>CAXHLB010000006.1:600000-1016280 GCA_964017235.1 Sabellastarte sp. h YS-2021 | reverse complement strand
CAGGGGGTCATGTTTCCACCATAACTAAGCCAAATATTGAGATATTATGCTGCAATTTGGTCCAAACACTGAGTAAAAATTACCAATAAAGATGGAGTAGCTTTGACACCTTCGAATTGGGTTAATCTATGTCACATTGCTCTGTAACCTGCGATGGGGTAGTCTAGCTGCATAAAACCCATATACCTGGGACGCCATTTTGGCAGGATAACTAAGCCAAATATTGGGATGTAATGCTGCAATTTGGGCCAAAGACTGAGGGGGTGGCACCAATAAATATGCAACAGCTTTGGGACTTACAGCTAGCAGTAAATCCGCTGCAGGGAGATTCTGCGACTTGGGATGAAATATACTGGTTGCAGTAATTCATATATACAGGGGGTCATGTTTCCACCATAACTAAGCCAAATATTGAGATATTATGCTGCAATTTGGTCCAAACACTGAGTAAAAATTACCAATAAAGATGGAGTAGCTTTGAAACCTTCGAATTGGGTTAATCTATGTCACATTGCTCTGTAACCTGCGATGGGGTAGTCTAGCTGCATAAAACCCATATACCTGGGACGCCATTTTGGCAGGATAACTAAGCCAAATATTGGGATGTAATGCTGCAATTTGGGCCAAAGACTGAGGGGGTGGCACCAATAAATATGCAACAGCTTTGGGACTTACAGCTAGCAGTAAATCCGCTGCAGGGAGATTCTGCGACTTGGGATGAAATATACTGGTTGCAGTAATTCATATATACAGGGGGTCATGTTTCCACCATAACTAAGCCAAATATTGAGATATTATGCTGCAATTTGGTCCAAACACTGAGTAAAAATTACCAATAAAGATGGAGTAGCTTTGACACCTTCGAATTGGGTTAATCTATGTCACATTGCTCTGTAACCTGCGATGGGGTAGTCTAGCTGCATAAAACCCATATACCTGGGACGCCATTTTGGCAGGATAACTAAGCCAAATATTGGGATGTAATGCTGCAATTTGGGCCAAAGACTGAGGGGGTGGCACCAATAAATATGCAACAGCTTTGGGACTTACAGCTAGCAGTAAATCCGCTGCAGGGAGATTCTGCGACTTGGGATGAAATATACTGGTTGCAGTAATTCATATGTACAGGGGGTCATGTTTCCACCACAACTAAGCCAAATATTGAGATATTATGCTGCAATTTGGTCCAAACACTGAGTAAAAATTACCAATAAAGATGGAGTAGCTTTGACACCTTCGAATTGGGTTAATCTATGTCACATTGCTCTGTAACCTGCGATGGGGTAGTCTAGCTGCATAAAACCCATATACCTGGGACGCCATTTTGGCAGGATAACTAAGCCAAATATTGGGATGTAATGCTGCAATTTGGGCCAAAGACTGAGGGGGTGGCACCAATAAATATGCAACAGCTTTGGGACTTACAGCTAGCAGTAAATCCGCTGCAGGGAGATTCTGCGACTTGGGATGAAATATACTGGTTGCAGTAATTCATATGTACAGGGGGTCATGTTTCCACCATAACTAAGCCAAATATTGAGATATTATGCTGCAATTTGGTCCAAACACTGAGTAAAAATTACCAATAAAGATGGAGTAGCTTTGACACCTTCGAATTGGGTTAATCTATGTCACATTGCTCTGTAACCTGCGATGGGGTAGTCTAGCTGCATAAAACCCATATACCTGGGACGCCATTTTGGCAGGATAACTAAGCCAAATATTGGGATGTAATGCTGCAATTTGGGCCAAAGACTGAGGGGGTGGCACCAATAAATATGCAACAGCTTTGGGACTTACAGCTAGCAGTAAATCCGCTGCAGGGAGATTCTGCGACTTGGGATGAAATATACTGGTTGCAGTAATTCATATGTACAGGGGGTCATGTTTCCACCACAACTAAGCCAAATATTGAGATATTATGCTGCAATTTGGTCCAAACACTGAGTAAAAATTACCAATAAAGATGGAGTAGCTTTGACACCTTCGAATTGGGTTAATCTATGTCACATTGCTCTGTAACCTGCGATGGGGTAGTCTAGCTGCATAAAACCCATATACCTGGGACGCCATTTTGGCAGGATAACTAAGCCAAATATTGGGATGTAATGCTGCAATTTGGGCCAAAGACTGAGGGGGTGGCACCAATAAATATGCAACAGCTTTGGGACTTACAGCTAGCAGTAAATCCGCTGCAGGGAGATTCTGCGACTTGGGATGAAATATACTGGTTGCAGTAATTCATATGTACAGGGGGTCATGTTTCCACCATAACTAAGCCAAATATTGAGATATTATGCTGCAATTTGGTCCAAACACTGAGTAAAAATTACCAATAAAGATGGAGTAGCTTTGACACCTTCGAATTGGGTTAATCTATGTCACATTGCTCTGTAACCTGCGATGGGGTAGTCTAGCTGCATAAAACCCATATACCTGGGACGCCATTTTGGCAGGATAACTAAGCCAAATATTGGGATGTAATGCTGCAATTTGGGCCAAAGACTGAGGGGGTGGCACCAATAAATATGCAACAGCTTTGGGACTTACAGCTAGCAGTAAATCCGCTGCAGGGAGATTCTGCGACTTGGGATGAAATATACTGGTTGCAGTAATTCATATGTACAGGGGGTCATGTTTCCACCACAACTAAGCCAAATATTGAGATATTATGCTGCAATTTGGTCCAAACACTGAGTAAAAATTACCAATAAAGATGGAGTAGCTTTGACACCTTCGAATTGGGTTAATCTATGTCACATTGCTCTGTAACCTGCGATGGGGTAGTCTAGCTGCATAAAACCCATATACCTGGGACGCCATTTTGGCAGGATAACTAAGCCAAATATTGGGATGTAATGCTGCAATTTGGGCCAAAGACTGAGGGGGTGGCACCAATAAATATGCAACAGCTTTGGGACTTACAGCTAGCAGTAAATCCGCTGCAGGGAGATTCTGCGACTTGGGATGAAATATACTGGTTGCAGTAATTCATATGTACAGGGGGTCATGTTTCCACCATAACTAAGCCAAATATTGAGATATTATGCTGCAATTTGGTCCAAACACTGAGTAAAAATTACCAATAAAGATGGAGTAGCTTTGACACCTTCGAATTGGGTTAATCTATGTCACATTGCTCTGTAACCTGCGATGGGGTAGTCTAGCTGCATAAAACCCATATACCTGGGACGCCATTTTGGCAGGATAACTAAGCCAAATATTGGGATGTAATGCTGCAATTTGGGCCAAAGACTGAGGGGGTGGCACCAATAAATATGCAACAGCTTTGGGACTTACAGCTAGCAGTAAATCCGCTGCAGGGAGATTCTGCGACTTGGGATGAAATATACTGGTTGCAGTAATTCATATGTACAGGGGGTCATGTTTCCACCATAACTAAGCCAAATATTGAGATATTATGCTGCAATTTGGTCCAAACACTGAGTAAAAATTACCAATAAAGATGGAGTAGCTTTGACACCTTCGAATTGGGTTAATCTATGTCACATTGCTCTGTAACCTGCGATGGGGTAGTCTAGCTGCATAAAACCCATATACCTGGGACGCCATTTTGGCAGGATAACTAAGCCAAATATTGGGATGTAATGCTGCAATTTGGGCCAAAGACTGAGGGGGTGGCACCAATAAATATGCAACAGCTTTGGGACTTACAGCTAGCAGTAAATCCGCTGCAGGGAGATTCTGCGACTTGGGATGAAATATACTGGTTGCAGTAATTCATATGTACAGGGGGTCATGTTTCCACCATAACTAAGCCAAATATTGAGATATTATGCTGCAATTTGGTCCAAACACTGAGTAAAAATTACCAATAAAGATGGAGTAGCTTTGACACCTTCGAATTGGGTTAATCTATGTCACATTGCTCTGTAACCTGCGATGGGGTAGTCTAGCTGCATAAAACCCATATACCTGGGACGCCATTTTGGCAGGATAACTAAGCCAAATATTGGGATGTAATGCTGCAATTTGGGCCAAAGACTGAGGGGGTGGCACCAATAAATATGCAACAGCTTTGGGACTTACAGCTAGCAGTAAATCCGCTGCAGGGAGATTCTGCGACTTGGGATGAAATATACTGGTTGCAGTAATTCATATGTACAGGGGGTCATGTTTCCACCATAACTAAGCCAAATATTGAGATATTATGCTGCAATTTGGTCCAAACACTGAGTAAAAATTACCAATAAAGATGGAGTAGCTTTGACACCTTCGAATTGGGTTAATCTATGTCACATTGCTCTGTAACCTGCGATGGGGTAGTCTAGCTGCATAAAACCCATATACCTGGGACGCCATTTTGGCAGGATAACTAAGCCAAATATTGGGATGTAATGCTGCAATTTGGCCAAAGACTGAGGGGGTGGCACCAATAAATATGCAACAGCTTTGGGACTTACAGCTAGCAGTAAATCCGCTGCAGGGAGATTCTGCGACTTGGGATGAAATATACTGGTTGCAGTAATTCATATGTACAGGGGGTCATGTTTCCACCATAACTAAGCCAAATATTGAGATATTATGCTGCAATTTGGTCCAAACACTGAGTAAAAATTACCAATAAAGATGGAGTAGCTTTGACACCTTCGAATTGGGTTAATCTATGTCACATTGCTCTGTAACCTGCGATGGGGTAGTCTAGCTGCATAAAACCCATATACCTGGGACGCCATTTTGGCAGGATAACTAAGCCAAATATTGGGATGTAATGCTGCAATTTGGGCCAAAGACTGAGGGGGTGGCACCAATAAATATGCAACAGCTTTGGGACTTACAGCTAGCAGTAAATCCGCTGCAGGGAGATTCTGCGACTTGGGATGAAATATACTGGTTGCAGTAATTCATATGTACAGGGGGTCATGTTTCCACCATAACTAAGCCAAATATTGAGATATTATGCTGCAATTTGGTCCAAACACTGAGTAAAAATTACCAATAAAGATGGAGTAGCTTTGACACCTTCGAATTGGGTTAATCTATGTCACATTGCTCTGTAACCTGCGATGGGGTAGTCTAGCTGCATAAAACCCATATACCTGGGACGCCATTTTGGCAGGATAACTAAGCCAAATATTGGGATGTAATGCTGCAATTTGGGCCAAAGACTGAGGGGGTGGCACCAATAAATATGCAACAGCTTTGGGACTTACAGCTAGCAGTAAATCCGCTGCAGGGAGATTCTGCGACTTGGGATGAAATATACTGGTTGCAGTAATTCATATGTACAGGGGGTCATGTTTCCACCACAACTAAGCCAAATATTGAGATATTATGCTGCAATTTGGTCCAAACACTGAGTAAAAATTACCAATAAAGATGGAGTAGCTTTGACACCTTCGAATTGGGTTAATCTATGTCACATTGCTCTGTAACCTGCGATGGGGTAGTCTAGCTGCATAAAACCCATATACCTGGGACGCCATTTTGGCAGGATAACTAAGCCAAATATTGGGATGTAATGCTGCAATTTGGGCCAAAGACTGAGGGGGTGGCACCAATAAATATGCAACAGCTTTGGGACTTACAGCTAGCAGTAAATCCGCTGCAGGGAGATTCTGCGACTTGGGATGAAATATACTGGTTGCAGTAATTCATATGTACAGGGGGTCATGTTTCCACCACAACTAAGCCAAATATTGAGATATTATGCTGCAATTTGGTCCAAACACTGAGTAAAAATTACCAATAAAGATGGAGTAGCTTTGACACCTTCGAATTGGGTTAATCTATGTCACATTGCTCTGTAACCTGCGATGGGGTAGTCTAGCTGCATAAAACCCATATACCTGGGACGCCATTTTGGCAGGATAACTAAGCCAAATATTGGGATGTAATGCTGCAATTTGGGCCAAAGACTGAGGGGGTGGCACCAATAAATATGCAACAGCTTTGGGACTTACAGCTAGCAGTAAATCCGCTGCAGGGAGATTCTGCGACTTGGGATGAAATATACTGGTTGCAGTAATTCATATGTACAGGGGGTCATGTTTCCACCATAACTAAGCCAATTATTGAGATATTATGCTGCAATTTGGTCCAAACACTGAGTAAAAATTACCAATAAAGATGGAGTAGCTTTGACACCTTCGAATTGGGTTAATCTATGTCACATTGCTCTGTAACCTGCGATGGGGTAGTCTAGCTGCATAAAACCCATATACCTGGGACGCCATTTTGGCAGGATAACTAAGCCAAATATTGGGATGTAATGCTGCAATTTGGGCCAAAGACTGAGGGGGTGGCACCAATAAATATGCAACAGCTTTGGGACTTACAGCTAGCAGTAAATCCGCTGCAGGGAGATTCTGCGACTTGGGATGAAATATACTGGTTGCAGTAATTCATATGTACAGGGGGTCATGTTTCCACCATAACTAAGCCAAATATTGAGATATTATGCTGCAATTTGGTCCAAACACTGAGTAAAAATTACCAATAAAGATGGAGTAGCTTTGACACCTTCGAATTGGGTTAATCTATGTCACATTGCTCTGTAACCTGCGATGGGGTAGTCTAGCTGCATAAAACCCATATACCTGGGACGCCATTTTGGCAGGATAACTAAGCCAAATATTGGGATGTAATGCTGCAATTTGGGCCAAAGACTGAGGGGGTGGCACCAATAAATATGCAACAGCTTTGGGACTTACAGCTAGCAGTAAATCCGCTGCAGGGAGATTCTGCGACTTGGGATGAAATATACTGGTTGCAGTAATTCATATGTACAGGGGGTCATGTTTCCACCACAACTAAGCCAAATATTGAGATATTATGCTGCAATTTGGTCCAAACACTGAGTAAAAATTACCAATAAAGATGGAGTAGCTTTGACACCTTCGAATTGGGTTAATCTATGTCACATTGCTCTGTAACCTGCGATGGGGTAGTCTAGCTGCATAAAACCCATATACCTGGGACGCCATTTTGGCAGGATAACTAAGCCAAATATTGGGATGTAATGCTGCAATTTGGGCCAAAGACTGAGGGGGTGGCACCAATAAATATGCAACAGCTTTGGGACTTACAGCTAGCAGTAAATCCGCTGCAGGGAGATTCTGCGACTTGGGATGAAATATACTGGTTGCAGTAATTCATATGTACAGGGGGTCATGTTTCCACCACAACTAAGCCAAATATTGAGATATTATGCTGCAATTTGGTCCAAACACTGAGTAAAAATTACCAATAAAGATGGAGTAGCTTTGACACCTTCGAATTGGGTTAATCTATGTCACATTGCTCTGTAACCTGCGATGGGGTAGTCTAGCTGCATAAAACCCATATACCTGGGACGCCATTTTGGCAGGATAACTAAGCCAAATATTGGGATGTAATGCTGCAATTTGGGCCAAAGACTGAGGGGGTGGCACCAATAAATATGCAACAGCTTTGGGACTTACAGCTAGCAGTAAATCCGCTGCAGGGAGATTCTGCGACTTGGGATGAAATATACTGGTTGCAGTAATTCATATGTACAGGGGGTCATGTTTCCACCACAACTAAGCCAAATATTGAGATATTATGCTGCAATTTGGTCCAAACACTGAGTAAAAATTACCAATAAAGATGGAGTAGCTTTGACACCTTCGAATTGGGTTAATCTATGTCACATTGCTCTGTAACCTGCGATGGGGTAGTCTAGCTGCATAAAACCCATATACCTGGGACGCCATTTTGGCAGGATAACTAAGCCAAATATTGGGATGTAATGCTGCAATTTGGGCCAAAGACTGAGGGGGTGGCACCAATAAATATGCAACAGCTTTGGGACTTACAGCTAGCAGTAAATCCGCTGCAGGGAGATTCTGCGACTTGGGATGAAATATACTGGTTGCAGTAATTCATATGTACAGGGGGTCATGTTTCCACCACAACTAAGCCAAATATTGAGATATTATGCTGCAATTTGGTCCAAACACTGAGTAAAAATTACCAATAAAGATGGAGTAGCTTTGACACCTTCGAATTGGGTTAATCTATGTCACATTGCTCTGTAACCTGCGATGGGGTAGTCTAGCTGCATAAAACCCATATACCTGGGACGCCATTTTGGCAGGATAACTAAGCCAAATATTGGGATGTAATGCTGCAATTTGGGCCAAAGACTGAGGGGGTGGCACCAATAAATATGCAACAGCTTTGGGACTTACAGCTAGCAGTAAATCCGCTGCAGGGAGATTCTGCGACTTGGGATGAAATATACTGGTTGCAGTAATTCATATGTACAGGGGGTCATGTTTCCACCACAACTAAGCCAAATATTGAGATATTATGCTGCAATTTGGTCCAAACACTGAGTAAAAATTACCAATAAAGATGGAGTAGCTTTGACACCTTCGAATTGGGTTAATCTATGTCACATTGCTCTGTAACCTGCGATGGGGTAGTCTAGCTGCATAAAACCCATATACCTGGGACGCCATTTTGGCAGGATAACTAAGCCAAATATTGGGATGTAATGCTGCAATTTGGGCCAAAGACTGAGGGGGTGGCACCAATAAATATGCAACAGCTTTGGGACTTACAGCTAGCAGTAAATCCGCTGCAGGGAGATTCTGCGACTTGGGATGAAATATACTGGTTGCAGTAATTCATATGTACAGGGGGTCATGTTTCCACCACAACTAAGCCAAATATTGAGATATTATGCTGCAATTTGGTCCAAACACTGAGTAAAAATTACCAATAAAGATGGAGTAGCTTTGACACCTTCGAATTGGGTTAATCTATGTCACATTGCTCTGTAACCTGCGATGGGGTAGTCTAGCTGCATAAAACCCATATACCTGGGACGCCATTTTGGCAGGATAACTAAGCCAAATATTGGGATGTAATGCTGCAATTTGGGCCAAAGACTGAGGGGGTGGCACCAATAAATATGCAACAGCTTTGGGACTTACAGCTAGCAGTAAATCCGCTGCAGGGAGATTCTGCGACTTGGGATGAAATATACTGGTTGCAGTAATTCATATGTACAGGGGGTCATGTTTCCACCACAACTAAGCCAAATATTGAGATATTATGCTGCAATTTGGTCCAAACACTGAGTAAAAATTACCAATAAAGATGGAGTAGCTTTGACACCTTCGAATTGGGTTAATCTATGTCACATTGCTCTGTAACCTGCGATGGGGTAGTCTAGCTGCATAAAACCCATATACCTGGGACGCCATTTTGGCAGGATAACTAAGCCAAATATTGGGATGTAATGCTGCAATTTGGGCCAAAGACTGAGGGGGTGGCACCAATAAATATGCAACAGCTTTGGGACTTACAGCTAGCAGTAAATCCGCTGCAGGGAGATTCTGCGACTTGGGATGAAATATACTGGTTGCAGTAATTCATATGTACAGGGGGTCATGTTTCCACCACAACTAAGCCAAATATTGAGATATTATGCTGCAATTTGGTCCAAACACTGAGTAAAAATTACCAATAAAGATGGAGTAGCTTTGACACCTTCGAATTGGGTTAATCTATGTCACATTGCTCTGTAACCTGCGATGGGGTAGTCTAGCTGCATAAAACCCATATACCTGGGACGCCATTTTGGCAGGATAACTAAGCCAAATATTGGGATGTAATGCTGCAATTTGGGCCAAAGACTGAGGGGGTGGCACCAATAAATATGCAACAGCTTTGGGACTTACAGCTAGCAGTAAATCCGCTGCAGGGAGATTCTGCGACTTGGGATGAAATATACTGGTTGCAGTAATTCATATGTACAGGGGGTCATGTTTCCACCACAACTAAGCCAAATATTGAGATATTATGCTGCAATTTGGTCCAAACACTGAGTAAAAATTACCAATAAAGATGGAGTAGCTTTGACACCTTCGAATTGGGTTAATCTATGTCACATTGCTCTGTAACCTGCGATGGGGTAGTCTAGCTGCATAAAACCCATATACCTGGGACGCCATTTTGGCAGGATAACTAAGCCAAATATTGGGATGTAATGCTGCAATTTGGGCCAAAGACTGAGGGGGTGGCACCAATAAATATGCAACAGCTTTGGGACTTACAGCTAGCAGTAAATCCGCTGCAGGGAGATTCTGCGACTTGGGATGAAATATACTGGTTGCAGTAATTCATATGTACAGGGGGTCATGTTTCCACCACAACTAAGCCAAATATTGAGATATTATGCTGCAATTTGGTCCAAACACTGAGTAAAAATTACCAATAAAGATGGAGTAGCTTTGACACCTTCGAATTGGGTTAATCTATGTCACATTGCTCTGTAACCTGCGATGGGGTAGTCTAGCTGCATAAAACCCATATACCTGGGACGCCATTTTGGCAGGATAACTAAGCCAAATATTGGGATGTAATGCTGCAATTTGGGCCAAAGACTGAGGGGGTGGCACCAATAAATATGCAACAGCTTTGGGACTTACAGCTAGCAGTAAATCCGCTGCAGGGAGATTCTGCGACTTGGGATGAAATATACTGGTTGCAGTAATTCATATGTACAGGGGGTCATGTTTCCACCACAACTAAGCCAAATATTGAGATATTATGCTGCAATTTGGTCCAAACACTGAGTAAAAATTACCAATAAAGATGGAGTAGCTTTGACACCTTCGAATTGGGTTAATCTATGTCACATTGCTCTGTAACCTGCGATGGGGTAGTCTAGCTGCATAAAACCCATATACCTGGGACGCCATTTTGGCAGGATAACTAAGCCAAATATTGGGATGTAATGCTGCAATTTGGGCCAAAGACTGAGGGGGTGGCACCAATAAATATGCAACAGCTTTGGGACTTACAGCTAGCAGTAAATCCGCTGCAGGGAGATTCTGCGACTTGGGATGAAATATACTGGTTGCAGTAATTCATATGTACAGGGGGTCATGTTTCCACCACAACTAAGCCAAATATTGAGATATTATGCTGCAATTTGGTCCAAACACTGAGTAAAAATTACCAATAAAGATGGAGTAGCTTTGACACCTTCGAATTGGGTTAATCTATGTCACATTGCTCTGTAACCTGCGATGGGGTAGTCTAGCTGCATAAAACCCATATACCTGGGACGCCATTTTGGCAGGATAACTAAGCCAAATATTGGGATGTAATGCTGCAATTTGGGCCAAAGACTGAGGGGGTGGCACCAATAAATATGCAACAGCTTTGGGACTTACAGCTAGCAGTAAATCCGCTGCAGGGAGATTCTGCGACTTGGGATGAAATATACTGGTTGCAGTAATTCATATGTACAGGGGGTCATGTTTCCACCATAACTAAGCCAAATATTGAGATATTATGCTGCAATTTGGTCCAAACACTGAGTAAAAATTACCAATAAAGATGGAGTAGCTTTGACACCTTCGAATTGGGTTAATCTATGTCACATTGCTCTGTAACCTGCGATGGGGTAGTCTAGCTGCATAAAACCCATATACCTGGGACGCCATTTTGGCAGGATAACTAAGCCAAATATTGGGATGTAATGCTGCAATTTGGGCCAAAGACTGAGGGGGTGGCACCAATAAATATGCAACAGCTTTGGGACTTACAGCTAGCAGTAAATCCGCTGCAGGGAGATTCTGCGACTTGGGATGAAATATACTGGTTGCAGTAATTCATATGTACAGGGGGTCATGTTTCCACCACAACTAAGCCAAATATTGAGATATTATGCTGCAATTTGGTCCAAACACTGAGTAAAAATTACCAATAAAGATGGAGTAGCTTTGACACCTTCGAATTGGGTTAATCTATGTCACATTGCTCTGTAACCTGCGATGGGGTAGTCTAGCTGCATAAAACCCATATACCTGGGACGCCATTTTGGCAGGATAACTAAGCCAAATATTGGGATGTAATGCTGCAATTTGGGCCAAAGACTGAGGGGGTGGCACCAATAAATATGCAACAGCTTTGGGACTTACAGCTAGCAGTAAATCCGCTGCAGGGAGATTCTGCGACTTGGGATGAAATATACTGGTTGCAGTAATTCATATGTACAGGGGGTCATGTTTCCACCACAACTAAGCCAAATATTGAGATATTATGCTGCAATTTGGTCCAAACACTGAGTAAAAATTACCAATAAAGATGGAGTAGCTTTGACACCTTCGAATTGGGTTAATCTATGTCACATTGCTCTGTAACCTGCGATGGGGTAGTCTAGCTGCATAAAACCCATATACCTGGGACGCCATTTTGGCAGGATAACTAAGCCAAATATTGGGATGTAATGCTGCAATTTGGGCCAAAGACTGAGGGGGTGGCACCAATAAATATGCAACAGCTTTGGGACTTACAGCTAGCAGTAAATCCGCTGCAGGGAGATTCTGCGACTTGGGATGAAATATACTGGTTGCAGTAATTCATATGTACAGGGGGTCATGTTTCCACCACAACTAAGCCAAATATTGAGATATTATGCTGCAATTTGGTCCAAACACTGAGTAAAAATTACCAATAAAGATGGAGTAGCTTTGACACCTTCGAATTGGGTTAATCTATGTCACATTGCTCTGTAACCTGCGATGGGGTAGTCTAGCTGCATAAAACCCATATACCTGGGACGCCATTTTGGCAGGATAACTAAGCCAAATATTGGGATGTAATGCTGCAATTTGGGCCAAAGACTGAGGGGGTGGCACCAATAAATATGCAACAGCTTTGGGACTTACAGCTAGCAGTAAATCCGCTGCAGGGAGATTCTGCGACTTGGGATGAAATATACTGGTTGCAGTAATTCATATGTACAGGGGGTCATGTTTCCACCATAAACTAAGCCAAATATTGAGATATTATGCTGCAATTTGGTCCAAACACTGAGTAAAAATTACCAATAAAGATGGAGTAGCTTTGACACCTTCGAATTGGGTTAATCTATGTCACATTGCTCTGTAACCTGCGATGGGGTAGTCTAGCTGCATAAAACCCATATACCTGGGACGCCATTTTGGCAGGATAACTAAGCCAAATATTGGGATGTAATGCTGCAATTTGGGCCAAAGACTGAGGGGGTGGCACCAATAAATATGCAACAGCTTTGGGACTTACAGCTAGCAGTAAATCCGCTGCAGGGAGATTCTGCGACTTGGGATGAAATATACTGGTTGCAGTAATTCATATGTACAGGGGGTCATGTTTCCACCACAACTAAGCCAAATATTGAGATATTATGCTGCAATTTGGTCCAAACACTGAGTAAAAATTACCAATAAAGATGGAGTAGCTTTGACACCTTCGAATTGGGTTAATCTATGTCACATTGCTCTGTAACCTGCGATGGGGTAGTCTAGCTGCATAAAACCCATATACCTGGGACGCCATTTTGGCAGGATAACTAAGCCAAATATTGGGATGTAATGCTGCAATTTGGGCCAAAGACTGAGGGGGTGGCACCAATAAATATGCAACAGCTTTGGGACTTACAGCTAGCAGTAAATCCGCTGCAGGGAGATTCTGCGACTTGGGATGAAATATACTGGTTGCAGTAATTCATATGTACAGGGGGTCATGTTTCCACCACAACTAAGCCAAATATTGAGATATTATGCTGCAATTTGGTCCAAACACTGAGTAAAAATTACCAATAAAGATGGAGTAGCTTTGACACCTTCGAATTGGGTTAATCTATGTCACATTGCTCTGTAACCTGCGATGGGGTAGTCTAGCTGCATAAAACCCATATACCTGGGACGCCATTTTGGCAGGATAACTAAGCCAAATATTGGGATGTAATGCTGCAATTTGGGCCAAAGACTGAGGGGGTGGCACCAATAAATATGCAACAGCTTTGGGACTTACAGCTAGCAGTAAATCCGCTGCAGGGAGATTCTGCGACTTGGGATGAAATATACTGGTTGCAGTAATTCATATGTACAGGGGGTCATGTTTCCACCATAACTAAGCCAAATATTGAGATATTATGCTGCAATTTGGTCCAAACACTGAGTAAAAATTACCAATAAAGATGGAGTAGCTTTGACACCTTCGAATTGGGTTAATCTATGTCACATTGCTCTGTAACCTGCGATGGGGTAGTCTAGCTGCATAAAACCCATATACCTGGGACGCCATTTTGGCAGGATAACTAAGCCAAATATTGGGATGTAATGCTGCAATTTGGGCCAAAGACTGAGGGGTGGCACCAATAAATATGCAACAGCTTTGGGACTTACAGCTAGCAGTAAATCCGCTGCAGGGAGATTCTGCGACTTGGGATGAAATATACTGGTTGCAGTAATTCATATGTACAGGGGGTCATGTTTCCACCACAACTAAGCCAAATATTGAGATATTATGCTGCAATTTGGTCCAAACACTGAGTAAAAATTACCAATAAAGATGGAGTAGCTTTGACACCTTCGAATTGGGTTAATCTATGTCACATTGCTCTGTAACCTGCGATGGGGTAGTCTAGCTGCATAAAACCCATATACCTGGGACGCCATTTTGGCAGGATAACTAAGCCAAATATTGGGATGTAATGCTGCAATTTGGGCCAAAGACTGAGGGGGTGGCACCAATAAATATGCAACAGCTTTGGGACTTACAGCTAGCAGTAAATCCGCTGCAGGGAGATTCTGCGACTTGGGATGAAATATACTGGTTGCAGTAATTCATATGTACAGGGGGTCATGTTTCCACCACAACTAAGCCAAATATTGAGATATTATGCTGCAATTTGGTCCAAACACTGAGTAAAAATTACCAATAAAGATGGAGTAGCTTTGACACCTTCGAATTGGGTTAATCTATGTCACATTGCTCTGTAACCTGCGATGGGGTAGTCTAGCTGCATAAAACCCATATACCTGGGACGCCATTTTGGCAGGATAACTAAGCCAAATATTGGGATGTAATGCTGCAATTTGGGCCAAAGACTGAGGGGGTGGCACCAATAAATATGCAACAGCTTTGGGACTTACAGCTAGCAGTAAATCCGCTGCAGGGAGATTCTGCGACTTGGGATGAAATATACTGGTTGCAGTAATTCATATGTACAGGGGGTCATGTTTCCACCACAACTAAGCCAAATATTGAGATATTATGCTGCAATTTGGTCCAAACACTGAGTAAAAATTACCAATAAAGATGGAGTAGCTTTGACACCTTCGAATTGGGTTAATCTATGTCACATTGCTCTGTAACCTGCGATGGGGTAGTCTAGCTGCATAAAACCCATATACCTGGGACGCCATTTTGGCAGGATAACTAAGCCAAATATTGGGATGTAATGCTGCAATTTGGGCCAAAGACTGAGGGGGTGGCACCAATAAATATGCAACAGCTTTGGGACTTACAGCTAGCAGTAAATCCGCTGCAGGGAGATTCTGCGACTTGGGATGAAATATACTGGTTGCAGTAATTCATATGTACAGGGGGTCATGTTTCCACCACAACTAAGCCAAATATTGAGATATTATGCTGCAATTTGGTCCAAACACTGAGTAAAAATTACCAATAAAGATGGAGTAGCTTTGACACCTTCGAATTGGGTTAATCTATGTCACATTGCTCTGTAACCTGCGATGGGGTAGTCTAGCTGCATAAAACCCATATACCTGGGACGCCATTTTGGCAGGATAACTAAGCCAAATATTGGGATGTAATGCTGCAATTTGGGCCAAAGACTGAGGGGGTGGCACCAATAAATATGCAACAGCTTTGGGACTTACAGCTAGCAGTAAATCCGCTGCAGGGAGATTCTGCGACTTGGGATGAAATATACTGGTTGCAGTAATTCATATGTACAGGGGGTCATGTTTCCACCATAACTAAGCCAAATATTGAGATATTATGCTGCAATTTGGTCCAAACACTGAGTAAAAATTACCAATAAAGATGGAGTAGCTTTGACACCTTCGAATTGGGTTAATCTATGTCACATTGCTCTGTAACCTGCGATGGGGTAGTCTAGCTGCATAAAACCCATATACCTGGGACGCCATTTTGGCAGGATAACTAAGCCAAATATTGGGATGTAATGCTGCAATTTGGGCCAAAGACTGAGGGGGTGGCACCAATAAATATGCAACAGCTTTGGGACTTACAGCTAGCAGTAAATCCGCTGCAGGGAGATTCTGCGACTTGGGATGAAATATACTGGTTGCAGTAATTCATATGTACAGGGGGTCATGTTTCCACCACAACTAAGCCAAATATTGAGATATTATGCTGCAATTTGGTCCAAACACTGAGTAAAAATTACCAATAAAGATGGAGTAGCTTTGACACCTTCGAATTGGGTTAATCTATGTCACATTGCTCTGTAACCTGCGATGGGGTAGTCTAGCTGCATAAAACCCATATACCTGGGACGCCATTTTGGCAGGATAACTAAGCCAAATATTGGGATGTAATGCTGCAATTTGGGCCAAAGACTGAGGGGTGGCACCAATAAATATGCAACAGCTTTGGGACTTACAGCTAGCAGTAAATCCGCTGCAGGGAGATTCTGCGACTTGGGATGAAATATACTGGTTGCAGTAATTCATATGTACAGGGGGTCATGTTTCCACCATAACTAAGCCAAATATTGAGATATTATGCTGCAATTTGGTCCAAACACTGAGTAAAAATTACCAATAAAGATGGAGTAGCTTTGACACCTTCGAATTGGGTTAATCTATGTCACATTGCTCTGTAACCTGCGATGGGGTAGTCTAGCTGCATAAAACCCATATACCTGGGACGCCATTTTGGCAGGATAACTAAGCCAAATATTGGGATGTAATGCTGCAATTTGGGCCAAAGGACTGAGGGGGTGGCACCAATAAATATGCAACAGCTTTGGGACTTACAGCTAGCAGTAAATCCGCTGCAGGGAGATTCTGCGACTTGGGATGAAATATACTGGTTGCAGTAATTCATATGTACAGGGGGTCATGTTTCCACCACAACTAAGCCAAATATTGAGATATTATGCTGCAATTTGGTCCAAACACTGAGTAAAAATTACCAATAAAGATGGAGTAGCTTTGACACCTTCGAATTGGGTTAATCTATGTCACATTGCTCTGTAACCTGCGATGGGGTAGTCTAGCTGCATAAAACCCATATACCTGGGACGCCATTTTGGCAGGATAACTAAGCCAAATATTGGGATGTAATGCTGCAATTTGGGCCAAAGACTGAGGGGGTGGCACCAATAAATATGCAACAGCTTTGGGACTTACAGCTAGCAGTAAATCCGCTGCAGGGAGATTCTGCGACTTGGGATGAAATATACTGGTTGCAGTAATTCATATGTACAGGGGGTCATGTTTCCACCACAACTAAGCCAAATATTGAGATATTATGCTGCAATTTGGTCCAAACACTGAGTAAAAATTACCAATAAAGATGGAGTAGCTTTGACACCTTCGAATTGGGTTAATCTATGTCACATTGCTCTGTAACCTGCGATGGGGTAGTCTAGCTGCATAAAACCCATATACCTGGGACGCCATTTTGGCAGGATAACTAAGCCAAATATTGGGATGTAATGCTGCAATTTGGGCCAAAGACTGAGGGGGTGGCACCAATAAATATGCAACAGCTTTGGGACTTACAGCTAGCAGTAAATCCGCTGCAGGAGATTCTGCGACTTGGGATGAAATATACTGGTTGCAGTAATTCATATGTACAGGGGGTCATGTTTCCACCATAACTAAGCCAAATATTGAGATATTATGCTGCAATTTGGTCCAAACACTGAGTAAAAATTACCAATAAAGATGGAGTAGCTTTGACACCTTCGAATTGGGTTAATCTATGTCACATTGCTCTGTAACCTGCGATGGGGTAGTCTAGCTGCATAAAACCCATATACCTGGGACGCCATTTTGGCAGGATAACTAAGCCAAATATTGGGATGTAATGCTGCAATTTGGGCCAAAGACTGAGGGGGTGGCACCAATAAATATGCAACAGCTTTGGGACTTACAGCTAGCAGTAAATCCGCTGCAGGGAGATTCTGCGACTTGGGATGAAATATACTGGTTGCAGTAATTCATATGTACAGGGGGTCATGTTTCCACCATAACTAAGCCAAATATTGAGATATTATGCTGCAATTTGGTCCAAACACTGAGTAAAATTACCAATAAAGATGGAGTAGCTTTGACACCTTCGAATTGGGTTAATCTATGTCACATTGCTCTGTAACCTGCGATGGGTAGTCTAGCTGCATAAAACCCATATACCTGGGACGCCATTTTGGCAGGATAACTAAGCCAAATATTGGGATGTAATGCTGCAATTTGGGCCAAAGACTGAGGGGGTGGCACCGAATAAATATGCAACAGCTTTGGGACTTACAGCTAGCAGTAAATCCGCTGCAGGGAGATTCTGCGACTTGGGATGAAATATACTGGTTGCAGTAATTCATATGTACAGGGGGTCATGTTTCCACCATAACTAAGCCAAATATTGAGATATTATGCTGCAATTTGGTCCAAACACTGAGTATAAATTACCAATAAAGATGGAGTAGCTTTGACACCTTCGAATTGGGTTAATCTATGTCACATTGCTCTGTAACCTGCGATGGGGTAGTCTAGCTGCATAAAACCCATATACCTGGGACGCCATTTTGGCAGGATAACTAAGCCAAATATTGGGATGTAATGCTGCAATTTGGGCCAAAGACTGAGGGGGTGGCACCAATAAATATGCAACAGCTTTGGGACTTACAGCTAGCAGTAAATCCGCTGCAGGGAGATTCTGCGACTTGGGATGAAATATACTGGTTGCAGTAATTCATATGTACAGGGGGTCATGTTTCCACCACAACTAAGCCAAATATTGAGATATTATGCTGCAATTTGGTCCAAACACTGAGTAAAAATTACCAATAAAGATGGAGTAGCTTTGACACCTTCGAATTGGGTTAATCTATGTCACATTGCTCTGTAACCTGCGATGGGTAGTCTAGCTGCATAAAACCCATATACCTGGGACGCCATTTTGGCAGGATAACTAAGCCAAATATTGGGATGTAATGCTGCAATTTGGGCCAAAGACTGAGGGGTGGCACCAATAAATATGCAACAGCTTTGGGACTTACAGCTAGCAGTAAATCCGCTGCAGGGAGATTCTGCGACTTGGGATGAAATATACTGGTTGCAGTAATTCATATGTACAGGGGGTCATGTTTCCACCATAACTAAGCCAAATATTGAGATATTATGCTGCAATTTGGTCCAAACACTGAGTAAAAATTACCAATAAAGATGGAGTAGCTTTGACACCTTCGAATTGGGTTAATCTATGTCACATTGCTCTGTAACCTGCGATGGGGTAGTCTAGCTGCATAAAACCCATATACCTGGGACGCCATTTTGGCAGGATAACTAAGCCAAATATTGGGATGTAATGCTGCAATTTGGGCCAAAGACTGAGGGGGTGGCACCAATAAATATGCAACAGCTTTGGGACTTACAGCTAGCAGTAAATCCGCTGCAGGGAGATTCTGCGACTTGGGATGAAATATACTGGTTGCAGTAATTCATATGTACAGGGGGTCATGTTTCCACCATAACTAAGCCAAATATTGAGATATTATGCTGCAATTTGGTCCAAACACTGAGTAAAAATTACCAATAAAGATGGAGTAGCTTTGACACCTTCGAATTGGGTTAATCTATGTCACATTGCTCTGTAACCTGCGATGGGGTAGTCTAGCTGCATAAAACCCATATACCTGGGACGCCATTTTGGCAGGATAACTAAGCCAAATATTGGGATGTAATGCTGCAATTTGGGCCAAAGACTGAGGGGGTGGCACCAATAAATATGCAACAGCTTTGGGACTTACAGCTAGCAGTAAATCCGCTGCAGGGAGATTCTGCGACTTGGGATGAAATATACTGGTTGCAGTAATTCATATGTACAGGGGGTCATGTTTCCACCATAACTAAGCCAAATATTGAGATATTATGCTGCAATTTGGTCCAAACACTGAGTAAAAATTACCAATAAAGATGGAGTAGCTTTGACACCTTCGAATTGGGTTAATCTATGTCACATTGCTCTGTAACCTGCGATGGGGTAGTCTAGCTGCATAAAACCCATATACCTGGGACGCCATTTTGGCAGGATAACTAAGCCAAATATTGGGATGTAATGCTGCAATTTGGGCCAAAGACTGAGGGGGTGGCACCAATAAATATGCAACAGCTTTGGGACTTACAGCTAGCAGTAAATCCGCTGCAGGGAGATTCTGCGACTTGGGATGAAATATACTGGTTGCAGTAATTCATATGTACAGGGGGTCATGTTTCCACCACAACTAAGCCAAATATTGAGATATTATGCTGCAATTTGGTCCAAACACTGAGTAAAAATTACCAATAAAGATGGAGTAGCTTTGACACCTTCGAATTGGGTTAATCTATGTCACATTGCTCTGTAACCTGCGATGGGGTAGTCTAGCTGCATAAAACCCATATACCTGGGACGCCATTTTGGCAGGATAACTAAGCCAAATATTGGGATGTAATGCTGCAATTTGGGCCAAAGACTGAGGGGGTGGCACCAATAAATATGCAACAGCTTTGGGACTTACAGCTAGCAGTAAATCCGCTGCAGGGAGATTCTGCGACTTGGGATGAAATATACTGGTTGCAGTAATTCATATGTACAGGGGGTCATGTTTCCACCATAACTAAGCCAAATATTGAGATATTATGCTGCAATTTGGTCCAAACACTGAGTAAAAATTACCAATAAAGATGGAGTAGCTTTGACACCTTCGAATTGGGTTAATCTATGTCACATTGCTCTGTAACCTGCGATGGGGTAGTCTAGCTGCATAAAACCCATATACCTGGGACGCCATTTTGGCAGGATAACTAAGCCAAATATTGGGATGTAATGCTGCAATTTGGGCCAAAGACTGAGGGGGTGGCACCAATAAATATGCAACAGCTTTGGGACTTACAGCTAGCAGTAAATCCGCTGCAGGGAGATTCTGCGACTTGGGATGAAATATACTGGTTGCAGTAATTCATATGTACAGGGGGTCATGTTTCCACCACAACTAAGCCAAATATTGAGATATTATGCTGCAATTTGGTCCAAACACTGAGTAAAAATTACCAATAAAGATGGAGTAGCTTTGACACCTTCGAATTGGGTTAATCTATGTCACATTGCTCTGTAACCTGCGATGGGGTAGTCTAGCTGCATAAAACCCATATACCTGGGACGCCATTTTGGCAGGATAACTAAGCCAAATATTGGGATGTAATGCTGCAATTTGGGCCAAAGACTGAGGGGGTGGCACCAATAAATATGCAACAGCTTTGGGACTTACAGCTAGCAGTAAATCCGCTGCAGGGAGATTCTGCGACTTGGGATGAAATATACTGGTTGCAGTAATTCATATGTACAGGGGGTCATGTTTCCACCACAACTAAGCCAAATATTGAGATATTATGCTGCAATTTGGTCCAAACACTGAGTAAAAATTACCAATAAAGATGGAGTAGCTTTGACACCTTCGAATTGGGTTAATCTATGTCACATTGCTCTGTAACCTGCGATGGGGTAGTCTAGCTGCATAAAACCCATATACCTGGGACGCCATTTTGGCAGGATAACTAAGCCAAATATTGGGATGTAATGCTGCAATTTGGGCCAAAGACTGAGGGGGTGGCACCAATAAATATGCAACAGCTTTGGGACTTACAGCTAGCAGTAAATCCGCTGCAGGGAGATTCTGCGACTTGGGATGAAATATACTGGTTGCAGTAATTCATATGTACAGGGGGTCATGTTTCCACCATAACTAAGCCAAATATTGAGATATTATGCTGCAATTTGGTCCAAACACTGAGTAAAAATTACCAATAAAGATGGAGTAGCTTTGACACCTTCGAATTGGGTTAATCTATGTCACATTGCTCTGTAACCTGCGATGGGGTAGTCTAGCTGCATAAAACCCATATACCTGGGACGCCATTTTGGCAGGATAACTAAGCCAAATATTGGGATGTAATGCTGCAATTTGGGCCAAAGACTGAGGGGGTGGCACCAATAAATATGCAACAGCTTTGGGACTTACAGCTAGCAGTAAATCCGCTGCAGGGAGATTCTGCGACTTGGGATGAAATATACTGGTTGCAGTAATTCATATGTACAGGGGGTCATGTTTCCACCACAACTAAGCCAAATATTGAGATATTATGCTGCAATTTGGTCCAAACACTGAGTAAAAATTACCAATAAAGATGGAGTAGCTTTGACACCTTCGAATTGGGTTAATCTATGTCACATTGCTCTGTAACCTGCGATGGGGTAGTCTAGCTGCATAAAACCCATATACCTGGGACGCCATTTTGGCAGGATAACTAAGCCAAATATTGGGATGTAATGCTGCAATTTGGGCCAAAGACTGAGGGGGTGGCACCAATAAATATGCAACAGCTTTGGGACTTACAGCTAGCAGTAAATCCGCTGCAGGGAGATTCTGCGACTTGGGATGAAATATACTGGTTGCAGTAATTCATATGTACAGGGGGTCATGTTTCCACCACAACTAAGCCAAATATTGAGATATTATGCTGCAATTTGGTCCAAACACTGAGTAAAAATTACCAATAAAGATGGAGTAGCTTTGACACCTTCGAATTGGGTTAATCTATGTCACATTGCTCTGTAACCTGCGATGGGGTAGTCTAGCTGCATAAAACCCATATACCTGGGACGCCATTTTGGCAGGATAACTAAGCCAAATATTGGGATGTAATGCTGCAATTTGGGCCAAAGACTGAGGGGGTGGCACCAATAAATATGCAACAGCTTTGGGACTTACAGCTAGCAGTAAATCCGCTGCAGGGAGATTCTGCGACTTGGGATGAAATATACTGGTTGCAGTAATTCATATGTACAGGGGGTCATGTTTCCACCATAACTAAGCCAAATATTGAGATATTATGCTGCAATTTGGTCCAAACACTGAGTAAAAATTACCAATAAAGATGGAGTAGCTTTGACACCTTCGAATTGGGTTAATCTATGTCACATTGCTCTGTAACCTGCGATGGGGTAGTCTAGCTGCATAAAACCCATATACCTGGGACGCCATTTTGGCAGGATAACTAAGCCAAATATTGGGATGTAATGCTGCAATTTGGGCCAAAGACTGAGGGGGTGGCACCAATAAATATGCAACAGCTTTGGGACTTACAGCTAGCAGTAAATCCGCTGCAGGGAGATTCTGCGACTTGGGATGAAATATACTGGTTGCAGTAATTCATATGTACAGGGGGTCATGTTTCCACCATAACTAAGCCAAATATTGAGATATTATGCTGCAATTTGGTCCAAACACTGAGTAAAAATTACCAATAAAGATGGAGTAGCTTTGACACCTTCGAATTGGGTTAATCTATGTCACATTGCTCTGTAACCTGCGATGGGGTAGTCTAGCTGCATAAAACCCATATACCTGGGACGCCATTTTGGCAGGATAACTAAGCCAAATATTGGGATGTAATGCTGCAATTTGGGCCAAAGACTGAGGGGGTGGCACCAATAAATATGCAACAGCTTTGGGACTTACAGCTAGCAGTAAATCCGCTGCAGGGAGATTCTGCGACTTGGGATGAAATATACTGGTTGCAGTAATTCATATGTACAGGGGGTCATGTTTCCACCACAACTAAGCCAAATATTGAGATATTATGCTGCAATTTGGTCCAAACACTGAGTAAAAATTACCAATAAAGATGGAGTAGCTTTGACACCTTCGAATTGGGTTAATCTATGTCACATTGCTCTGTAACCTGCGATGGGGTAGTCTAGCTGCATAAAACCCATATACCTGGGACGCCATTTTGGCAGGATAACTAAGCCAAATATTGGGATGTAATGCTGCAATTTGGGCCAAAGACTGAGGGGGTGGCACCAATAAATATGCAACAGCTTTGGGACTTACAGCTAGCAGTAAATCCGCTGCAGGGAGATTCTGCGACTTGGGATGAAATATACTGGTTGCAGTAATTCATATGTACAGGGGGTCATGTTTCCACCACAACTAAGCCAAATATTGAGATATTATGCTGCAATTTGGTCCAAACACTGAGTAAAAATTACCAATAAAGATGGAGTAGCTTTGACACCTTCGAATTGGGTTAATCTATGTCACATTGCTCTGTAACCTGCGATGGGGTAGTCTAGCTGCATAAAACCCATATACCTGGGACGCCATTTTGGCAGGATAACTAAGCCAAATATTGGGATGTAATGCTGCAATTTGGGCCAAAGACTGAGGGGGTGGCACCAATAAATATGCAACAGCTTTGGGACTTACAGCTAGCAGTAAATCCGCTGCAGGGAGATTCTGCGACTTGGGATGAAATATACTGGTTGCAGTAATTCATATGTACAGGGGGTCATGTTTCCACCATAACTAAGCCAAATATTGAGATATTATGCTGCAATTTGGTCCAAACACTGAGTAAAAATTACCAATAAAGATGGAGTAGCTTTGACACCTTCGAATTGGGTTAATCTATGTCACATTGCTCTGTAACCTGCGATGGGGTAGTCTAGCTGCATAAAACCCATATACCTGGGACGCCATTTTGGCAGGATAACTAAGCCAAATATTGGGATGTAATGCTGCAATTTGGGCCAAAGACTGAGGGGGTGGCACCAATAAATATGCAACAGCTTTGGGACTTACAGCTAGCAGTAAATCCGCTGCAGGGAGATTCTGCGACTTGGGATGAAATATACTGGTTGCAGTAATTCATATGTACAGGGGGTCATGTTTCCACCATAACTAAGCCAAATATTGAGATATTATGCTGCAATTTGGTCCAAACACTGAGTAAAAATTACCAATAAAGATGGAGTAGCTTTGACACCTTCGAATTGGGTTAATCTATGTCACATTGCTCTGTAACCTGCGATGGGGTAGTCTAGCTGCATAAAACCCATATACCTGGGACGCCATTTTGGCAGGATAACTAAGCCAAATATTGGGATGTAATGCTGCAATTTGGGCCAAAGACTGAGGGGGTGGCACCAATAAATATGCAACAGCTTTGGGACTTACAGCTAGCAGTAAATCCGCTGCAGGGAGATTCTGCGACTTGGGATGAAATATACTGGTTGCAGTAATTCATATGTACAGGGGGTCATGTTTCCACCACAACTAAGCCAAATATTGAGATATTATGCTGCAATTTGGTCCAAACACTGAGTAAAAATTACCAATAAAGATGGAGTAGCTTTGACACCTTCGAATTGGGTTAATCTATGTCACATTGCTCTGTAACCTGCGATGGGGTAGTCTAGCTGCATAAAACCCATATACCTGGGACGCCATTTTGGCAGGATAACTAAGCCAAATATTGGGATGTAATGCTGCAATTTGGGCCAAAGACTGAGGGGGTGGCACCAATAAATATGCAACAGCTTTGGGACTTACAGCTAGCAGTAAATCCGCTGCAGGGAGATTCTGCGACTTGGGATGAAATATACTGGTTGCAGTAATTCATATGTACAGGGGGTCATGTTTCCACCACAACTAAGCCAAATATTGAGATATTATGCTGCAATTTGGTCCAAACACTGAGTAAAAATTACCAATAAAGATGGAGTAGCTTTGACACCTTCGAATTGGGTTAATCTATGTCACATTGCTCTGTAACCTGCGATGGGGTAGTCTAGCTGCATAAAACCCATATACCTGGGACGCCATTTTGGCAGGATAACTAAGCCAAATATTGGGATGTAATGCTGCAATTTGGGCCAAAGACTGAGGGGGTGGCACCAATAAATATGCAACAGCTTTGGGACTTACAGCTAGCAGTAAATCCGCTGCAGGGAGATTCTGCGACTTGGGATGAAATATACTGGTTGCAGTAATTCATATGTACAGGGGGTCATGTTTCCACCACAACTAAGCCAAATATTGAGATATTATGCTGCAATTTGGTCCAAACACTGAGTAAAAATTACCAATAAAGATGGAGTAGCTTTGACACCTTCGAATTGGGTTAATCTATGTCACATTGCTCTGTAACCTGCGATGGGGTAGTCTAGCTGCATAAAACCCATATACCTGGGACGCCATTTTGGCAGGATAACTAAGCCAAATATTGGGATGTAATGCTGCAATTTGGGCCAAAGACTGAGGGGGTGGCACCAATAAATATGCAACAGCTTTGGGACTTACAGCTAGCAGTAAATCCGCTGCAGGGAGATTCTGCGACTTGGGATGAAATATACTGGTTGCAGTAATTCATATGTACAGGGGGTCATGTTTCCACCATAACTAAGCCAAATATTGAGATATTATGCTGCAATTTGGTCCAAACACTGAGTAAAAATTACCAATAAAGATGGAGTAGCTTTGACACCTTCGAATTGGGTTAATCTATGTCACATTGCTCTGTAACCTGCGATGGGGTAGTCTAGCTGCATAAAACCCATATACCTGGGACGCCATTTTGGCAGGATAACTAAGCCAAATATTGGGATGTAATGCTGCAATTTGGGCCAAAGACTGAGGGGGTGGCACCAATAAATATGCAACAGCTTTGGGACTTACAGCTAGCAGTAAATCCGCTGCAGGGAGATTCTGCGACTTGGGATGAAATATACTGGTTGCAGTAATTCATATGTACAGGGGGTCATGTTTCCACCACAACTAAGCCAAATATTGAGATATTATGCTGCAATTTGGTCCAAACACTGAGTAAAAATTACCAATAAAGATGGAGTAGCTTTGACACCTTCGAATTGGGTTAATCTATGTCACATTGCTCTGTAACCTGCGATGGGGTAGTCTAGCTGCATAAAACCCATATACCTGGGACGCCATTTTGGCAGGATAACTAAGCCAAATATTGGGATGTAATGCTGCAATTTGGGCCAAAGACTGAGGGGGTGGCACCAATAAATATGCAACAGCTTTGGGACTTACAGCTAGCAGTAAATCCGCTGCAGGGAGATTCTGCGACTTGGGATGAAATATACTGGTTGCAGTAATTCATATGTACAGGGGGTCATGTTTCCACCATAACTAAGCCAAATATTGAGATATTATGCTGCAATTTGGTCCAAACACTGAGTAAAAATTACCAATAAAGATGGAGTAGCTTTGACACCTTCGAATTGGGTTAATCTATGTCACATTGCTCTGTAACCTGCGATGGGGTAGTCTAGCTGCATAAAACCCATATACCTGGGACGCCATTTTGGCAGGATAACTAAGCCAAATATTGGGATGTAATGCTGCAATTTGGGCCAAAGACTGAGGGGG
Source organism: Sabellastarte sp. h YS-2021 (assembly GCA_964017235.1). Classification (NCBI taxonomy): domain Eukaryota; kingdom Metazoa; phylum Annelida; class Polychaeta; order Sabellida; family Sabellidae; genus Sabellastarte; species Sabellastarte sp. h YS-2021. Next base: position 989,021 of record CAXHLB010000006.1, on the reverse strand, counting down.
TGGCACCAATAAATATGCAACAGCTTTGGGACTTACAGCTAGCAGTAAATCCGCTGCAGGGAGATTCTGCGACTTGGGATGAAATATACTGGTTGCAGTAATTCATATGTACAGGGGGTCATGTTTCCACCATAACTAAGCCAAATATTGAGATATTATGCTGCAATTTGGTCCAAACACTGAGTAAAAATTACCAATAAAGATGGAGTAGCTTTGACACCTTTGAATTGGGTTAATCTATGTCACATTGCTCTGTAACCTGCGATGGGGTAGTCTAGCTGCATAAAACCCATATACCTGGGACGCCATTTTGGCAGGATAACTAAGCCAAATATTGGGATGTAATGCTGCAATTTGGGCCAAAGACTGAGGGGGTGGCACCAATAAATATGCAACAGCTTTGGGACTTACAGCTAGCAGTAAATCCGCTGCAGGGAGATTCTGCGACTTGGGATGAAATATACTGGTTGCAGTAATTCATATGTACAGGGGGTCATGTTTCCACCACAACTAAGCCAAATATTGAGATATTATGCTGCAATTTGGTCCAAACACTGAGTAAAAATTACCAATAAAGATGGAGTAGCTTTGACACCTTCGAATTGGGTTAATCTATGTCACATTGCTCTGTAACCTGCGATGGGGTAGTCTAGCTGCATAAAACCCATATACCTGGGACGCCATTTTGGCAGGATAACTAAGCCAAATATTGGGATGTAATGCTGCAATTTGGGCCAAAGACTGAGGGGGTGGCACCAATAAATATGCAACAGCTTTGGGACTTACAGCTAGCAGTAAATCCGCTGCAGGGAGATTCTGCGACTTGGGATGAAATATACTGGTTGCAGCAATTCATATGTACAGGGGGTCATGTTTCCACCACAACTAAGCCAAATATTGAGATATTATGCTGCAATTTGGTCCAAACACTGAGTAAAAATTACCAATAAAGATGGAGTAGCTTTGACACCTTCGAATTGGGTTAATCTATGTCACATTGCTCTGTAACCTGCGATGGGGTAGTCTAGCTGCATAAAACCCATATACCTGGGACGCCATTTTGGCAGGATAACTAAGCCAAATATTGGGATGTAATGCTGCAATTTGGGCCAAAGACTGAGGGGGTGGCACCAATAAATATGCAACAGCTTTGGGACTTACAGCTAGCAGTAAATCCGCTGCAGGGAGATTCTGCGACTTGGGATGAAATATACTGGTTGCAGTAATTCATATGTACAGGGGGTCATGTTTCCACCACAACTAAGCCAAATATTGAGATATTATGCTGCAATTTGGTCCAAACACTGAGTAAAAATTACCAATAAAGATGGAGTAGCTTTGACACCTTCGAATTGGGTTAATCTATGTCACATTGCTCTGTAACCTGCGATGGGGTAGTCTAGCTGCATAAAACCCATATACCTGGGACGCCATTTTGGCAGGATAACTAAGCCAAATATTGGGATGTAATGCTGCAATTTGGGCCAAAGACTGAGGGGGTGGCACCAATAAATATGCAACAGCTTTGGGACTTACAGCTAGCAGTAAATCCGCTGCAGGGAGATTCTGCGACTTGGGATGAAATATACTGGTTGCAGTAATTCATATGTACAGGGGGTCATGTTTCCACCATAACTAAGCCAAATATTGAGATATTATGCTGCAATTTGGTCCAAACACTGAGTAAAAATTACCAATAAAGATGGAGTAGCTTTGACACCTTCGAATTGGGTTAATCTATGTCACATTGCTCTGTAACCTGCGATGGGGTAGTCTAGCTGCATAAAACCCATATACCTGGGACGCCATTTTGGCAGGATAACTAAGCCAAATATTGGGATGTAATGCTGCAATTTGGGCCAAAGACTGAGGGGGTGGCACCAATAAATATGCAACAGCTTTGGGACTTACAGCTAGCAGTAAATCCGCTGCAGGGAGATTCTGCGACTTGGGATGAAATATACTGGTTGCAGTAATTCATATGTACAGGGGGTCATGTTTCCACCATAACTAAGCCAAATATTGAGATATTATGCTGCAATTTGGTCCAAACACTGAGTAAAAATTACCAATAAAGATGGAGTAGCTTTGACACCTTCGAATTGGGTTAATCTATGTCACATTGCTCTGTAACCTGCGATGGGGTAGTCTAGCTGCATAAAACCCATATACCTGGGACGCCATTTTGGCAGGATAACTAAGCCAAATATTGGGATGTAATGCTGCAATTTGGGCCAAAGACTGAGGGGGTGGCACCAATAAATATGCAACAGCTTTGGGACTTACAGCTAGCAGTAAATCCGCTGCAGGGAGATTCTGCGACTTGGGATGAAATATACTGGTTGCAGTAATTCATATGTACAGGGGGTCATGTTTCCACCACAACTAAGCCAAATATTGAGATATTATGCTGCAATTTGGTCCAAACACTGAGTAAAAATTACCAATAAAGATGGAGTAGCTTTGACACCTTCGAATTGGGTTAATCTATGTCACATTGCTCTGTAACCTGCGATGGGGTAGTCTAGCTGCATAAAACCCATATACCTGGGACGCCATTTTGGCAGGATAACTAAGCCAAATATTGGGATGTAATGCTGCAATTTGGGCCAAAGACTGAGGGGGTGGCACCAATAAATATGCAACAGCTTTGGGACTTACAGCTAGCAGTAAATCCGCTGCAGGGAGATTCTGCGACTTGGGATGAAATATACTGGTTGCAGTAATTCATATGTACAGGGGGTCATGTTTCCACCACAACTAAGCCAAATATTGAGATATTATGCTGCAATTTGGTCCAAACACTGAGTAAAAATTACCAATAAAGATGGAGTAGCTTTGACACCTTCGAATTGGGTTAATCTATGTCACATTGCTCTGTAACCTGCGATGGGGTAGTCTAGCTGCATAAAACCCATATACCTGGGACGCCATTTTGGCAGGATAACTAAGCCAAATATTGGGATGTAATGCTGCAATTTGGGCCAAAGACTGAGGGGGTGGCACCAATAAATATGCAACAGCTTTGGGACTTACAGCTAGCAGTAAATCCGCTGCAGGGAGATTCTGCGACTTGGGATGAAATATACTGGTTGCAGTAATTCATATGTACAGGGGGTCATGTTTCCACCATAACTAAGCCAAATATTGAGATATTATGCTGCAATTTGGTCCAAACACTGAGTAAAAATTACCAATAAAGATGGAGTAGCTTTGACACCTTCGAATTGGGTTAATCTATGTCACATTGCTCTGTAACCTGCGATGGGGTAGTCTAGCTGCATAAAACCCATATACCTGGGACGCCATTTTGGCAGGATAACTAAGCCAAATATTGGGATGTAATGCTGCAATTTGGGCCAAAGACTGAGGGGGTGGCACCAATAAATATGCAACAGCTTTGGGACTTACAGCTAGCAGTAAATCCGCTGCAGGGAGATTCTGCGACTTGGGATGAAATATACTGGTTGCAGTAATTCATATGTACAGGGGGTCATGTTTCCACCACAACTAAGCCAAATATTGAGATATTATGCTGCAATTTGGTCCAAACACTGAGTAAAAATTACCAATAAAGATGGAGTAGCTTTGACACCTTCGAATTGGGTTAATCTATGTCACATTGCTCTGTAACCTGCGATGGGGTAGTCTAGCTGCATAAAACCCATATACCTGGGACGCCATTTTGGCAGGATAACTAAGCCAAATATTGGGATGTAATGCTGCAATTTGGGCCAAAGACTGAGGGGGTGGCACCAATAAATATGCAACAGCTTTGGGACTTACAGCTAGCAGTAAATCCGCTGCAGGGAGATTCTGCGACTTGGGATGAAATATACTGGTTGCAGTAATTCATATGTACAGGGGGTCATGTTTCCACCACAACTAAGCCAAATATTGAGATATTATGCTGCAATTTGGTCCAAACACTGAGTAAAAATTACCAATAAAGATGGAGTAGCTTTGACACCTTCGAATTGGGTTAATCTATGTCACATTGCTCTGTAACCTGCGATGGGGTAGTCTAGCTGCATAAAACCCATATACCTGGGACGCCATTTTGGCAGGATAACTAAGCCAAATATTGGGATGTAATGCTGCAATTTGGGCCAAAGACTGAGGGGGTGGCACCAATAAATATGCAACAGCTTTGGGACTTACAGCTAGCAGTAAATCCGCTGCAGGGAGATTCTGCGACTTGGGATGAAATATACTGGTTGCAGTAATTCATATGTACAGGGGGTCATGTTTCCACCACAACTAAGCCAAATATTGAGATATTATGCTGCAATTTGGTCCAAACACTGAGTAAAAATTACCAATAAAGATGGAGTAGCTTTGACACCTTCGAATTGGGTTAATCTATGTCACATTGCTCTGTAACCTGCGATGGGGTAGTCTAGCTGCATAAAACCCATATACCTGGGACGCCATTTTGGCAGGATAACTAAGCCAAATATTGGGATGTAATGCTGCAATTTGGGCCAAAGACTGAGGGGGTGGCACCAATAAATATGCAACAGCTTTGGGACTTACAGCTAGCAGTAAATCCGCTGCAGGGAGATTCTGCGACTTGGGATGAAATATACTGGTTGCAGTAATTCATATGTACAGGGGGTCATGTTTCCACCACAACTAAGCCAAATATTGAGATATTATGCTGCAATTTGGTCCAAACACTGAGTAAAAATTACCAATAAAGATGGAGTAGCTTTGACACCTTCGAATTGGGTTAATCTATGTCACATTGCTCTGTAACCTGCGATGGGGTAGTCTAGCTGCATAAAACCCATATACCTGGGACGCCATTTTGGCAGGATAACTAAGCCAAATATTGGGATGTAATGCTGCAATTTGGGCCAAAGACTGAGGGGGTGGCACCAATAAATATGCAACAGCTTTGGGACTTACAGCTAGCAGTAAATCCGCTGCAGGGAGATTCTGCGACTTGGGATGAAATATACTGGTTGCAGTAATTCATATGTACAGGGGGTCATGTTTCCACCATAACTAAGCCAAATATTGAGATATTATGCTGCAATTTGGTCCAAACACTGAGTAAAAATTACCAATAAAGATGGAGTAGCTTTGACACCTTCGAATTGGGTTAATCTATGTCACATTGCTCTGTAACCTGCGATGGGGTAGTCTAGCTGCATAAAACCCATATACCTGGGACGCCATTTTGGCAGGATAACTAAGCCAAATATTGGGATGTAATGCTGCAATTTGGGCCAAAGACTGAGGGGGTGGCACCAATAAATATGCAACAGCTTTGGGACTTACAGCTAGCAGTAAATCCGCTGCAGGGAGATTCTGCGACTTGGGATGAAATATACTGGTTGCAGTAATTCATATGTACAGGGGGTCATGTTTCCACCATAACTAAGCCAAATATTGAGATATTATGCTGCAATTTGGTCCAAACACTGAGTAAAAATTACCAATAAAGATGGAGTAGCTTTGACACCTTCGAATTGGGTTAATCTATGTCACATTGCTCTGTAACCTGCGATGGGGTAGTCTAGCTGCATAAAACCCATATACCTGGGACGCCATTTTGGCAGGATAACTAAGCCAAATATTGGGATGTAATGCTGCAATTTGGGCCAAAGACTGAGGGGGTGGCACCAATAAATATGCAACAGCTTTGGGACTTACAGCTAGCAGTAAATCCGCTGCAGGGAGATTCTGCGACTTGGGATGAAATATACTGGTTGCAGTAATTCATATGTACAGGGGGTCATGTTTCCACCACAACTAAGCCAAATATTGAGATATTATGCTGCAATTTGGTCCAAACACTGAGTAAAAATTACCAATAAAGATGGAGTAGCTTTGACACCTTCGAATTGGGTTAATCTATGTCACATTGCTCTGTAACCTGCGATGGGGTAGTCTAGCTGCATAAAACCCATATACCTGGGACGCCATTTTGGCAGGATAACTAAGCCAAATATTGGGATGTAATGCTGCAATTTGGGCCAAAGACTGAGGGGGTGGCACCAATAAATATGCAACAGCTTTGGGACTTACAGCTAGCAGTAAATCCGCTGCAGGGAGATTCTGCGACTTGGGATGAAATATACTGGTTGCAGTAATTCATATGTACAGGGGGTCATGTTTCCACCACAACTAAGCCAAATATTGAGATATTATGCTGCAATTTGGTCCAAACACTGAGTAAAAATTACCAATAAAGATGGAGTAGCTTTGACACCTTCGAATTGGGTTAATCTATGTCACATTGCTCTGTAACCTGCGATGGGGTAGTCTAGCTGCATAAAACCCATATACCTGGGACGCCATTTTGGCAGGATAACTAAGCCAAATATTGGGATGTAATGCTGCAATTTGGGCCAAAGACTGAGGGGGTGGCACCAATAAATATGCAACAGCTTTGGGACTTACAGCTAGCAGTAAATCCGCTGCAGGGAGATTCTGCGACTTGGGATGAAATATACTGGTTGCAGTAATTCATATGTACAGGGGGTCATGTTTCCACCATAACTAAGCCAAATATTGAGATATTATGCTGCAATTTGGTCCAAACACTGAGTAAAAATTACCAATAAAGATGGAGTAGCTTTGACACCTTCGAATTGGGTTAATCTATGTCACATTGCTCTGTAACCTGCGATGGGGTAGTCTAGCTGCATAAAACCCATATACCTGGGATGCCATTTTGGCAGGATAACTAAGCCAAATATTGGGATGTAATGCTGCAATTTGGGCCAAAGACTGAGGGGGTGGCACCAATAAATATGCAACAGCTTTGGGACTTACAGCTAGCAGTAAATCCGCTGCAGGGAGATTCTGCGACTTGGGATGAAATATACTGGTTGCAGTAATTCATATGTACAGGGGGTCATGTTTCCACCACAACTAAGCCAAATATTGAGATATTATGCTGCAATTTGGTCCAAACACTGAGTAAAAATTACCAATAAAGATGGAGTAGCTTTGACACCTTCGAATTGGGTTAATCTATGTCACATTGCTCTGTAACCTGCGATGGGGTAGTCTAGCTGCATAAAACCCATATACCTGGGACGCCATTTTGGCAGGATAACTAAGCCAAATATTGGGATGTAATGCTGCAATTTGGGCCAAAGACTGAGGGGGTGGCACCAATAAATATGCAACAGCTTTGGGACTTACAGCTAGCAGTAAATCCGCTGCAGGGAGATTCTGCGACTTGGGATGAAATATACTGGTTGCAGTAATTCATATGTACAGGGGGTCATGTTTCCACCACAACTAAGCCAAATATTGAGATATTATGCTGCAATTTGGTCCAAACACTGAGTAAAAATTACCAATAAAGATGGAGTAGCTTTGACACCTTCGAATTGGGTTAATCTATGTCACATTGCTCTGTAACCTGCGATGGGGTAGTCTAGCTGCATAAAACCCATATACCTGGGACGCCATTTTGGCAGGATAACTAAGCCAAATATTGGGATGTAATGCTGCAATTTGGGCCAAAGACTGAGGGGGTGGCACCAATAAATATGCAACAGCTTTGGGACTTACAGCTAGCAGTAAATCCGCTGCAGGGAGATTCTGCGACTTGGGATGAAATATACTGGTTGCAGTAATTCATATGTACAGGGGGTCATGTTTCCACCATAACTAAGCCAAATATTGAGATATTATGCTGCAATTTGGTCCAAACACTGAGTAAAAATTACCAATAAAGATGGAGTAGCTTTGACACCTTCGAATTGGGTTAATCTATGTCACATTGCTCTGTAACCTGCGATGGGGTAGTCTAGCTGCATTAAACCCATATACCTGGGACGCCATTTTGGCAGGATAACTAAGCCAAATATTGGGATGTAATGCTGCAATTTGGGCCAAAGACTGAGGGGGTGGCACCAATAAATATGCAACAGCTTTGGGACTTACAGCTAGCAGTAAATCCGCTGCAGGGAGATTCTGCGACTTGGGATGAAATATACTGGTTGCAGTAATTCATATGTACAGGGGGTCATGTTTCCACCATAACTAAGCCAAATATTGAGATATTATGCTGCAATTTGGTCCAAACACTGAGTAAAAATTACCAATAAAGATGGAGTAGCTTTGACACCTTCGAATTGGGTTAATCTATGTCACATTGCTCTGTAACCTGCGATGGGGTAGTCTAGCTGCATAAAACCCATATACCTGGGACGCCATTTTGGCAGGATAACTAAGCCAAATATTGGGATGTAATGCTGCAATTTGGGCCAAAGACTGAGGGGGTGGCACCAATAAATATGCAACAGCTTTGGGACTTACAGCTAGCAGTAAATCCGCTGCAGGGAGATTCTGCGACTTGGGATGAAATATACTGGTTGCAGTAATTCATATGTACAGGGGGTCATGTTTCCACCACAACTAAGCCAAATATTGAGATATTATGCTGCAATTTGGTCCAAACACTGAGTAAAAATTACCAATAAAGATGGAGTAGCTTTGACACCTTCGAATTGGGTTAATCTATGTCACATTGCTCTGTAACCTGCGATGGGGTAGTCTAGCTGCATAAAACCCATATACCTGGGACGCCATTTTGGCAGGATAACTAAGCCAAATATTGGGATGTAATGCTGCAATTTGGGCCAAAGACTGAGGGGGTGGCACCAATAAATATGCAACAGCTTTGGGACTTACAGCTAGCAGTAAATCCGCTGCAGGGAGATTCTGCGACTTGGGATGAAATATACTGGTTGCAGTAATTCATATGTACAGGGGGTCATGTTTCCACCACAACTAAGCCAAATATTGAGATATTATGCTGCAATTTGGTCCAAACACTGAGTAAAAATTACCAATAAAGATGGAGTAGCTTTGACACCTTCGAATTGGGTTAATCTATGTCACATTGCTCTGTAACCTGCGATGGGGTAGTCTAGCTGCATAAAACCCATATACCTGGGACGCCATTTTGGCAGGATAACTAAGCCAAATATTGGGATGTAATGCTGCAATTTGGGCCAAAGACTGAGGGGGTGGCACCAATAAATATGCAACAGCTTTGGGACTTACAGCTAGCAGTAAATCCGCTGCAGGGAGATTCTGCGACTTGGGATGAAATATACTGGTTGCAGTAATTCATATGTACAGGGGGTCATGTTTCCACCATAACTAAGCCAAATATTGAGATATTATGCTGCAATTTGGTCCAAACACTGAGTAAAAATTACCAATAAAGATGGAGTAGCTTTGACACCTTCGAATTGGGTTAATCTATGTCACATTGCTCTGTAACCTGCGATGGGGTAGTCTAGCTGCATAAAACCCATATACCTGGGACGCCATTTTGGCAGGATAACTAAGCCAAATATTGGGATGTAATGCTGCAATTTGGGCCAAAGACTGAGGGGGTGGCACCAATAAATATGCAACAGCTTTGGGACTTACAGCTAGCAGTAAATCCGCTGCAGGGAGATTCTGCGACTTGGGATGAAATATACTGGTTGCAGTAATTCATATGTACAGGGGGTCATGTTTCCACCACAACTAAGCCAAATATTGAGATATTATGCTGCAATTTGGTCCAAACACTGAGTAAAAATTACCAATAAAGATGGAGTAGCTTTGACACCTTCGAATTGGGTTAATCTATGTCACATTGCTCTGTAACCTGCGATGGGGTAGTCTAGCTGCATAAAACCCATATACCTGGGACGCCATTTTGGCAGGATAACTAAGCCAAATATTGGGATGTAATGCTGCAATTTGGGCCAAAGACTGAGGGGGTGGCACCAATAAATATGCAACAGCTTTGGGACTTACAGCTAGCAGTAAATCCGCTGCAGGGAGATTCTGCGACTTGGGATGAAATATACTGGTTGCAGTAATTCATATGTACAGGGGGTCATGTTTCCACCATAACTAAGCCAAATATTGAGATATTATGCTGCAATTTGGTCCAAACACTGAGTAAAAATTACCAATAAAGATGGAGTAGCTTTGACACCTTCGAATTGGGTTAATCTATGTCACATTGCTCTGTAACCTGCGATGGGGTAGTCTAGCTGCATAAAACCCATATACCTGGGACGCCATTTTGGCAGGATAACTAAGCCAAATATTGGGATGTAATGCTGCAATTTGGGCCAAAGACTGAGGGGGTGGCACCAATAAATATGCAACAGCTTTGGGACTTACAGCTAGCAGTAAATCCGCTGCAGGGAGATTCTGCGACTTGGGATGAAATATACTGGTTGCAGTAATTCATATGTACAGGGGGTCATGTTTCCACCACAACTAAGCCAAATATTGAGATATTATGCTGCAATTTGGTCCAAACACTGAGTAAAAATTACCAATAAAGATGGAGTAGCTTTGACACCTTCGAATTGGGTTAATCTATGTCACATTGCTCTGTAACCTGCGATGGGGTAGTCTAGCTGCATAAAACCCATATACCTGGGACGCCATTTTGGCAGGATAACTAAGCCAAATATTGGGATGTAATGCTGCAATTTGGGCCAAAGACTGAGGGGGTGGCACCAATAAATATGCAACAGCTTTGGGACTTACAGCTAGCAGTAAATCCGCTGCAGGGAGATTCTGCGACTTGGGATGAAATATACTGGTTGCAGTAATTCATATGTACAGGGGGTCATGTTTCCACCATAACTAAGCCAAATATTGAGATATTATGCTGCAATTTGGTCCAAACACTGAGTAAAAATTACCAATAAAGATGGAGTAGCTTTGACACCTTCGAATTGGGTTAATCTATGTCACATTGCTCTGTAACCTGCGATGGGGTAGTCTAGCTGCATAAAACCCATATACCTGGGACGCCATTTTGGCAGGATAACTAAGCCAAATATTGGGATGTAATGCTGCAATTTGGGCCAAAGACTGAGGGGGTGGCACCAATAAATATGCAACAGCTTTGGGACTTACAGCTAGCAGTAAATCCGCTGCAGGGAGATTCTGCGACTTGGGATGAAATATACTGGTTGCAGTAATTCATATGTACAGGGGGTCATGTTTCCACCACAACTAAGCCAAATATTGAGATATTATGCTGCAATTTGGTCCAAACACTGAGTAAAAATTACCAATAAAGATGGAGTAGCTTTGACACCTTCGAATTGGGTTAATCTATGTCACATTGCTCTGTAACCTGCGATGGGGTAGTCTAGCTGCATAAAACCCATATACCTGGGACGCCATTTTGGCAGGATAACTAAGCCAAATATTGGGATGTAATGCTGCAATTTGGGCCAAAGACTGAGGGGGTGGCACCAATAAATATGCAACAGCTTTGGGACTTACAGCTAGCAGTAAATCCGCTGCAGGGAGATTCTGCGACTTGGGATGAAATATACTGGTTGCAGTAATTCATATGTACAGGGGGTCATGTTTCCACCATAACTAAGCCAAATATTGAGATATTATGCTGCAATTTGGTCCAAACACTGAGTAAAAATTACCAATAAAGATGGAGTAGCTTTGACACCTTCGAATTGGGTTAATCTATGTCACATTGCTCTGTAACCTGCGATGGGGTAGTCTAGCTGCATAAAACCCATATACCTGGGACGCCATTTTGGCAGGATAACTAAGCCAAATATTGGGATGTAATGCTGCAATTTGGGCCAAAGACTGAGGGGGTGGCACCAATAAATATGCAACAGCTTTGGGACTTACAGCTAGCAGTAAATCCGCTGCAGGGAGATTCTGCGACTTGGGATGAAATATACTGGTTGCAGTAATTCATATGTACAGGGGGTCATGTTTCCACCACAACTAAGCCAAATATTGAGATATTATGCTGCAATTTGGTCCAAACACTGAGTAAAAATTACCAATAAAGATGGAGTAGCTTTGACACCTTCGAATTGGGTTAATCTATGTCACATTGCTCTGTAACCTGCGATGGGGTAGTCTAGCTGCATAAAACCCATATACCTGGGACGCCATTTTGGCAGGATAACTAAGCCAAATATTGGGATGTAATGCTGCAATTTGGGCCAAAGACTGAGGGGGTGGCACCAATAAATATGCAACAGCTTTGGGACTTACAGCTAGCAGTAAATCCGCTGCAGGGAGATTCTGCGACTTGGGATGAAATATACTGGTTGCAGTAATTCATATGTACAGGGGGTCATGTTTCCACCATAACTAAGCCAAATATTGAGATATTATGCTGCAATTTGGTCCAAACACTGAGTAAAAATTACCAATAAAGATGGAGTAGCTTTGACACCTTCGAATTGGGTTAATCTATGTCACATTGCTCTGTAACCTGCGATGGGGTAGTCTAGCTGCATAAAACCCATATACCTGGGACGCCATTTTGGCAGGATAACTAAGCCAAATATTGGGATGTAATGCTGCAATTTGGGCCAAAGACTGAGGGGGTGGCACCAATAAATATGCAACAGCTTTGGGACTTACAGCTAGCAGTAAATCCGCTGCAGGGAGATTCTGCGACTTGGGATGAAATATACTGGTTGCAGTAATTCATATGTACAGGGGGTCATGTTTCCACCACAACTAAGCCAAATATTGAGATATTATGCTGCAATTTGGTCCAAACACTGAGTAAAAATTACCAATAAAGATGGAGTAGCTTTGACACCTTCGAATTGGGTTAATCTATGTCACATTGCTCTGTAACCTGCGATGGGGTAGTCTAGCTGCATAAAACCCATATACCTGGGACGCCATTTTGGCAGGATAACTAAGCCAAATATTGGGATGTAATGCTGCAATTTGGGCCAAAGACTGAGGGGGTGGCACCAATAAATATGCAACAGCTTTGGGACTTACAGCTAGCAGTAAATCCGCTGCAGGGAGATTCTGCGACTTGGGATGAAATATACTGGTTGCAGTAATTCATATGTACAGGGGGTCATGTTTCCACCATAACTAAGCCAAATATTGAGATATTATGCTGCAATTTGGTCCAAACACTGAGTAAAAATTACCAATAAAGATGGAGTAGCTTTGACACCTTCGAATTGGGTTAATCTATGTCACATTGCTCTGTAACCTGCGATGGGGTAGTCTAGCTGCATAAAACCCATATACCTGGGACGCCATTTTGGCAGGATAACTAAGCCAAATATTGGGATGTAATGCTGCAATTTGGGCCAAAGACTGAGGGGGTGGCACCAATAAATATGCAACAGCTTTGGGACTTACAGCTAGCAGTAAATCCGCTGCAGGGAGATTCTGCGACTTGGGATGAAATATACTGGTTGCAGTAATTCATATGTACAGGGGGTCATGTTTCCACCACAACTAAGCCAAATATTGAGATATTATGCTGCAATTTGGTCCAAACACTGAGTAAAAATTACCAATAAAGATGGAGTAGCTTTGACACCTTCGAATTGGGTTAATCTATGTCACATTGCTCTGTAACCTGCGATGGGGTAGTCTAGCTGCATAAAACCCATATACCTGGGACGCCATTTTGGCAGGATAACTAAGCCAAATATTGGGATGTAATGCTGCAATTTGGGCCAAAGACTGAGGGGGTGGCACCAATAAATATGCAACAGCTTTGGGACTTACAGCTAGCAGTAAATCCGCTGCAGGGAGATTCTGCGACTTGGGATGAAATATACTGGTTGCAGTAATTCATATGTACAGGGGGTCATGTTTCCACCACAACTAAGCCAAATATTGAGATATTATGCTGCAATTTGGTCCAAACACTGAGTAAAAATTACCAATAAAGATGGAGTAGCTTTGACACTTTCGAATTGGGTTAATCTATGTCACATTGCTCTGTAACCTGCGATGGGGTAGTCTAGCTGCATAAAACCCATATACCTGGGACGCCATTTTGGCAGGATAACTAAGCCGAATATTGGGATGTAATGCTGCAATTTGGGCCAAAGACTGAGGGGGTGGCACCAATAAATATGCAACAGCTTTGGGACTTACAGCTAGCAGTAAATCCGCTGCAGGGAGATTCTGCGACTTGGGATGAAATATACTGGTTGCAGTAATTCATATGTACAGGGGGTCATGTTTCCACCACAACTAAGCCAAATATTGAGATATTATGCTGCAATTTGGTCCAAACACTGAGTAAAAATTACCAATAAAGATGGAGTAGCTTTGACACCTTCGAATTGGGTTAATCTATGTCACATTGCTCTGTAACCTGCGATGGGGTAGTCTAGCTGCATAAAACCCATATACCTGGGACGCCATTTTGGCAGGATAACTAAGCCAAATATTGGGATGTAATGCTGCAATTTGGGCCAAAGACTGAGGGGGTGGCACCAATAAATATGCAACAGCTTTGGGACTTACAGCTAGCAGTAAATCCGCTGCAGGGAGATTCTGCGACTTGGGATGAAATATACTGGTTGCAGTAATTCATATGTACAGGGGGTCATGTTTCCACCATAACTAAGCCAAATATTGAGATATTATGCTGCAATTTGGTCCAAACACTGAGTAAAAATTACCAATAAAGATGGAGTAGCTTTGACACCTTCGAATTGGGTTAATCTATGTCACATTGCTCTGTAACCTGCGATGGGGTAGTCTAGCTGCATAAAACCCATATACCTGGGACGCCATTTTGGCAGGATAACTAAGCCAAATATTGGGATGTAATGCTGCAATTTGGGCCAAAGACTGAGGGGGTGGCACCAATAAATATGCAACAGCTTTGGGACTTACAGCTAGCAGTAAATCCGCTGCAGGGAGATTCTGCGACTTGGGATGAAATATACTGGTTGCAGTAATTCATATGTACAGGGGGTCATGTTTCCACCACAACTAAGCCAAATATTGAGATATTATGCTGCAATTTGGTCCAAACACTGAGTAAAAATTACCAATAAAGATGGAGTAGCTTTGACACCTTCGAATTGGGTTAATCTATGTCACATTGCTCTGTAACCTGCGATGGGGTAGTCTAGCTGCATAAAACCCATATACCTGGGACGCCATTTTGGCAGGATAACTAAGCCAAATATTGGGATGTAATGCTGCAATTTGGGCCAAAGACTGAGGGGGTGGCACCAATAAATATGCAACAGCTTTGGGACTTACAGCTAGCAGTAAATCCGCTGCAGGGAGATTCTGCGACTTGGGATGAAATATACTGGTTGCAGTAATTCATATGTACAGGGGGTCATGTTTCCACCACAACTAAGCCAAATATTGAGATATTATGCTGCAATTTGGTCCAAACACTGAGTAAAAATTACCAATAAAGATGGAGTAGCTTTGACACCTTCGAATTGGGTTAATCTATGTCACATTGCTCTGTAACCTGCGATGAGGTAGTCTAGCTGCATAAAACCCATATACCTGGGACGCCATTTTGGCAGGATAACTAAGCCAAATATTGGGATGTAATGCTGCAATTTGGGCCAAAGACTGAGGGGGTGGCACCAATAAATATGCAACAGCTTTGGGACTTACAGCTAGCAGTAAATCCGCTGCAGGGAGATTCTGCGACTTGGGATGAAATATACTGGTTGCAGTAATTCATATGTACAGGGGGTCATGTTTCCACCATAACTAAGCCAAATATTGAGATATTATGCTGCAATTTGGTCCAAACACTGAGTAAAAATTACCAATAAAGATGGAGTAGCTTTGACACCTTCGAATTGGGTTAATCTATGTCACATTGCTCTGTAACCTGCGATGGGGTAGTCTAGCTGCATAAAACCCATATACCTGGGACGCCATTTTGGCAGGATAACTAAGCCAAATATTGGGATGTAATGCTGCAATTTGGGCCAAAGACTGAGGGGGTGGCACCAATAAATATGCAACAGCTTTGGGACTTACAGCTAGCAGTAAATCCGCTGCAGGGAGATTCTGCGACTTGGGATGAAATATAGTGGTTGCAGTAATTCATATGTACAGGGGGTCATGTTTCCACCACAACTAAGCCAAATATTGAGATATTATGCTGCAATTTGGTCCAAACACTGAGTAAAAATTACCAATAAAGATGGAGTAGCTTTGACACCTTCGAATTGGGTTAATCTATGTCACATTGCTCTGTAACCTGCGATGGGGTAGTCTAGCTGCATAAAACCCATATACCTGGGACGCCATTTTGGCAGGATAACTAAGCCAAATATTGGGATGTAATGCTGCAATTTGGGCCAAAGACTGAGGGGGTGGCACCAATAAATATGCAACAGCTTTGGGACTTACAGCTAGCAGTAAATCCGCTGCAGGGAGATTCTGCGACTTGGGATGAAATATACTGGTTGCAGTAATTCATATGTACAGGGGGTCATGTTTCCACCACAACTAAGCCAAATATTGAGATATTATGCTGCAATTTGGTCCAAACACTGAGTAAAAATTACCAATAAAGATGGAGTAGCTTTGACACCTTCGAATTGGGTTAATCTATGTCACATTGCTCTGTAACCTGCGATGGGGTAGTCTAGCTGCATAAAACCCATATACCTGGGACGCCATTTTGGCAGGATAACTAAGCCAAATATTGGGATGTAATGCTGCAATTTGGGCCAAAGACTGAGGGGGTGGCACCAATAAATATGCAACAGCTTTGGGACTTACAGCTAGCAGTAAATCCGCTGCAGGGAGATTCTGCGACTTGGGATGAAATATACTGGTTGCAGTAATTCATATGTACAGGGGGTCATGTTTCCACCACAACTAAGCCAAATATTGAGATATTATGCTGCAATTTGGTCCAAACACTGAGTAAAAATTACCAATAAAGATGGAGTAGCTTTGACACCTTCGAATTGGGTTAATCTATGTCACATTGCTCTGTAACCTGCGATGGGGTAGTCTAGCTGCATAAAACCCATATACCTGGGACGCCATTTTGGCAGGATAACTAAGCCAAATATTGGGATGTAATGCTGCAATTTGGGCCAAAGACTGAGGGGGTGGCACCAATAAATATGCAACAGCTTTGGGACTTACAGCTAGCAGTAAATCCGCTGCAGGGAGATTCTGCGACTTGGGATGAAATATACTGGTTGCAGTAATTCATATGTACAGGGGGTCATGTTTCCACCATAACTAAGCCAAATATTGAGATATTATGCTGCAATTTGGTCCAAACACTGAGTAAAAATTACCAATAAAGATGGAGTAGCTTTGACACCTTCGAATTGGGTTAATCTATGTCACATTGCTCTGTAACCTGCGATGGGGTAGTCTAGCTGCATAAAACCCATATACCTGGGACGCCATTTTGGCAGGATAACTAAGCCAAATATTGGGATGTAATGCTGCAATTTGGGCCAAAGACTGAGGGGGTGGCACCAATAAATATGCAACAGCTTTGGGACTTACAGCTAGCAGTAAATCCGCTGCAGGGAGATTCTGCGACTTGGGATGAAATATACTGGTTGCAGTAATTCATATGTACAGGGGGTCATGTTTCCACCACAACTAAGCCAAATATTGAGATATTATGCTGCAATTTGGTCCAAACACTGAGTAAAAATTACCAATAAAGATGGAGTAGCTTTGACACCTTCGAATTGGGTTAATCTATGTCACATTGCTCTGTAACCTGCGATGGGGTAGTCTAGCTGCATAAAACCCATATACCTGGGACGCCATTTTGGCAGGATAACTAAGCCAAATATTGGGATGTAATGCTGCAATTTGGGCCAAAGACTGAGGGGGTGGCACCAATAAATATGCAACAGCTTTGGGACTTACAGCTAGCAGTAAATCCGCTGCAGGGAGATTCTGCGACTTGGGATGAAATATACTGGTTGCAGTAATTCATATGTACAGGGGGTCATGTTTCCACCACAACTAAGCCAAATATTGAGATATTATGCTGCAATTTGGTCCAAACACTGAGTAAAAATTACCAATAAAGATGGAGTAGCTTTGACACCTTCGAATTGGGTTAATCTATGTCACATTGCTCTGTAACCTGCGATGAGGTAGTCTAGCTGCATAAAACCCATATACCTGGGACGCCATTTTGGCAGGATAACTAAGCCAAATATTGGGATGTAATGCTGCAATTTGGGCCAAAGACTGAGGGGGTGGCACCAATAAATATGCAACAGCTTTGGGACTTACAGCTAGCAGTAAATCCGCTGCAGGGAGATTCTGCGACTTGGGATGAAATATACTGGTTGCAGTAATTCATATGTACAGGGGGTCATGTTTCCACCATAACTAAGCCAAATATTGAGATATTATGCTGCAATTTGGTCCAAACACTGAGTAAAAATTACCAATAAAGATGGAGTAGCTTTGACACCTTCGAATTGGGTTAATCTATGTCACATTGCTCTGTAACCTGCGATGGGGTAGTCTAGCTGCATAAAACCCATATACCTGGGACGCCATTTTGGCAGGATAACTAAGCCAAATATTGGGATGTAATGCTGCAATTTGGGCCAAAGACTGAGGGGGTGGCACCAATAAATATGCAACAGCTTTGGGACTTACAGCTAGCAGTAAATCCGCTGCAGGGAGATTCTGCGACTTGGGATGAAATATAGTGGTTGCAGTAATTCATATGTACAGGGGGTCATGTTTCCACCACAACTAAGCCAAATATTGAGATATTATGCTGCAATTTGGTCCAAACACTGAGTAAAAATTACCAATAAAGATGGAGTAGCTTTGACACCTTCGAATTGGGTTAATCTATGTCACATTGCTCTGTAACCTGCGATGAGGTAGTCTAGCTGCATAAAACCCATATACCTGGGACGCCATTTTGGCAGGATAACTAAGCCAAATATTGGGATGTAATGCTGCAATTTGGGCCAAAGACTGAGGGGGTGGCACCAATAAATATGCAACAGCTTTGGGACTTACAGCTAGCAGTAAATCCGCTGCAGGGAGATTCTGCGACTTGGGATGAAATATACTGGTTGCAGTAATTCATATGTACAGGGGGTCATGTTTCCACCATAACTAAGCCAAATATTGAGATATTATGCTGCAATTTGGTCCAAACACTGAGTAAAAATTACCAATAAAGATGGAGTAGCTTTGACACCTTCGAATTGGGTTAATCTATGTCACATTGCTCTGTAACCTGCGATGGGGTAGTCTAGCTGCATAAAACCCATATACCTGGGACGCCATTTTGGCAGGATAACTAAGCCAAATATTGGGATGTAATGCTGCAATTTGGGCCAAAGACTGAGGGGGTGGCACCAATAAATATGCAACAGCTTTGGGACTTACAGCTAGCAGTAAATCCGCTGCAGGGAGATTCTGCGACTTGGGATGAAATATAGTGGTTGCAGTAATTCATATGTACAGGGGGTCATGTTTCCACCACAACTAAGCCAAATATTGAGATATTATGCTGCAATTTGGTCCAAACACTGAGTAAAAATTACCAATAAAGATGGAGTAGCTTTGACACCTTCGAATTGGGTTAATCTATGTCACATTGCTCTGTAACCTGCGATGGGGTAGTCTAGCTGCATAAAACCCATATACCTGGGACGCCATTTTGGCAGGATAACTAAGCCAAATATTGGGATGTAATGCTGCAATTTGGGCCAAAGACTGAGGGGGTGGCACCAATAAATATGCAACAGCTTTGGGACTTACAGCTAGCAGTAAATCCGCTGCAGGGAGATTCTGCGACTTGGGATGAAATATACTGGTTGCAGTAATTCATATGTACAGGGGGTCATGTTTCCACCACAACTAAGCCAAATATTGAGATATTATGCTGCAATTTGGTCCAAACACTGAGTAAAAATTACCAATAAAGATGGAGTAGCTTTGACACCTTCGAATTGGGTTAATCTATGTCACATTGCTCTGTAACCTGCGATGGGGTAGTCTAGCTGCATAAAACCCATATACCTGGGACGCCATTTTGGCAGGATAACTAAGCCAAATATTGGGATGTAATGCTGCAATTTGGGCCAAAGACTGAGGGGGTGGCACCAATAAATATGCAACAGCTTTGGGACTTACAGCTAGCAGTAAATCCGCTGCAGGGAGATTCTGCGACTTGGGATGAAATATACTGGTTGCAGTAATTCATATGTACAGGGGGTCATGTTTCCACCACAACTAAGCCAAATATTGAGATATTATGCTGCAATTTGGTCCAAACACTGAGTAAAAATTACCAATAAAGATGGAGTAGCTTTGACACCTTCGAATTGGGTTAATCTATGTCACATTGCTCTGTAACCTGCGATGGGGTAGTCTAGCTGCATAAAACCCATATACCTGGGACGCCATTTTGGCAGGATAACTAAGCCAAATATTGGGATGTAATGCTGCAATTTGGGCCAAAGACTGAGGGGGTGGCACCAATAAATATGCAACAGCTTTGGGACTTACAGCTAGCAGTAAATCCGCTGCAGGGAGATTCTGCGACTTGGGATGAAATATACTGGTTGCAGTAATTCATATGTACAGGGGGTCATGTTTCCACCATAACTAAGCCAAATATTGAGATATTATGCTGCAATTTGGTCCAAACACTGAGTAAAAATTACCAATAAAGATGGAGTAGCTTTGACACCTTCGAATTGGGTTAATCTATGTCACATTGCTCTGTAACCTGCGATGGGGTAGTCTAGCTGCATAAAACCCATATACCTGGGACGCCATTTTGGCAGGATAACTAAGCCAAATATTGGGATGTAATGCTGCAATTTGGGCCAAAGACTGAGGGGGTGGCACCAATAAATATGCAACAGCTTTGGGACTTACAGCTAGCAGTAAATCCGCTGCAGGGAGATTCTGCGACTTGGGATGAAATATAGTGGTTGCAGTAATTCATATGTACAGGGGGTCATGTTTCCACCACAACTAAGCCAAATATTGAGATATTATGCTGCAATTTGATCCAAACACTGAGTAAAAATTACCAATAAAGATGGAGTAGCTTTGACACCTTCGAATTGGGTTAATCTATGTCACATTGCTCTGTAACCTGCGATGGGGTAGTCTAGCTGCATAAAACCCATATACCTGGGACGCCATTTTGGCAGGATAACTAAGCCAAATATTGGGATGTAATGCTGCAATTTGGGCCAAAGACTGAGGGGGTGGCACCAATAAATATGCAACAGCTTTGGGACTTACAGCTAGCAGTAAATCCGCTGCAGGGAGATTCTGCGACTTGGGATGAAATATACTGGTTGCAGTAATTCATATGTACAGGGGGT
The DNA here is from genome assembly GCA_964017235.1 of Sabellastarte sp. h YS-2021. Classification (NCBI taxonomy): domain Eukaryota; kingdom Metazoa; phylum Annelida; class Polychaeta; order Sabellida; family Sabellidae; genus Sabellastarte; species Sabellastarte sp. h YS-2021. The sequence continues at coordinate 967,902 of CAXHLB010000006.1, read as the reverse complement.
CATGTTTCCACCATAACTAAGCCAAATATTGAGATATTATGCTGCAATTTGGTCCAAACACTGAGTAAAAATTACCAATAAAGATGGAGTAGCTTTGACACCTTCGAATTGGGTTAATCTATGTCACATTGCTCTGTAACCTGCGATGGGGTAGTCTAGCTGCATAAAACCCATATACCTGGGACGCCATTTTGGCAGGATAACTAAGCCAAATATTGGGATGTAATGCTGCAATTTGGGCCAAAGACTGAGGGGGTGGCACCAATAAATATGCAACAGCTTTGGGACTTACAGCTAGCAGTAAATCCGCTGCAGGGAGATTCTGCGACTTGGGATGAAATATACTGGTTGCAGTAATTCATATGTACAGGGGGTCATGTTTCCACCACAACTAAGCCAAATATTGAGATATTATGCTGCAATTTGGTCCAAACACTGAGTAAAAATTACCAATAAAGATGGAGTAGCTTTGACACCTTCGAATTGGGTTAATCTATGTCACATTGCTCTGTAACCTGCGATGGGGTAGTCTAGCTGCATAAAACCCATATACCTGGGACGCCATTTTGGCAGGATAACTAAGCCAAATATTGGGATGTAATGCTGCAATTTGGGCCAAAGACTGAGGGGGTGGCACCAATAAATATGCAACAGCTTTGGGACTTACAGCTAGCAGTAAATCCGCTGCAGGGAGATTCTGCGACTTGGGATGAAATATACTGGTTGCAGTAATTCATATGTACAGGGGGTCATGTTTCCACCATAACTAAGCCAAATATTGAGATATTATGCTGCAATTTGGTCCAAACACTGAGTAAAAATTACCAATAAAGATGGAGTAGCTTTGACACCTTCGAATTGGGTTAATCTATGTCACATTGCTCTGTAACCTGCGATGGGGTAGTCTAGCTGCATAAAACCCATATACCTGGGACGCCATTTTGGCAGGATAACTAAGCCAAATATTGGGCTGTAATGCTGCAATTTGGGCCAAAGACTGAGGGGGTGGCACCAATAAATATGCAACAGCTTTGGGACTTACAGCTAGCAGTAAATCCGCTGCAGGGAGATTCTGCGACTTGGGATGAAATATACTGGTTGCAGTAATTCATATGTACAGGGGGTCATGTTTCCACCACAACTAAGCCAAATATTGAGATATTATGCTGCAATTTGGTCCAAACACTGAGTAAAAATTACCAATAAAGATGGAGTAGCTTTGACACCTTCGAATTGGGTTAATCTATGTCACATTGCTCTGTAACCTGCGATGGGGTAGTCTAGCTGCATAAAACCCATATACCTGGGACGCCATTTTGGCAGGATAACTAAGCCAAATATTGGGATGTAATGCTGCAATTTGGGCCAAAGACTGAGGGGGTGGCACCAATAAATATGCAACAGCTTTGGGACTTACAGCTAGCAGTAAATCCGCTGCAGGGAGATTCTGCGACTTGGGATGAAATATACTGGTTGCAGTAATTCATATGTACAGGGGGTCATGTTTCCACCACAACTAAGCCAAATATTGAGATATTATGCTGCAATTTGGTCCAAACACTGAGTAAAAATTACCAATAAAGATGGAGTAGCTTTGACACCTTCGAATTGGGTTAATCTATGTCACATTGCTCTGTAACCTGCGATGGGGTAGTCTAGCTGCATAAAACCCATATACCTGGGACGCCATTTTGGCAGGATAACTAAGCCAAATATTGGGCTGTAATGCTGCAATTTGGGCCAAAGACTGAGGGGGTGGCACCAATAAATATGCAACAGCTTTGGGACTTACAGCTAGCAGTAAATCCGCTGCAGGGAGATTCTGCGACTTGGGATGAAATATACTGGTTGCAGTAATTCATATGTACAGGGGGTCATGTTTCCACCATAACTAAGCCAAATATTGAGATATTATGCTGCAATTTGGTCCAAACACTGAGTAAAAATTACCAATAAAGATGGAGTAGCTTTGACACCTTCGAATTGGGTTAATCTATGTCACATTGCTCTGTAACCTGCGATGGGGTAGTCTAGCTGCATAAAACCCATATACCTGGGACGCCATTTTGGCAGGATAACTAAGCCAAATATTGGGATGTAATGCTGCAATTTGGGCCAAAGACTGAGGGGGTGGCACCAATAAATATGCAACAGCTTTGGGACTTACAGCTAGCAGTAAATCCGCTGCAGGGAGATTCTGCGACTTGGGATGAAATATAGTGGTTGCAGTAATTCATATGTACAGGGGGTCATGTTTCCACCACAACTAAGCCAAATATTGAGATATTATGCTGCAATTTGGTCCAAACACTGAGTAAAAATTACCAATAAAGATGGAGTAGCTTTGACACCTTCGAATTGGGTTAATCTATGTCACATTGCTCTGTAACCTGCGATGGGGTAGTCTAGCTGCATAAAACCCATATACCTGGGACGCCATTTTGGCAGGATAACTAAGCCAAATATTGGGATGTAATGCTGCAATTTGGGCCAAAGACTGAGGGGGTGGCACCAATAAATATGCAACAGCTTTGGGACTTACAGCTAGCAGTAAATCCGCTGCAGGGAGATTCTGCGACTTGGGATGAAATATACTGGTTGCAGTAATTCATATGTACAGGGGGTCATGTTTCCACCATAACTAAGCCAAATATTGAGATATTATGCTGCAATTTGGTCCAAACACTGAGTAAAAATTACCAATAAAGATGGAGTAGCTTTGACACCTTCGAATTGGGTTAATCTATGTCACATTGCTCTGTAACCTGCGATGGGGTAGTCTAGCTGCATAAAACCCATATACCTGGGACGCCATTTTGGCAGGATAACTAAGCCAAATATTGGGATGTAATGCTGCAATTTGGGCCAAAGACTGAGGGGGTGGCACCAATAAATATGCAACAGCTTTGGGACTTACAGCTAGCAGTAAATCCGCTGCAGGGAGATTCTGCGACTTGGGATGAAATATACTGGTTGCAGTAATTCATATGTACAGGGGGTCATGTTTCCACCACAACTAAGCCAAATATTGAGATATTATGCTGCAATTTGGTCCAAACACTGAGTAAAAATTACCAATAAAGATGGAGTAGCTTTGACACCTTCGAATTGGGTTAATCTATGTCACATTGCTCTGTAACCTGCGATGGGGTAGTCTAGCTGCATAAAACCCATATACCTGGGACGCCATTTTGGCAGGATAACTAAGCCAAATATTGGGATGTAATGCTGCAATTTGGGCCAAAGACTGAGGGGGTGGCACCAATAAATATGCAACAGCTTTGGGACTTACAGCTAGCAGTAAATCCGCTGCAGGGAGATTCTGCGACTTGGGATGAAATATACTGGTTGCAGTAATTCATATGTACAGGGGGTCATGTTTCCACCATAACTAAGCCAAATATTGAGATATTATGCTGCAATTTGGTCCAAACACTGAGTAAAAATTACCAATAAAGATGGAGTAGCTTTGACACCTTCGAATTGGGTTAATCTATGTCACATTGCTCTGTAACCTGCGATGGGGTAGTCTAGCTGCATAAAACCCATATACCTGGGACGCCATTTTGGCAGGATAACTAAGCCAAATATTGGGCTGTAATGCTGCAATTTGGGCCAAAGACTGAGGGGGTGGCACCAATAAATATGCAACAGCTTTGGGACTTACAGCTAGCAGTAAATCCGCTGCAGGGAGATTCTGCGACTTGGGATGAAATATACTGGTTGCAGTAATTCATATGTACAGGGGGTCATGTTTCCACCACAACTAAGCCAAATATTGAGATATTATGCTGCAATTTGGTCCAAACACTGAGTAAAAATTACCAATAAAGATGGAGTAGCTTTGACACCTTCGAATTGGGTTAATCTATGTCACATTGCTCTGTAACCTGCGATGGGGTAGTCTAGCTGCATAAAACCCATATACCTGGGACGCCATTTTGGCAGGATAACTAAGCCAAATATTGGGCTGTAATGCTGCAATTTGGGCCAAAGACTGAGGGGGTGGCACCAATAAATATGCAACAGCTTTGGGACTTACAGCTAGCAGTAAATCCGCTGCAGGGAGATTCTGCGACTTGGGATGAAATATACTGGTTGCAGTAATTCATATGTACAGGGGGTCATGTTTCCACCATAACTAAGCCAAATATTGAGATATTATGCTGCAATTTGGTCCAAACACTGAGTAAAAATTACCAATAAAGATGGAGTAGCTTTGACACCTTCGAATTGGGTTAATCTATGTCACATTGCTCTGTAACCTGCGATGGGGTAGTCTAGCTGCATAAAACCCATATACCTGGGACGCCATTTTGGCAGGATAACTAAGCCAAATATTGGGCTGTAATGCTGCAATTTGGGCCAAAGACTGAGGGGGTGGCACCAATAAATATGCAACAGCTTTGGGACTTACAGCTAGCAGTAAATCCGCTGCAGGGAGATTCTGCGACTTGGGATGAAATATACTGGTTGCAGTAATTCATATGTACAGGGGGTCATGTTTCCACCATAACTAAGCCAAATATTGAGATATTATGCTGCAATTTGGTCCAAACACTGAGTAAAAATTACCAATAAAGATGGAGTAGCTTTGACACCTTCGAATTGGGTTAATCTATGTCACATTGCTCTGTAACCTGCGATGGGGTAGTCTAGCTGCATAAAACCCATATACCTGGGACGCCATTTTGGCAGGATAACTAAGCCAAATATTGGGATGTAATGCTGCAATTTGGGCCAAAGACTGAGGGGGTGGCACCAATAAATATGCAACAGCTTTGGGACTTACAGCTAGCAGTAAATCCGCTGCAGGGAGATTCTGCGACTTGGGATGAAATATAGTGGTTGCAGTAATTCATATGTACAGGGGGTCATGTTTCCACCACAACTAAGCCAAATATTGAGATATTATGCTGCAATTTGGTCCAAACACTGAGTAAAAATTACCAATAAAGATGGAGTAGCTTTGACACCTTCGAATTGGGTTAATCTATGTCACATTGCTCTGTAACCTGCGATGGGGTAGTCTAGCTGCATAAAACCCATATACCTGGGACGCCATTTTGGCAGGATAACTAAGCCAAATATTGGGATGTAATGCTGCAATTTGGGCCAAAGACTGAGGGGGTGGCACCAATAAATATGCAACAGCTTTGGGACTTACAGCTAGCAGTAAATCCGCTGCAGGGAGATTCTGCGACTTGGGATGAAATATACTGGTTGCAGTAATTCATATGTACAGGGGGTCATGTTTCCACCATAACTAAGCCAAATATTGAGATATTATGCTGCAATTTGGTCCAAACACTGAGTAAAAATTACCAATAAAGATGGAGTAGCTTTGACACCTTCGAATTGGGTTAATCTATGTCACATTGCTCTGTAACCTGCGATGGGGTAGTCTAGCTGCATAAAACCCATATACCTGGGACGCCATTTTGGCAGGATAACTAAGCCAAATATTGGGATGTAATGCTGCAATTTGGGCCAAAGACTGAGGGGGTGGCACCAATAAATATGCAACAGCTTTGGGACTTACAGCTAGCAGTAAATCCGCTGCAGGGAGATTCTGCGACTTGGGATGAAATATACTGGTTGCAGTAATTCATATGTACAGGGGGTCATGTTTCCACCACAACTAAGCCAAATATTGAGATATTATGCTGCAATTTGGTCCAAACACTGAGTAAAAATTACCAATAAAGATGGAGTAGCTTTGACACCTTCGAATTGGGTTAATCTATGTCACATTGCTCTGTAACCTGCGATGGGGTAGTCTAGCTGCATAAAACCCATATACCTGGGACGCCATTTTGGCAGGATAACTAAGCCAAATATTGGGCTGTAATGCTGCAATTTGGGCCAAAGACTGAGGGGGTGGCACCAATAAATATGCAACAGCTTTGGGACTTACAGCTAGCAGTAAATCCGCTGCAGGGAGATTCTGCGACTTGGGATGAAATATACTGGTTGCAGTAATTCATATGTACAGGGGGTCATGTTTCCACCATAACTAAGCCAAATATTGAGATATTATGCTGCAATTTGGTCCAAACACTGAGTAAAAATTACCAATAAAGATGGAGTAGCTTTGACACCTTCGAATTGGGTTAATCTATGTCACATTGCTCTGTAACCTGCGATGGGGTAGTCTAGCTGCATAAAACCCATATACCTGGGACGCCATTTTGGCAGGATAACTAAGCCAAATATTGGGCTGTAATGCTGCAATTTGGGCCAAAGACTGAGGGGGTGGCACCAATAAATATGCAACAGCTTTGGGACTTACAGCTAGCAGTAAATCCGCTGCAGGGAGATTCTGCGACTTGGGATGAAATATACTGGTTGCAGTAATTCATATGTACAGGGGGTCATGTTTCCACCATAACTAAGCCAAATATTGAGATATTATGCTGCAATTTGGTCCAAACACTGAGTAAAAATTACCAATAAAGATGGAGTAGCTTTGACACCTTCGAATTGGGTTAATCTATGTCACATTGCTCTGTAACCTGCGATGGGGTAGTCTAGCTGCATAAAACCCATATACCTGGGACGCCATTTTGGCAGGATAACTAAGCCAAATATTGGGATGTAATGCTGCAATTTGGGCCAAAGACTGAGGGGGTGGCACCAATAAATATGCAACAGCTTTGGGACTTACAGCTAGCAGTAAATCCGCTGCAGGGAGATTCTGCGACTTGGGATGAAATATAGTGGTTGCAGTAATTCATATGTACAGGGGGTCATGTTTCCACCACAACTAAGCCAAATATTGAGATATTATGCTGCAATTTGGTCCAAACACTGAGTAAAAATTACCAATAAAGATGGAGTAGCTTTGACACCTTCGAATTGGGTTAATCTATGTCACATTGCTCTGTAACCTGCGATGGGGTAGTCTAGCTGCATAAAACCCATATACCTGGGACGCCATTTTGGCAGGATAACTAAGCCAAATATTGGGATGTAATGCTGCAATTTGGGCCAAAGACTGAGGGGGTGGCACCAATAAATATGCAACAGCTTTGGGACTTACAGCTAGCAGTAAATCCGCTGCAGGGAGATTCTGCGACTTGGGATGAAATATACTGGTTGCAGTAATTCATATGTACAGGGGGTCATGTTTCCACCATAACTAAGCCAAATATTGAGATATTATGCTGCAATTTGGTCCAAACACTGAGTAAAAATTACCAATAAAGATGGAGTAGCTTTGACACCTTCGAATTGGGTTAATCTATGTCACATTGCTCTGTAACCTGCGATGGGGTAGTCTAGCTGCATAAAACCCATATACCTGGGACGCCATTTTGGCAGGATAACTAAGCCAAATATTGGGATGTAATGCTGCAATTTGGGCCAAAGACTGAGGGGGTGGCACCAATAAATATGCAACAGCTTTGGGACTTACAGCTAGCAGTAAATCCGCTGCAGGGAGATTCTGCGACTTGGGATGAAATATACTGGTTGCAGTAATTCATATGTACAGGGGGTCATGTTTCCACCACAACTAAGCCAAATATTGAGATATTATGCTGCAATTTGGTCCAAACACTGAGTAAAAATTACCAATAAAGATGGAGTAGCTTTGACACCTTCGAATTGGGTTAATCTATGTCACATTGCTCTGTAACCTGCGATGGGGTAGTCTAGCTGCATAAAACCCATATACCTGGGACGCCATTTTGGCAGGATAACTAAGCCAAATATTGGGCTGTAATGCTGCAATTTGGGCCAAAGACTGAGGGGGTGGCACCAATAAATATGCAACAGCTTTGGGACTTACAGCTAGCAGTAAATCCGCTGCAGGGAGATTCTGCGACTTGGGATGAAATATACTGGTTGCAGTAATTCATATGTACAGGGGGTCATGTTTCCACCATAACTAAGCCAAATATTGAGATATTATGCTGCAATTTGGTCCAAACACTGAGTAAAAATTACCAATAAAGATGGAGTAGCTTTGACACCTTCGAATTGGGTTAATCTATGTCACATTGCTCTGTAACCTGCGATGGGGTAGTCTAGCTGCATAAAACCCATATACCTGGGACGCCATTTTGGCAGGATAACTAAGCCAAATATTGGGCTGTAATGCTGCAATTTGGGCCAAAGACTGAGGGGGTGGCACCAATAAATATGCAACAGCTTTGGGACTTACAGCTAGCAGTAAATCCGCTGCAGGGAGATTCTGCGACTTGGGATGAAATATACTGGTTGCAGTAATTCATATGTACAGGGGGTCATGTTTCCACCACAACTAAGCCAAATATTGAGATATTATGCTGCAATTTGGTCCAAACACTGAGTAAAAATTACCAATAAAGATGGAGTAGCTTTGACACCTTCGAATTGGGTTAATCTATGTCACATTGCTCTGTAACCTGCGATGGGGTAGTCTAGCTGCATAAAACCCATATACCTGGGACGCCATTTTGGCAGGATAACTAAGCCAAATATTGGGATGTAATGCTGCAATTTGGGCCAAAGACTGAGGGGGTGGCACCAATAAATATGCAACAGCTTTGGGACTTACAGCTAGCAGTAAATCCGCTGCAGGGAGATTCTGCGACTTGGGATGAAATATACTGGTTGCAGTAATTCATATGTACAGGGGGTCATGTTTCCACCACAACTAAGCCAAATATTGAGATATTATGCTGCAATTTGGTCCAAACACTGAGTAAAAATTACCAATAAAGATGGAGTAGCTTTGACACCTTCGAATTGGGTTAATCTATGTCACATTGCTCTGTAACCTGCGATGGGGTAGTCTAGCTGCATAAAACCCATATACCTGGGACGCCATTTTGGCAGGATAACTAAGCCAAATATTGGGCTGTAATGCTGCAATTTGGGCCAAAGACTGAGGGGGTGGCACCAATAAATATGCAACAGCTTTGGGACTTACAGCTAGCAGTAAATCCGCTGCAGGGAGATTCTGCGACTTGGGATGAAATATACTGGTTGCAGTAATTCATATGTACAGGGGGTCATGTTTCCACCATAACTAAGCCAAATATTGAGATATTATGCTGCAATTTGGTCCAAACACTGAGTAAAAATTACCAATAAAGATGGAGTAGCTTTGACACCTTCGAATTGGGTTAATCTATGTCACATTGCTCTGTAACCTGCGATGGGGTAGTCTAGCTGCATAAAACCCATATACCTGGGACGCCATTTTGGCAGGATAACTAAGCCAAATATTGGGATGTAATGCTGCAATTTGGGCCAAAGACTGAGGGGGTGGCACCAATAAATATGCAACAGCTTTGGGACTTACAGCTAGCAGTAAATCCGCTGCAGGGAGATTCTGCGACTTGGGATGAAATATACTGGTTGCAGTAATTCATATGTACAGGGGGTCATGTTTCCACCACAACTAAGCCAAATATTGAGATATTATGCTGCAATTTGGTCCAAACACTGAGTAAAAATTACCAATAAAGATGGAGTAGCTTTGACACCTTCGAATTGGGTTAATCTATGTCACATTGCTCTGTAACCTGCGATGGGGTAGTCTAGCTGCATAAAACCCATATACCTGGGACGCCATTTTGGCAGGATAACTAAGCCAAATATTGGGATGTAATGCTGCAATTTGGGCCAAAGACTGAGGGGGTGGCACCAATAAATATGCAACAGCTTTGGGACTTACAGCTAGCAGTAAATCCGCTGCAGGGAGATTCTGCGACTTGGGATGAAATATACTGGTTGCAGTAATTCATATGTACAGGGGGTCATGTTTCCACCACAACTAAGCCAAATATTGAGATATTATGCTGCAATTTGGTCCAAACACTGAGTAAAAATTACCAATAAAGATGGAGTAGCTTTGACACCTTCGAATTGGGTTAATCTATGTCACATTGCTCTGTAACCTGCGATGGGGTAGTCTAGCTGCATAAAACCCATATACCTGGGACGCCATTTTGGCAGGATAACTAAGCCAAATATTGGGCTGTAATGCTGCAATTTGGGCCAAAGACTGAGGGGGTGGCACCAATAAATATGCAACAGCTTTGGGACTTACAGCTAGCAGTAAATCCGCTGCAGGGAGATTCTGCGACTTGGGATGAAATATACTGGTTGCAGTAATTCATATGTACAGGGGGTCATGTTTCCACCATAACTAAGCCAAATATTGAGATATTATGCTGCAATTTGGTCCAAACACTGAGTAAAAATTACCAATAAAGATGGAGTAGCTTTGACACCTTCGAATTGGGTTAATCTATGTCACATTGCTCTGTAACCTGCGATGGGGTAGTCTAGCTGCATAAAACCCATATACCTGGGACGCCATTTTGGCAGGATAACTAAGCCAAATATTGGGATGTAATGCTGCAATTTGGGCCAAAGACTGAGGGGGTGGCACCAATAAATATGCAACAGCTTTGGGACTTACAGCTAGCAGTAAATCCGCTGCAGGGAGATTCTGCGACTTGGGATGAAATATACTGGTTGCAGTAATTCATATGTACAGGGGGTCATGTTTCCACCACAACTAAGCCAAATATTGAGATATTATGCTGCAATTTGGTCCAAACACTGAGTAAAAATTACCAATAAAGATGGAGTAGCTTTGACACCTTCGAATTGGGTTAATCTATGTCACATTGCTCTGTAACCTGCGATGGGGTAGTCTAGCTGCATAAAACCCATATACCTGGGACGCCATTTTGGCAGGATAACTAAGCCAAATATTGGGATGTAATGCTGCAATTTGGGCCAAAGACTGAGGGGGTGGCACCAATAAATATGCAACAGCTTTGGGACTTACAGCTAGCAGTAAATCCGCTGCAGGGAGATTCTGCGACTTGGGATGAAATATACTGGTTGCAGTAATTCATATGTACAGGGGGTCATGTTTCCACCATAACTAAGCCAAATATTGAGATATTATGCTGCAATTTGGTCCAAACACTGAGTAAAAATTACCAATAAAGATGGAGTAGCTTTGACACCTTCGAATTGGGTTAATCTATGTCACATTGCTCTGTAACCTGCGATGGGGTAGTCTAGCTGCATAAAACCCATATACCTGGGACGCCATTTTGGCAGGATAACTAAGCCAAATATTGGGATGTAATGCTGCAATTTGGGCCAAAGACTGAGGGGGTGGCACCAATAAATATGCAACAGCTTTGGGACTTACAGCTAGCAGTAAATCCGCTGCAGGGAGATTCTGCGACTTGGGATGAAATATACTGGTTGCAGTAATTCATATGTACAGGGGGTCATGTTTCCACCACAACTAAGCCAAATATTGAGATATTATGCTGCAATTTGGTCCAAACACTGAGTAAAAATTACCAATAAAGATGGAGTAGCTTTGACACCTTCGAATTGGGTTAATCTATGTCACATTGCTCTGTAACCTGCGATGGGGTAGTCTAGCTGCATAAAACCCATATACCTGGGACGCCATTTTGGCAGGATAACTAAGCCAAATATTGGGATGTAATGCTGCAATTTGGGCCAAAGACTGAGGGGGTGGCACCAATAAATATGCAACAGCTTTGGGACTTACAGCTAGCAGTAAATCCGCTGCAGGGAGATTCTGCGACTTGGGATGAAATATACTGGTTGCAGTAATTCATATGTACAGGGGGTCATGTTTCCACCACAACTAAGCCAAATATTGAGATATTATGCTGCAATTTGGTCCAAACACTGAGTAAAAATTACCAATAAAGATGGAGTAGCTTTGACACCTTCGAATTGGGTTAATCTATGTCACATTGCTCTGTAACCTGCGATGGGGTAGTCTAGCTGCATAAAACCCATATACCTGGGACGCCATTTTGGCAGGATAACTAAGCCGAATATTGGGATGTAATGCTGCAATTTGGGCCAAAGACTGAGGGGGTGGCACCAATAAATATGCAACAGCTTTGGGACTTACAGCTAGCAGTAAATCCGCTGCAGGGAGATTCTGCGACTTGGGATGAAATATACTGGTTGCAGTAATTCATATGTACAGGGGGTCATGTTTCCACCACAACTAAGCCAAATATTGAGATATTATGCTGCAATTTGGTCCAAACACTGAGTAAAAATTACCAATAAAGATGGAGTAGCTTTGACACCTTCGAATTGGGTTAATCTATGTCACATTGCTCTGTAACCTGCGATGGGGTAGTCTAGCTGCATAAAACCCATATACCTGGGACGCCATTTTGGCAGGATAACTAAGCCAAATATTGGGATGTAATGCTGCAATTTGGGCCAAAGACTGAGGGGGTGGCACCAATAAATATGCAACAGCTTTGGGACTTACAGCTAGCAGTAAATCCGCTGCAGGGAGATTCTGCGACTTGGGATGAAATATACTGGTTGCAGTAATTCATATGTACAGGGGGTCATGTTTCCACCACAACTAAGCCAAATATTGAGATATTATGCTGCAATTTGGTCCAAACACTGAGTAAAAATTACCAATAAAGATGGAGTAGCTTTGACACCTTCGAATTGGGTTAATCTATGTCACATTGCTCTGTAACCTGCGATGGGGTAGTCTAGCTGCATAAAACCCATATACCTGGGACGCCATTTTGGCAGGATAACTAAGCCAAATATTGGGCTGTAATGCTGCAATTTGGGCCAAAGACTGAGGGGGTGGCACCAATAAATATGCAACAGCTTTGGGACTTACAGCTAGCAGTAAATCCGCTGCAGGGAGATTCTGCGACTTGGGATGAAATATACTGGTTGCAGTAATTCATATGTACAGGGGGTCATGTTTCCACCATAACTAAGCCAAATATTGAGATATTATGCTGCAATTTGGTCCAAACACTGAGTAAAAATTACCAATAAAGATGGAGTAGCTTTGACACCTTCGAATTGGGTTAATCTATGTCACATTGCTCTGTAACCTGCGATGGGGTAGTCTAGCTGCATAAAACCCATATACCTGGGACGCCATTTTGGCAGGATAACTAAGCCAAATATTGGGATGTAATGCTGCAATTTGGGCCAAAGACTGAGGGGGTGGCACCAATAAATATGCAACAGCTTTGGGACTTACAGCTAGCAGTAAATCCGCTGCAGGGAGATTCTGCGACTTGGGATGAAATATACTGGTTGCAGTAATTCATATGTACAGGGGGTCATGTTTCCACCACAACTAAGCCAAATATTGAGATATTATGCTGCAATTTGGTCCAAACACTGAGTAAAAATTACCAATAAAGATGGAGTAGCTTTGACACCTTCGAATTGGGTTAATCTATGTCACATTGCTCTGTAACCTGCGATGGGGTAGTCTAGCTGCATAAAACCCATATACCTGGGACGCCATTTTGGCAGGATAACTAAGCCAAATATTGGGATGTAATGCTGCAATTTGGGCCAAAGACTGAGGGGGTGGCACCAATAAATATGCAACAGCTTTGGGACTTACAGCTAGCAGTAAATCCGCTGCAGGGAGATTCTGCGACTTGGGATGAAATATACTGGTTGCAGTAATTCATATGTACAGGGGGTCATGTTTCCACCACAACTAAGCCAAATATTGAGATATTATGCTGCAATTTGGTCCAAACACTGAGTAAAAATTACCAATAAAGATGGAGTAGCTTTGACACCTTCGAATTGGGTTAATCTATGTCACATTGCTCTGTAACCTGCGATGGGGTAGTCTAGCTGCATAAAACCCATATACCTGGGACGCCATTTTGGCAGGATAACTAAGCCAAATATTGGGCTGTAATGCTGCAATTTGGGCCAAAGACTGAGGGGGTGGCACCAATAAATATGCAACAGCTTTGGGACTTACAGCTAGCAGTAAATCCGCTGCAGGGAGATTCTGCGACTTGGGATGAAATATACTGGTTGCAGTAATTCATATGTACAGGGGGTCATGTTTCCACCATAACTAAGCCAAATATTGAGATATTATGCTGCAATTTGGTCCAAACACTGAGTAAAAATTACCAATAAAGATGGAGTAGCTTTGACACCTTCGAATTGGGTTAATCTATGTCACATTGCTCTGTAACCTGCGATGGGGTAGTCTAGCTGCATAAAACCCATATACCTGGGACGCCATTTTGGCAGGATAACTAAGCCAAATATTGGGATGTAATGCTGCAATTTGGGCCAAAGACTGAGGGGGTGGCACCAATAAATATGCAACAGCTTTGGGACTTACAGCTAGCAGTAAATCCGCTGCAGGGAGATTCTGCGACTTGGGATGAAATATACTGGTTGCAGTAATTCATATGTACAGGGGGTCATGTTTCCACCACAACTAAGCCAAATATTGAGATATTATGCTGCAATTTGGTCCAAACACTGAGTAAAAATTACCAATAAAGATGGAGTAGCTTTGACACCTTCGAATTGGGTTAATCTATGTCACATTGCTCTGTAACCTGCGATGGGGTAGTCTAGCTGCATAAAACCCATATACCTGGGACGCCATTTTGGCAGGATAACTAAGCCAAATATTGGGATGTAATGCTGCAATTTGGGCCAAAGACTGAGGGGGTGGCACCAATAAATATGCAACAGCTTTGGGACTTACAGCTAGCAGTAAATCCGCTGCAGGGAGATTCTGCGACTTGGGATGAAATATACTGGTTGCAGTAATTCATATGTACAGGGGGTCATGTTTCCACCACAACTAAGCCAAATATTGAGATATTATGCTGCAATTTGGTCCAAACACTGAGTAAAAATTACCAATAAAGATGGAGTAGCTTTGACACCTTCGAATTGGGTTAATCTATGTCACATTGCTCTGTAACCTGCGATGGGGTAGTCTAGCTGCATAAAACCCATATACCTGGGACGCCATTTTGGCAGGATAACTAAGCCAAATATTGGGATGTAATGCTGCAATTTGGGCCAAAGACTGAGGGGGTGGCACCAATAAATATGCAACAGCTTTGGGACTTACAGCTAGCAGTAAATCCGCTGCAGGGAGATTCTGCGACTTGGGATGAAATATACTGGTTGCAGTAATTCATATGTACAGGGGGTCATGTTTCCACCATAACTAAGCCAAATATTGAGATATTATGCTGCAATTTGGTCCAAACACTGAGTAAAAATTACCAATAAAGATGGAGTAGCTTTGACACCTTCGAATTGGGTTAATCTATGTCACATTGCTCTGTAACCTGCGATGGGGTAGTCTAGCTGCATAAAACCCATATACCTGGGACGCCATTTTGGCAGGATAACTAAGCCAAATATTGGGATGTAATGCTGCAATTTGGGCCAAAGACTGAGGGGGTGGCACCAATAAATATGCAACAGCTTTGGGACTTACAGCTAGCAGTAAATCCGCTGCAGGGAGATTCTGCGACTTGGGATGAAATATACTGGTTGCAGTAATTCATATGTACAGGGGGTCATGTTTCCACCACAACTAAGCCAAATATTGAGATATTATGCTGCAATTTGGTCCAAACACTGAGTAAAAATTACCAATAAAGATGGAGTAGCTTTGACACCTTCGAATTGGGTTAATCTATGTCACATTGCTCTGTAACCTGCGATGGGGTAGTCTAGCTGCATAAAACCCATATACCTGGGACGCCATTTTGGCAGGATAACTAAGCCAAATATTGGGATGTAATGCTGCAATTTGGGCCAAAGACTGAGGGGGTGGCACCAATAAATATGCAACAGCTTTGGGACTTACAGCTAGCAGTAAATCCGCTGCAGGGAGATTCTGCGACTTGGGATGAAATATACTGGTTGCAGTAATTCATATGTACAGGGGGTCATGTTTCCACCACAACTAAGCCAAATATTGAGATATTATGCTGCAATTTGGTCCAAACACTGAGTAAAAATTACCAATAAAGATGGAGTAGCTTTGACACCTTCGAATTGGGTTAATCTATGTCACATTGCTCTGTAACCTGCGATGGGGTAGTCTAGCTGCATAAAACCCATATACCTGGGACGCCATTTTGGCAGGATAACTAAGCCGAATATTGGGATGTAATGCTGCAATTTGGGCCAAAGACTGAGGGGGTGGCACCAATAAATATGCAACAGCTTTGGGACTTACAGCTAGCAGTAAATCCGCTGCAGGGAGATTCTGCGACTTGGGATGAAATATACTGGTTGCAGTAATTCATATGTACAGGGGGTCATGTTTCCACCACAACTAAGCCAAATATTGAGATATTATGCTGCAATTTGGTCCAAACACTGAGTAAAAATTACCAATAAAGATGGAGTAGCTTTGACACCTTCGAATTGGGTTAATCTATGTCACATTGCTCTGTAACCTGCGATGGGGTAGTCTAGCTGCATAAAACCCATATACCTGGGACGCCATTTTGGCAGGATAACTAAGCCAAATATTGGGATGTAATGCTGCAATTTGGGCCAAAGACTGAGGGGGTGGCACCAATAAATATGCAACAGCTTTGGGACTTACAGCTAGCAGTAAATCCGCTGCAGGGAGATTCTGCGACTTGGGATGAAATATACTGGTTGCAGTAATTCATATGTACAGGGGGTCATGTTTCCACCATAACTAAGCCAAATATTGAGATATTATGCTGCAATTTGGTCCAAACACTGAGTAAAAATTACCAATAAAGATGGAGTAGCTTTGACACCTTCGAATTGGGTTAATCTATGTCACATTGCTCTGTAACCTGCGATGGGGTAGTCTAGCTGCATAAAACCCATATACCTGGGACGCCATTTTGGCAGGATAACTAAGCCAAATATTGGGATGTAATGCTGCAATTTGGGCCAAAGACTGAGGGGGTGGCACCAATAAATATGCAACAGCTTTGGGACTTACAGCTAGCAGTAAATCCGCTGCAGGGAGATTCTGCGACTTGGGATGAAATATACTGGTTGCAGTAATTCATATGTACAGGGGGTCATGTTTCCACCACAACTAAGCCAAATATTGAGATATTATGCTGCAATTTGGTCCAAACACTGAGTAAAAATTACCAATAAAGATGGAGTAGCTTTGACACCTTCGAATTGGGTTAATCTATGTCACATTGCTCTGTAACCTGCGATGGGGTAGTCTAGCTGCATAAAACCCATATACCTGGGACGCCATTTTGGCAGGATAACTAAGCCGAATATTGGGATGTAATGCTGCAATTTGGGCCAAAGACTGAGGGGGTGGCACCAATAAATATGCAACAGCTTTGGGACTTACAGCTAGCAGTAAATCCGCTGCAGGGAGATTCTGCGACTTGGGATGAAATATACTGGTTGCAGTAATTCATATGTACAGGGGGTCATGTTTCCACCACAACTAAGCCAAATATTGAGATATTATGCTGCAATTTGGTCCAAACACTGAGTAAAAATTACCAATAAAGATGGAGTAGCTTTGACACCTTCGAATTGGGTTAATCTATGTCACATTGCTCTGTAACCTGCGATGGGGTAGTCTAGCTGCATAAAACCCATATACCTGGGACGCCATTTTGGCAGGATAACTAAGCCAAATATTGGGATGTAATGCTGCAATTTGGGCCAAAGACTGAGGGGGTGGCACCAATAAATATGCAACAGCTTTGGGACTTACAGCTAGCAGTAAATCCGCTGCAGGGAGATTCTGCGACTTGGGATGAAATATACTGGTTGCAGTAATTCATATGTACAGGGGGTCATGTTTCCACCATAACTAAGCCAAATATTGAGATATTATGCTGCAATTTGGTCCAAACACTGAGTAAAAATTACCAATAAAGATGGAGTAGCTTTGACACCTTCGAATTGGGTTAATCTATGTCACATTGCTCTGTAACCTGCGATGGGGTAGTCTAGCTGCATAAAACCCATATACCTGGGACGCCATTTTGGCAGGATAACTAAGCCAAATATTGGGATGTAATGCTGCAATTTGGGCCAAAGACTGAGGGGGTGGCACCAATAAATATGCAACAGCTTTGGGACTTACAGCTAGCAGTAAATCCGCTGCAGGGAGATTCTGCGACTTGGGATGAAATATACTGGTTGCAGTAATTCATATGTACAGGGGGTCATGTTTCCACCACAACTAAGCCAAATATTGAGATATTATGCTGCAATTTGGTCCAAACACTGAGTAAAAATTACCAATAAAGATGGAGTAGCTTTGACACCTTCGAATTGGGTTAATCTATGTCACATTGCTCTGTAACCTGCGATGGGGTAGTCTAGCTGCATAAAACCCATATACCTGGGACGCCATTTTGGCAGGATAACTAAGCCAAATATTGGGATGTAATGCTGCAATTTGGGCCAAAGACTGAGGGGGTGGCACCAATAAATATGCAACAGCTTTGGGACTTACAGCTAGCAGTAAATCCGCTGCAGGGAGATTCTGCGACTTGGGATGAAATATACTGGTTGCAGTAATTCATATGTACAGGGGGTCATGTTTCCACCACAACTAAGCCAAATATTGAGATATTATGCTGCAATTTGGTCCAAACACTGAGTAAAAATTACCAATAAAGATGGAGTAGCTTTGACACCTTCGAATTGGGTTAATCTATGTCACATTGCTCTGTAACCTGCGATGGGGTAGTCTAGCTGCATAAAACCCATATACCTGGGACGCCATTTTGGCAGGATAACTAAGCCGAATATTGGGATGTAATGCTGCAATTTGGGCCAAAGACTGAGGGGGTGGCACCAATAAATATGCAACAGCTTTGGGACTTACAGCTAGCAGTAAATCCGCTGCAGGGAGATTCTGCGACTTGGGATGAAATATACTGGTTGCAGTAATTCATATGTACAGGGGGTCATGTTTCCACCACAACTAAGCCAAATATTGAGATATTATGCTGCAATTTGGTCCAAACACTGAGTAAAAATTACCAATAAAGATGGAGTAGCTTTGACACCTTCGAATTGGGTTAATCTATGTCACATTGCTCTGTAACCTGCGATGGGGTAGTCTAGCTGCATAAAACCCATATACCTGGGACGCCATTTTGGCAGGATAACTAAGCCAAATATTGGGATGTAATGCTGCAATTTGGGCCAAAGACTGAGGGGGTGGCACCAATAAATATGCAACAGCTTTGGGACTTACAGCTAGCAGTAAATCCGCTGCAGGGAGATTCTGCGACTTGGGATGAAATATACTGGTTGCAGTAATTCATATGTACAGGGGGTCATGTTTCCACCATAACTAAGCCAAATATTGAGATATTATGCTGCAATTTGGTCCAAACACTGAGTAAAAATTACCAATAAAGATGGAGTAGCTTTGACACCTTCGAATTGGGTTAATCTATGTCACATTGCTCTGTAACCTGCGATGGGGTAGTCTAGCTGCATAAAACCCATATACCTGGGACGCCATTTTGGCAGGATAACTAAGCCAAATATTGGGATGTAATGCTGCAATTTGGGCCAAAGACTGAGGGGGTGGCACCAATAAATATGCAACAGCTTTGGGACTTACAGCTAGCAGTAAATCCGCTGCAGGGAGATTCTGCGACTTGGGATGAAATATACTGGTTGCAGTAATTCATATGTACAGGGGGTCATGTTTCCACCATAACTAAGCCAAATATTGAGATATTATGCTGCAATTTGGTCCAAACACTGAGTAAAAATTACCAATAAAGATGGAGTAGCTTTGACACCTTCGAATTGGGTTAATCTATGTCACATTGCTCTGTAACCTGCGATGGGGTAGTCTAGCTGCATAAAACCCATATACCTGGGACGCCATTTTGGCAGGATAACTAAGCCAAATATTGGGATGTAATGCTGCAATTTGGGCCAAAGACTGAGGGGGTGGCACCAATAAATATGCAACAGCTTTGGGACTTACAGCTAGCAGTAAATCCGCTGCAGGGAGATTCTGCGACTTGGGATGAAATATACTGGTTGCAGTAATTCATATGTACAGGGGGTCATGTTTCCACCACAACTAAGCCAAATATTGAGATATTATGCTGCAATTTGGTCCAAACACTGAGTAAAAATTACCAATAAAGATGGAGTAGCTTTGACACCTTCGAATTGGGTTAATCTATGTCACATTGCTCTGTAACCTGCGATGGGGTAGTCTAGCTGCATAAAACCCATATACCTGGGACGCCATTTTGGCAGGATAACTAAGCCAAATATTGGGATGTAATGCTGCAATTTGGGCCAAAGACTGAGGGGGTGGCACCAATAAATATGCAACAGCTTTGGGACTTACAGCTAGCAGTAAATCCGCTGCAGGGAGATTCTGCGACTTGGGATGAAATATACTGGTTGCAGTAATTCATATGTACAGGGGGTCATGTTTCCACCATAACTAAGCCAAATATTGAGATATTATGCTGCAATTTGGTCCAAACACTGAGTAAAAATTACCAATAAAGATGGAGTAGCTTTGACACCTTCGAATTGGGTTAATCTATGTCACATTGCTCTGTAACCTGCGATGGGGTAGTCTAGCTGCATAAAACCCATATACCTGGGACGCCATTTTGGCAGGATAACTAAGCCAAATATTGGGATGTAATGCTGCAATTTGGGCCAAAGACTGAGGGGGTGGCACCAATAAATATGCAACAGCTTTGGGACTTACAGCTAGCAGTAAATCCGCTGCAGGGAGATTCTGCGACTTGGGATGAAATATACTGGTTGCAGTAATTCATATGTACAGGGGGTCATGTTTCCACCACAACTAAGCCAAATATTGAGATATTATGCTGCAATTTGGTCCAAACACTGAGTAAAAATTACCAATAAAGATGGAGTAGCTTTGACACCTTCGAATTGGGTTAATCTATGTCACATTGCTCTGTAACCTGCGATGGGGTAGTCTAGCTGCATAAAACCCATATACCTGGGACGCCATTTTGGCAGGATAACTAAGCCAAATATTGGGATGTAATGCTGCAATTTGGGCCAAAGACTGAGGGGGTGGCACCAATAAATATGCAACAGCTTTGGGACTTACAGCTAGCAGTAAATCCGCTGCAGGGAGATTCTGCGACTTGGGATGAAATATACTGGTTGCAGTAATTCATATGTACAGGGGGTCATGTTTCCACCACAACTAAGCCAAATATTGAGATATTATGCTGCAATTTGGTCCAAACACTGAGTAAAAATTACCAATAAAGATGGAGTAGCTTTGACACCTTCGAATTGGGTTAATCTATGTCACATTGCTCTGTAACCTGCGATGGGGTAGTCTAGCTGCATAAAACCCATATACCTGGGACGCCATTTTGGCAGGATAACTAAGCCGAATATTGGGATGTAATGCTGCAATTTGGGCCAAAGACTGAGGGGGTGGCACCAATAAATATGCAACAGCTTTGGGACTTACAGCTAGCAGTAAATCCGCTGCAGGGAGATTCTGCGACTTGGGATGAAATATACTGGTTGCAGTAATTCATATGTACAGGGGGTCATGTTTCCACCACAACTAAGCCAAATATTGAGATATTATGCTGCAATTTGGTCCAAACACTGAGTAAAAATTACCAATAAAGATGGAGTAGCTTTGACACCTTCGAATTGGGTTAATCTATGTCACATTGCTCTGTAACCTGCGATGGGGTAGTCTAGCTGCATAAAACCCATATACCTGGGACGCCATTTTGGCAGGATAACTAAGCCAAATATTGGGATGTAATGCTGCAATTTGGGCCAAAGACTGAGGGGGTGGCACCAATAAATATGCAACAGCTTTGGGACTTACAGCTAGCAGTAAATCCGCTGCAGGGAGATTCTGCGACTTGGGATGAAATATACTGGTTGCAGTAATTCATATGTACAGGGGGTCATGTTTCCACCATAACTAAGCCAAATATTGAGATATTATGCTGCAATTTGGTCCAAACACTGAGTAAAAATTACCAATAAAGATGGAGTAGCTTTGACACCTTCGAATTGGGTTAATCTATGTCACATTGCTCTGTAACCTGCGATGGGGTAGTCTAGCTGCATAAAACCCATATACCTGGGACGCCATTTTGGCAGGATAACTAAGCCAAATATTGGGATGTAATGCTGCAATTTGGGCCAAAGACTGAGGGGGTGGCACCAATAAATATGCAACAGCTTTGGGACTTACAGCTAGCAGTAAATCCGCTGCAGGGAGATTCTGCGACTTGGGATGAAATATACTGGTTGCAGTAATTCATATGTACAGGGGGTCATGTTTCCACCATAACTAAGCCAAATATTGAGATATTATGCTGCAATTTGGTCCAAACACTGAGTAAAAATTACCAATAAAGATGGAGTAGCTTTGACACCTTCGAATTGGGTTAATCTATGTCACATTGCTCTGTAACCTGCGATGGGGTAGTCTAGCTGCATAAAACCCATATACCTGGGACGCCATTTTGGCAGGATAACTAAGCCAAATATTGGGATGTAATGCTGCAATTTGGGCCAAAGACTGAGGGGGTGGCACCAATAAATATGCAACAGCTTTGGGACTTACAGCTAGCAGTAAATCCGCTGCAGGGAGATTCTGCGACTTGGGATGAAATATACTGGTTGCAGTAATTCATATGTACAGGGGGTCATGTTTCCACCACAACTAAGCCAAATATTGAGATATTATGCTGCAATTTGGTCCAAACACTGAGTAAAAATTACCAATAAAGATGGAGTAGCTTTGACACCTTCGAATTGGGTTAATCTATGTCACATTGCTCTGTAACCTGCGATGGGGTAGTCTAGCTGCATAAAACCCATATACCTGGGACGCCATTTTGGCAGGATAACTAAGCCAAATATTGGGATGTAATGCTGCAATTTGGGCCAAAGACTGAGGGGGTGGCACCAATAAATATGCAACAGCTTTGGGACTTACAGCTAGCAGTAAATCCGCTGCAGGGAGATTCTGCGACTTGGGATGAAATATACTGGTTGCAGTAATTCATATGTACAGGGGGTCATGTTTCCACCATAACTAAGCCAAATATTGAGATATTATGCTGCAATTTGGTCCAAACACTGAGTAAAAATTACCAATAAAGATGGAGTAGCTTTGACACCTTCGAATTGGGTTAATCTATGTCACATTGCTCTGTAACCTGCGATGGGGTAGTCTAGCTGCATAAAACCCATATACCTGGGACGCCATTTTGGCAGGATAACTAAGCCAAATATTGGGATGTAATGCTGCAATTTGGGCCAAAGACTGAGGGGGTGGCACCAATAAATATGCAACAGCTTTGGGACTTACAGCTAGCAGTAAATCCGCTGCAGGGAGATTCTGCGACTTGGGATGAAATATACTGGTTGCAGTAATTCATATGTACAGGGGGTCATGTTTCCACCATAACTAAGCCAAATATTGAGATATTATGCTGCAATTTGGTCCAAACACTGAGTAAAAATTACCAATAAAGATGGAGTAGCTTTGACACCTTCGAATTGGGTTAATCTATGTCACATTGCTCTGTAACCTGCGATGGGGTAGTCTAGCTGCATAAAACCCATATACCTGGGACGCCATTTTGGCAGGATAACTAAGCCAAATATTGGGATGTAATGCTGCAATTTGGGCCAAAGACTGAGGGGGTGGCACCAATAAATATGCAACAGCTTTGGGACTTACAGCTAGCAGTAAATCCGCTGCAGGGAGATTCTGCGACTTGGGATGAAATATACTGGTTGCAGTAATTCATATGTACAGGGGGTCATGTTTCCACCACAACTAAGCCAAATATTGAGATATTATGCTGCAATTTGGTCCAAACACTGAGTAAAAATTACCAATAAAGATGGAGTAGCTTTGACACCTTCGAATTGGGTTAATCTATGTCACATTGCTCTGTAACCTGCGATGGGGTAGTCTAGCTGCATAAAACCCATATACCTGGGACGCCATTTTGGCAGGATAACTAAGCCAAATATTGGGATGTAATGCTGCAATTTGGGCCAAAGACTGAGGGGGTGGCACCAATAAATATGCAACAGCTTTGGGACTTACAGCTAGCAGTAAATCCGCTGCAGGGAGATTCTGCGACTTGGGATGAAATATACTGGTTGCAGTAATTCATATGTACAGGGGGTCATGTTTCCACCATAACTAAGCCAAATATTGAGATATTATGCTGCAATTTGGTCCAAACACTGAGTAAAAATTACCAATAAAGATGGAGTAGCTTTGACACCTTCGAATTGGGTTAATCTATGTCACATTGCTCTGTAACCTGCGATGGGGTAGTCTAGCTGCATAAAACCCATATACCTGGGACGCCATTTTGGCAGGATAACTAAGCCAAATATTGGGATGTAATGCTGCAATTTGGGCCAAAGACTGAGGGGGTGGCACCAATAAATATGCAACAGCTTTGGGACTTACAGCTAGCAGTAAATCCGCTGCAGGGAGATTCTGCGACTTGGGATGAAATATACTGGTTGCAGTAATTCATATGTACAGGGGGTCATGTTTCCACCACAACTAAGCCAAATATTGAGATATTATGCTGCAATTTGGTCCAAACACTGAGTAAAAATTACCAATAAAGATGGAGTAGCTTTGACACCTTCGAATTGGGTTAATCTATGTCACATTGCTCTGTAACCTGCGATGGGGTAGTCTAGCTGCATAAAACCCATATACCTGGGACGCCATTTTGGCAGGATAACTAAGCCAAATATTGGGATGTAATGCTGCAATTTGGGCCAAAGACTGAGGGGGTGGCACCAATAAATATGCAACAGCTTTGGGACTTACAGCTAGCAGTAAATCCGCTGCAGGGAGATTCTGCGACTTGGGATGAAATATACTGGTTGCAGTAATTCATATGTACAGGGGGTCATGTTTCCACCACAACTAAGCCAAATATTGAGATATTATGCTGCAATTTGGTCCAAACACTGAGTAAAAATTACCAATAAAGATGGAGTAGCTTTGACACCTTCGAATTGGGTTAATCTATGTCACATTGCTCTGTAACCTGCGATGGGGTAGTCTAGCTGCATAAAACCCATATACCTGGGACGCCATTTTGGCAGGATAACTAAGCCGAATATTGGGATGTAATGCTGCAATTTGGGCCAAAGACTGAGGGGGTGGCACCAATAAATATGCAACAGCTTTGGGACTTACAGCTAGCAGTAAATCCGCTGCAGGGAGATTCTGCGACTTGGGATGAAATATACTGGTTGCAGTAATTCATATGTACAGGGGGTCATGTTTCCACCACAACTAAGCCAAATATTGAGATATTATGCTGCAATTTGGTCCAAACACTGAGTAAAAATTACCAATAAAGATGGAGTAGCTTTGACACCTTCGAATTGGGTTAATCTATGTCACATTGCTCTGTAACCTGCGATGGGGTAGTCTAGCTGCATAAAACCCATATACCTGGGACGCCATTTTGGCAGGATAACTAAGCCAAATATTGGGATGTAATGCTGCAATTTGGGCCAAAGACTGAGGGGGTGGCACCAATAAATATGCAACAGCTTTGGGACTTACAGCTAGCAGTAAATCCGCTGCAGGGAGATTCTGCGACTTGGGATGAAATATACTGGTTGCAGTAATTCATATGTACAGGGGGTCATGTTTCCACCACAACTAAGCCAAATATTGAGATATTATGCTGCAATTTGGTCCAAACACTGAGTAAAAATTACCAATAAAGATGGAGTAGCTTTGACACCTTCGAATTGGGTTAATCTATGTCACATTGCTCTGTAACCTGCGATGGGGTAGTCTAGCTGCATAAAACCCATATACCTGGGACGCCATTTTGGCAGGATAACTAAGCCGAATATTGGGATGTAATGCTGCAATTTGGGCCAAAGACTGAGGGGGTGGCACCAATAAATATGCAACAGCTTTGGGACTTACAGCTAGCAGTAAATCCGCTGCAGGGAGATTCTGCGACTTGGGATGAAATATACTGGTTGCAGTAATTCATATGTACAGGGGGTCATGTTTCCACCACAACTAAGCCAAATATTGAGATATTATGCTGCAATTTGGTCCAAACACTGAGTAAAAATTACCAATAAAGATGGAGTAGCTTTGACACCTTCGAATTGGGTTAATCTATGTCACATTGCTCTGTAACCTGCGATGGGGTAGTCTAGCTGCATAAAACCCATATACCTGGGACGCCATTTTGGCAGGATAACTAAGCCAAATATTGGGATGTAATGCTGCAATTTGGGCCAAAGACTGAGGGGGTGGCACCAATAAATATGCAACAGCTTTGGGACTTACAGCTAGCAGTAAATCCGCTGCAGGGAGATTCTGCGACTTGGGATGAAATATACTGGTTGCAGTAATTCATATGTACAGGGGGTCATGTTTCCACCATAACTAAGCCAAATATTGAGATATTATGCTGCAATTTGGTCCAAACACTGAGTAAAAATTACCAATAAAGATGGAGTAGCTTTGACACCTTCGAATTGGGTTAATCTATGTCACATTGCTCTGTAACCTGCGATGGGGTAGTCTAGCTGCATAAAACCCATATACCTGGGACGCCATTTTGGCAGGATAACTAAGCCAAATATTGGGATGTAATGCTGCAATTTGGGCCAAAGACTGAGGGGGTGGCACCAATAAATATGCAACAGCTTTGGGACTTACAGCTAGCAGTAAATCCGCTGCAGGGAGATTCTGCGACTTGGGATGAAATATACTGGTTGCAGTAATTCATATGTACAGGGGGTCATGTTTCCACCACAACTAAGCCAAATATTGAGATATTATGCTGCAATTTGGTCCAAACACTGAGTAAAAATTACCAATAAAGATGGAGTAGCTTTGACACCTTCGAATTGGGTTAATCTATGTCACATTGCTCTGTAACCTGCGATGGGGTAGTCTAGCTGCATAAAACCCATATACCTGGGACGCCATTTTGGCAGGATAACTAAGCCAAATATTGGGATGTAATGCTGCAATTTGGGCCAAAGACTGAGGGGGTGGCACCAATAAATATGCAACAGCTTTGGGACTTACAGCTAGCAGTAAATCCGCTGCAGGGAGATTCTGCGACTTGGGATGAAATATACTGGTTGCAGTAATTCATATGTACAGGGGGTCATGTTTCCACCACAACTAAGCCAAATATTGAGATATTATGCTGCAATTTGGTCCAAACACTGAGTAAAAATTACCAATAAAGATGGAGTAGCTTTGACACCTTCGAATTGGGTTAATCTATGTCACATTGCTCTGTAACCTGCGATGGGGTAGTCTAGCTGCATAAAACCCATATACCTGGGACGCCATTTTGGCAGGATAACTAAGCCAAATATTGGGATGTAATGCTGCAATTTGGGCCAAAGACTGAGGGGGTGGCACCAATAAATATGCAACAGCTTTGGGACTTACAGCTAGCAGTAAATCCGCTGCAGGGAGATTCTGCGACTTGGGATGAAATATACTGGTTGCAGTAATTCATATGTACAGGGGGTCATGTTTCCACCATAACTAAGCCAAATATTGAGATATTATGCTGCAATTTGGTCCAAACACTGAGTAAAAATTACCAATAAAGATGGAGTAGCTTTGACACCTTCGAATTGGGTTAATCTATGTCACATTGCTCTGTAACCTGCGATGGGGTAGTCTAGCTGCATAAAACCCATATACCTGGGACGCCATTTTGGCAGGATAACTAAGCCAAATATTGGGATGTAATGCTGCAATTTGGGCCAAAGACTGAGGGGGTGGCACCAATAAATATGCAACAGCTTTGGGACTTACAGCTAGCAGTAAATCCGCTGCAGGGAGATTCTGCGACTTGGGATGAAATATAGTGGTTGCAGTAATTCATATGTACAGGGGGTCATGTTTCCACCACAACTAAGCCAAATATTGAGATATTATGCTGCAATTTGGTCCAAACACTGAGTAAAAATTACCAATAAAGATGGAGTAGCTTTGACACCTTCGAATTGGGTTAATCTATGTCACATTGCTCTGTAACCTGCGATGGGGTAGTCTAGCTGCATAAAACCCATATACCTGGGACGCCATTTTGGCAGGATAACTAAGCCAAATATTGGGATGTAATGCTGCAATTTGGGCCAAAGACTGAGGGGGTGGCACCAATAAATATGCAACAGCTTTGGGACTTACAGCTAGCAGTAAATCCGCTGCAGGGAGATTCTGCGACTTGGGATGAAATATACTGGTTGCAGTAATTCATATGTACAGGGTGTCATGTTTCCACCATAACTAAGCCAAATATTGAGATATTATGCTGCAATTTGGTCCAAACACTGAGTAAAAATTACCAATAAAGATGGAGTAGCTTTGACACCTTCGAATTGGGTTAATCTATGTCACATTGCTCTGTAACCTGCGATGGGGTAGTCTAGCTGCATAAAACCCATATACCTGGGACGCCATTTTGGCAGGATAACTAAGCCAAATATTGGGATGTAATGCTGCAATTTGGGCCAAAGACTGAGGGGGTGGCACCAATAAATATGCAACAGCTTTGGGACTTACAGCTAGCAGTAAATCCGCTGCAGGGAGATTCTGCGACTTGGGATGAAATATACTGGTTGCAGTAATTCATATGTACAGGGGGTCATGTTTCCACCATAACTAAGCCAAATATTGAGATATTATGCTGCAATTTGGTCCAAACACTGAGTAAAAATTACCAATAAAGATGGAGTAGCTTTGACACCTTCGAATTGGGTTAATCTATGTCACATTGCTCTGTAACCTGCGATGGGGTAGTCTAGCTGCATAAAACCCATATACCTGGGACGCCATTTTGGCAGGATAACTAAGCCAAATATTGGGATGTAATGCTGCAATTTGGGCCAAAGACTGAGGGGGTGGCACCAATAAATATGCAACAGCTTTGGGACTTACAGCTAGCAGTAAATCCGCTGCAGGGAGATTCTGCGACTTGGGATGAAATATACTGGTTGCAGTAATTCATATGTACAGGGGGTCATGTTTCCACCACAACTAAGCCAAATATTGAGATATTATGCTGCAATTTGGTCCAAACACTGAGTAAAAATTACCAATAAAGATGGAGTAGCTTTGACACCTTCGAATTGGGTTAATCTATGTCACATTGCTCTGTAACCTGCGATGGGGTAGTCTAGCTGCATAAAACCCATATACCTGGGACGCCATTTTGGCAGGATAACTAAGCCAAATATTGGGATGTAATGCTGCAATTTGGGCCAAAGACTGAGGGGGTGGCACCAATAAATATGCAACAGCTTTGGGACTTACAGCTAGCAGTAAATCCGCTGCAGGGAGATTCTGCGACTTGGGATGAAATATACTGGTTGCAGTAATTCATATGTACAGGGGGTCATGTTTCCACCACAACTAAGCCAAATATTGAGATATTATGCTGCAATTTGGTCCAAACACTGAGTAAAAATTACCAATAAAGATGGAGTAGCTTTGACACCTTCGAATTGGGTTAATCTATGTCACATTGCTCTGTAACCTGCGATGGGGTAGTCTAGCTGCATAAAACCCATATACCTGGGACGCCATTTTGGCAGGATAACTAAGCCAAATATTGGGATGTAATGCTGCAATTTGGGCCAAAGACTGAGGGGGTGGCACCAATAAATATGCAACAGCTTTGGGACTTACAGCTAGCAGTAAATCCGCTGCAGGGAGATTCTGCGACTTGGGATGAAATATACTGGTTGCAGTAATTCATATGTACAGGGGGTCATGTTTCCACCATAACTAAGCCAAATATTGAGATATTATGCTGCAATTTGGTCCAAACACTGAGTAAAAATTACCAATAAAGATGGAGTAGCTTTGACACCTTCGAATTGGGTTAATCTATGTCACATTGCTCTGTAACCTGCGATGGGGTAGTCTAGCTGCATAAAACCCATATACCTGGGACGCCATTTTGGCAGGATAACTAAGCCAAATATTGGGATGTAATGCTGCAATTTGGGCCAAAGACTGAGGGGGTGGCACCAATAAATATGCAACAGCTTTGGGACTTACAGCTAGCAGTAAATCCGCTGCAGGGAGATTCTGCGACTTGGGATGAAATATAGTGGTTGCAGTAATTCATATGTACAGGGGGTCATGTTTCCACCACAACTAAGCCAAATATTGAGATATTATGCTGCAATTTGGTCCAAACACTGAGTAAAAATTACCAATAAAGATGGAGTAGCTTTGACACCTTCGAATTGGGTTAATCTATGTCACATTGCTCTGTAACCTGCGATGGGGTAGTCTAGCTGCATAAAACCCATATACCTGGGACGCCATTTTGGCAGGATAACTAAGCCAAATATTGGGATGTAATGCTGCAATTTGGGCCAAAGACTGAGGGGGTGGCACCAATAAATATGCAACAGCTTTGGGACTTACAGCTAGCAGTAAATCCGCTGCAGGGAGATTCTGCGACTTGGGATGAAATATACTGGTTGCAGTAATTCATATGTACAGGGTGTCATGTTTCCACCATAACTAAGCCAAATATTGAGATATTATGCTGCAATTTGGTCCAAACACTGAGTAAAAATTACCAATAAAGATGGAGTAGCTTTGACACCTTCGAATTGGGTTAATCTATGTCACATTGCTCTGTAACCTGCGATGGGGTAGTCTAGCTGCATAAAACCCATATACCTGGGACGCCATTTTGGCAGGATAACTAAGCCAAATATTGGGATGTAATGCTGCAATTTGGGCCAAAGACTGAGGGGGTGGCACCAATAAATATGCAACAGCTTTGGGACTTACAGCTAGCAGTAAATCCGCTGCAGGGAGATTCTGCGACTTGGGATGAAATATACTGGTTGCAGTAATTCATATGTACAGGGGGTCATGTTTCCACCATAACTAAGCCAAATATTGAGATATTATGCTGCAATTTGGTCCAAACACTGAGTAAAAATTACCAATAAAGATGGAGTAGCTTTGACACCTTCGAATTGGGTTAATCTATGTCACATTGCTCTGTAACCTGCGATGGGGTAGTCTAGCTGCATAAAACCCATATACCTGGGACGCCATTTTGGCAGGATAACTAAGCCAAATATTGGGATGTAATGCTGCAATTTGGGCCAAAGACTGAGGGGGTGGCACCAATAAATATGCAACAGCTTTGGGACTTACAGCTAGCAGTAAATCCGCTGCAGGGAGATTCTGCGACTTGGGATGAAATATACTGGTTGCAGTAATTCATATGTACAGGGTGTCATGTTTCCACCATAACTAAGCCAAATATTGAGATATTATGCTGCAATTTGGTCCAAACACTGAGTAAAAATTACCAATAAAGATGGAGTAGCTTTGACACCTTCGAATTGGGTTAATCTATGTCACATTGCTCTGTAACCTGCGATGGGGTAGTCTAGCTGCATAAAACCCATATACCTGGGACGCCATTTTGGCAGGATAACTAAGCCAAATATTGGGATGTAATGCTGCAATTTGGGCCAAAGACTGAGGGGGTGGCACCAATAAATATGCAACAGCTTTGGGACTTACAGCTAGCAGTAAATCCGCTGCAGGGAGATTCTGCGACTTGGGATGAAATATACTGGTTGCAGTAATTCATATGTACAGGGGGTCATGTTTCCACCATAACTAAGCCAAATATTGAGATATTATGCTGCAATTTGGTCCAAACACTGAGTAAAAATTACCAATAAAGATGGAGTAGCTTTGACACCTTCGAATTGGGTTAATCTATGTCACATTGCTCTGTAACCTGCGATGGGGTAGTCTAGCTGCATAAAACCCATATACCTGGGACGCCATTTTGGCAGGATAACTAAGCCAAATATTGGGATGTAATGCTGCAATTTGGGCCAAAGACTGAGGGGGTGGCACCAATAAATATGCAACAGCTTTGGGACTTACAGCTAGCAGTAAATCCGCTGCAGGGAGATTCTGCGACTTGGGATGAAATATAGTGGTTGCAGTAATTCATATGTACAGGGGGTCATGTTTCCACCACAACTAAGCCAAATATTGAGATATTATGCTGCAATTTGGTCCAAACACTGAGTAAAAATTACCAATAAAGATGGAGTAGCTTTGACACCTTCGAATTGGGTTAATCTATGTCACATTGCTCTGTAACCTGCGATGGGGTAGTCTAGCTGCATAAAACCCATATACCTGGGACGCCATTTTGGCAGGATAACTAAGCCAAATATTGGGATGTAATGCTGCAATTTGGGCCAAAGACTGAGGGGGTGGCACCAATAAATATGCAACAGCTTTGGGACTTACAGCTAGCAGTAAATCCGCTGCAGGGAGATTCTGCGACTTGGGATGAAATATACTGGTTGCAGTAATTCATATGTACAGGGTGTCATGTTTCCACCATAACTAAGCCAAATATTGAGATATTATGCTGCAATTTGGTCCAAACACTGAGTAAAAATTACCAATAAAGATGGAGTAGCTTTGACACCTTCGAATTGGGTTAATCTATGTCACATTGCTCTGTAACCTGCGATGGGGTAGTCTAGCTGCATAAAACCCATATACCTGGGACGCCATTTTGGCAGGATAACTAAGCCAAATATTGGGATGTAATGCTGCAATTTGGGCCAAAGACTGAGGGGGTGGCACCAATAAATATGCAACAGCTTTGGGACTTACAGCTAGCAGTAAATCCGCTGCAGGGAGATTCTGCGACTTGGGATGAAATATACTGGTTGCAGTAATTCATATGTACAGGGGGTCATGTTTCCACCATAACTAAGCCAAATATTGAGATATTATGCTGCAATTTGGTCCAAACACTGAGTAAAAATTACCAATAAAGATGGAGTAGCTTTGACACCTTCGAATTGGGTTAATCTATGTCACATTGCTCTGTAACCTGCGATGGGGTAGTCTAGCTGCATAAAACCCATATACCTGGGACGCCATTTTGGCAGGATAACTAAGCCAAATATTGGGATGTAATGCTGCAATTTGGGCCAAAGACTGAGGGGGTGGCACCAATAAATATGCAACAGCTTTGGGACTTACAGCTAGCAGTAAATCCGCTGCAGGGAGATTCTGCGACTTGGGATGAAATATACTGGTTGCAGTAATTCATATGTACAGGGGGTCATGTTTCCACCATAACTAAGCCAAATATTGAGATATTATGCTGCAATTTGGTCCAAACACTGAGTAAAAATTACCAATAAAGATGGAGTAGCTTTGACACCTTCGAATTGGGTTAATCTATGTCACATTGCTCTGTAACCTGCGATGGGGTAGTCTAGCTGCATAAAACCCATATACCTGGGACGCCATTTTGGCAGGATAACTAAGCCAAATATTGGGATGTAATGCTGCAATTTGGGCCAAAGACTGAGGGGGTGGCACCAATAAATATGCAACAGCTTTGGGACTTACAGCTAGCAGTAAATCCGCTGCAGGGAGATTCTGCGACTTGGGATGAAATATACTGGTTGCAGTAATTCATATGTACAGGGGGTCATGTTTCCACCACAACTAAGCCAAATATTGAGATATTATGCTGCAATTTGGTCCAAACACTGAGTAAAAATTACCAATAAAGATGGAGTAGCTTTGACACCTTCGAATTGGGTTAATCTATGTCACATTGCTCTGTAACCTGCGATGGGGTAGTCTAGCTGCATAAAACCCATATACCTGGGACGCCATTTTGGCAGGATAACTAAGCCAAATATTGGGATGTAATGCTGCAATTTGGGCCAAAGACTGAGGGGGTGGCACCAATAAATATGCAACAGCTTTGGGACTTACAGCTAGCAGTAAATCCGCTGCAGGGAGATTCTGCGACTTGGGATGAAATATAGTGGTTGCAGTAATTCATATGTACAGGGGGTCATGTTTCCACCACAACTAAGCCAAATATTGAGATATTATGCTGCAATTTGGTCCAAACACTGAGTAAAAATTACCAATAAAGATGGAGTAGCTTTGACACCTTCGAATTGGGTTAATCTATGTCACATTGCTCTGTAACCTGCGATGGGGTAGTCTAGCTGCATAAAACCCATATACCTGGGACGCCATTTTGGCAGGATAACTAAGCCAAATATTGGGATGTAATGCTGCAATTTGGGCCAAAGACTGAGGGGGTGGCACCAATAAATATGCAACAGCTTTGGGACTTACAGCTAGCAGTAAATCCGCTGCAGGGAGATTCTGCGACTTGGGATGAAATATACTAGTTGCAGTAATTCATATGTACAGGGTGTCATGTTTCCACCATAACTAAGCCAAATATTGAGATATTATGCTGCAATTTGGTCCAAACACTGAGTAAAAATTACCAATAAAGATGGAGTAGCTTTGACACCTTCGAATTGGGTTAATCTATGTCACATTGCTCTGTAACCTGCGATGGGGTAGTCTAGCTGCATAAAACCCATATACCTGGGACGCCATTTTGGCAGGATAACTAAGCCAAATATTGGGATGTAATGCTGCAATTTGGGCCAAAGACTGAGGGGGTGGCACCAATAAATATGCAACAGCTTTGGGACTTACAGCTAGCAGTAAATCCGCTGCAGGGAGATTCTGCGACTTGGGATGAAATATACTGGTTGCAGTAATTCATATGTACAGGGGGTCATGTTTCCACCATAACTAAGCCAAATATTGAGATATTATGCTGCAATTTGGTCCAAACACTGAGTAAAAATTACCAATAAAGATGGAGTAGCTTTGACACCTTCGAATTGGGTTAATCTATGTCACATTGCTCTGTAACCTGCGATGGGGTAGTCTAGCTGCATAAAACCCATATACCTGGGACGCCATTTTGGCAGGATAACTAAGCCAAATATTGGGATGTAATGCTGCAATTTGGGCCAAAGACTGAGGGGGTGGCACCAATAAATATGCAACAGCTTTGGGACTTACAGCTAGCAGTAAATCCGCTGCAGGGAGATTCTGCGACTTGGGATGAAATATACTGGTTGCAGTAATTCATATGTACAGGGTGTCATGTTTCCACCATAACTAAGCCAAATATTGAGATATTATGCTGCAATTTGGTCCAAACACTGAGTAAAAATTACCAATAAAGATGGAGTAGCTTTGACACCTTCGAATTGGGTTAATCTATGTCACATTGCTCTGTAACCTGCGATGGGGTAGTCTAGCTGCATAAAACCCATATACCTGGGACGCCATTTTGGCAGGATAACTAAGCCAAATATTGGGATGTAATGCTGCAATTTGGGCCAAAGACTGAGGGGGTGGCACCAATAAATATGCAACAGCTTTGGGACTTACAGCTAGCAGTAAATCCGCTGCAGGGAGATTCTGCGACTTGGGATGAAATATACTGGTTGCAGTAATTCATATGTACAGGGGGTCATGTTTCCACCATAACTAAGCCAAATATTGAGATATTATGCTGCAATTTGGTCCAAACACTGAGTAAAAATTACCAATAAAGATGGAGTAGCTTTGACACCTTCGAATTGGGTTAATCTATGTCACATTGCTCTGTAACCTGCGATGGGGTAGTCTAGCTGCATAAAACCCATATACCTGGGACGCCATTTTGGCAGGATAACTAAGCCAAATATTGGGATGTAATGCTGCAATTTGGGCCAAAGACTGAGGGGGTGGCACCAATAAATATGCAACAGCTTTGGGACTTACAGCTAGCAGTAAATCCGCTGCAGGGAGATTCTGCGACTTGGGATGAAATATAGTGGTTGCAGTAATTCATATGTACAGGGGGTCATGTTTCCACCACAACTAAGCCAAATATTGAGATATTATGCTGCAATTTGGTCCAAACACTGAGTAAAAATTACCAATAAAGATGGAGTAGCTTTGACACCTTCGAATTGGGTTAATCTATGTCACATTGCTCTGTAACCTGCGATGGGGTAGTCTAGCTGCATAAAACCCATATACCTGGGACGCCATTTTGGCAGGATAACTAAGCCAAATATTGGGATGTAATGCTGCAATTTGGGCCAAAGACTGAGGGGGTGGCACCAATAAATATGCAACAGCTTTGGGACTTACAGCTAGCAGTAAATCCGCTGCAGGGAGATTCTGCGACTTGGGATGAAATATACTGGTTGCAGTAATTCATATGTACAGGGTGTCATGTTTCCACCATAACTAAGCCAAATATTGAGATATTATGCTGCAATTTGGTCCAAACACTGAGTAAAAATTACCAATAAAGATGGAGTAGCTTTGACACCTTCGAATTGGGTTAATCTATGTCACATTGCTCTGTAACCTGCGATGGGGTAGTCTAGCTGCATAAAACCCATATACCTGGGACGCCATTTTGGCAGGATAACTAAGCCAAATATTGGGATGTAATGCTGCAATTTGGGCCAAAGACTGAGGGGGTGGCACCAATAAATATGCAACAGCTTTGGGACTTACAGCTAGCAGTAAATCCGCTGCAGGGAGATTCTGCGACTTGGGATGAAATATACTGGTTGCAGTAATTCATATGTACAGGGGGTCATGTTTCCACCATAACTAAGCCAAATATTGAGATATTATGCTGCAATTTGGTCCAAACACTGAGTAAAAATTACCAATAAAGATGGAGTAGCTTTGACACCTTCGAATTGGGTTAATCTATGTCACATTGCTCTGTAACCTGCGATGGGGTAGTCTAGCTGCATAAAACCCATATACCTGGGACGCCATTTTGGCAGGATAACTAAGCCAAATATTGGGATGTAATGCTGCAATTTGGGCCAAAGACTGAGGGGGTGGCACCAATAAATATGCAACAGCTTTGGGACTTACAGCTAGCAGTAAATCCGCTGCAGGGAGATTCTGCGACTTGGGATGAAATATACTGGTTGCAGTAATTCATATGTACAGGGGGTCATGTTTCCACCATAACTAAGCCAAATATTGAGATATTATGCTGCAATTTGGTCCAAACACTGAGTAAAAATTACCAATAAAGATGGAGTAGCTTTGACACCTTCGAATTGGGTTAATCTATGTCACATTGCTCTGTAACCTGCGATGGGGTAGTCTAGCTGCATAAAACCCATATACCTGGGACGCCATTTTGGCAGGATAACTAAGCCAAATATTGGGATGTAATGCTGCAATTTGGGCCAAAGACTGAGGGGGTGGCACCAATAAATATGCAACAGCTTTGGGACTTACAGCTAGCAGTAAATCCGCTGCAGGGAGATTCTGCGACTTGGGATGAAATATACTGGTTGCAGTAATTCATATGTACAGGGGGTCATGTTTCCACCACAACTAAGCCAAATATTGAGATATTATGCTGCAATTTGGTCCAAACACTGAGTAAAAATTACCAATAAAGATGGAGTAGCTTTGACACCTTCGAATTGGGTTAATCTATGTCACATTGCTCTGTAACCTGCGATGGGGTAGTCTAGCTGCATAAAACCCATATACCTGGGACGCCATTTTGGCAGGATAACTAAGCCAAATATTGGGATGTAATGCTGCAATTTGGGCCAAAGACTGAGGGGGTGGCACCAATAAATATGCAACAGCTTTGGGACTTACAGCTAGCAGTAAATCCGCTGCAGGGAGATTCTGCGACTTGGGATGAAATATAGTGGTTGCAGTAATTCATATGTACAGGGGGTCATGTTTCCACCACAACTAAGCCAAATATTGAGATATTATGCTGCAATTTGGTCCAAACACTGAGTAAAAATTACCAATAAAGATGGAGTAGCTTTGACACCTTCGAATTGGGTTAATCTATGTCACATTGCTCTGTAACCTGCGATGGGGTAGTCTAGCTGCATAAAACCCATATACCTGGGACGCCATTTTGGCAGGATAACTAAGCCAAATATTGGGATGTAATGCTGCAATTTGGGCCAAAGACTGAGGGGGTGGCACCAATAAATATGCAACAGCTTTGGGACTTACAGCTAGCAGTAAATCCGCTGCAGGGAGATTCTGCGACTTGGGATGAAATATACTAGTTGCAGTAATTCATATGTACAGGGTGTCATGTTTCCACCATAACTAAGCCAAATATTGAGATATTATGCTGCAATTTGGTCCAAACACTGAGTAAAAATTACCAATAAAGATGGAGTAGCTTTGACACCTTCGAATTGGGTTAATCTATGTCACATTGCTCTGTAACCTGCGATGGGGTAGTCTAGCTGCATAAAACCCATATACCTGGGACGCCATTTTGGCAGGATAACTAAGCCAAATATTGGGATGTAATGCTGCAATTTGGGCCAAAGACTGAGGGGGTGGCACCAATAAATATGCAACAGCTTTGGGACTTACAGCTAGCAGTAAATCCGCTGCAGGGAGATTCTGCGACTTGGGATGAAATATACTGGTTGCAGTAATTCATATGTACAGGGGGTCATGTTTCCACCATAACTAAGCCAAATATTGAGATATTATGCTGCAATTTGGTCCAAACACTGAGTAAAAATTACCAATAAAGATGGAGTAGCTTTGACACCTTCGAATTGGGTTAATCTATGTCACATTGCTCTGTAACCTGCGATGGGGTAGTCTAGCTGCATAAAACCCATATACCTGGGACGCCATTTTGGCAGGATAACTAAGCCAAATATTGGGATGTAATGCTGCAATTTGGGCCAAAGACTGAGGGGGTGGCACCAATAAATATGCAACAGCTTTGGGACTTACAGCTAGCAGTAAATCCGCTGCAGGGAGATTCTGCGACTTGGGATGAAATATACTGGTTGCAGTAATTCATATGTACAGGGGGTCATGTTTCCACCATAACTAAGCCAAATATTGAGATATTATGCTGCAATTTGGTCCAAACACTGAGTAAAAATTACCAATAAAGATGGAGTAGCTTTGACACCTTCGAATTGGGTTAATCTATGTCACATTGCTCTGTAACCTGCGATGGGGTAGTCTAGCTGCATAAAACCCATATACCTGGGACGCCATTTTGGCAGGATAACTAAGCCAAATATTGGGATGTAATGCTGCAATTTGGGCCAAAGACTGAGGGGGTGGCACCAATAAATATGCAACAGCTTTGGGACTTACAGCTAGCAGTAAATCCGCTGCAGGGAGATTCTGCGACTTGGGATGAAATATAGTGGTTGCAGTAATTCATATGTACAGGGGGTCATGTTTCCACCACAACTAAGCCAAATATTGAGATATTATGCTGCAATTTGGTCCAAACACTGAGTAAAAATTACCAATAAAGATGGAGTAGCTTTGACACCTTCGAATTGGGTTAATCTATGTCACATTGCTCTGTAACCTGTGATGGGGTAGTCTAGCTGCATAAAACCCATATACCTGGGACGCCATTTTGGCAGGATAACTAAGCCAAATATTGGGATGTAATGCTGCAATTTGGGCCAAAGACTGAGGGGGTGGCACCAATAAATATGCAACAGCTTTGGGACTTACAGCTAGCAGTAAATCCGCTGCAGGGAGATTCTGCGACTTGGGATGAAATATACTGGTTGCAGTAATTCATATGTACAGGGTGTCATGTTTCCACCATAACTAAGCCAAATATTGAGATATTATGCTGCAATTTGGTCCAAACACTGAGTAAAAATTACCAATAAAGATGGAGTAGCTTTGACACCTTCGAATTGGGTTAATCTATGTCACATTGCTCTGTAACCTGCGATGGGGTAGTCTAGCTGCATAAAACCCATATACCTGGGACGCCATTTTGGCAGGATAACTAAGCCAAATATTGGGATGTAATGCTGCAATTTGGGCCAAAGACTGAGGGGGTGGCACCAATAAATATGCAACAGCTTTGGGACTTACAGCTAGCAGTAAATCCGCTGCAGGGAGATTCTGCGACTTGGGATGAAATATACTGGTTGCAGTAATTCATATGTACAGGGGGTCATGTTTCCACCATAACTAAGCCAAATATTGAGATATTATGCTGCAATTTGGTCCAAACACTGAGTAAAAATTACCAATAAAGATGGAGTAGCTTTGACACCTTCGAATTGGGTTAATCTATGTCACATTGCTCTGTAACCTGCGATGGGGTAGTCTAGCTGCATAAAACCCATATACCTGGGACGCCATTTTGGCAGGATAACTAAGCCAAATATTGGGATGTAATGCTGCAATTTGGGCCAAAGACTGAGGGGGTGGCACCAATAAATATGCAACAGCTTTGGGACTTACAGCTAGCAGTAAATCCGCTGCAGGGAGATTCTGCGACTTGGGATGAAATATACTGGTTGCAGTAATTCATATGTACAGGGGGTCATGTTTCCACCATAACTAAGCCAAATATTGAGATATTATGCTGCAATTTGGTCCAAACACTGAGTAAAAATTACCAATAAAGATGGAGTAGCTTTGACACCTTCGAATTGGGTTAATCTATGTCACATTGCTCTGTAACCTGCGATGGGGTAGTCTAGCTGCATAAAACCCATATACCTGGGACGCCATTT
The DNA here is from genome assembly GCA_964017235.1 of Sabellastarte sp. h YS-2021. Taxonomy (NCBI): domain Eukaryota; kingdom Metazoa; phylum Annelida; class Polychaeta; order Sabellida; family Sabellidae; genus Sabellastarte; species Sabellastarte sp. h YS-2021. The sequence continues at coordinate 927,585 of CAXHLB010000006.1, read as the reverse complement.
TGGCAGGATAACTAAGCCAAATATTGGGATGTAATGCTGCAATTTGGGCCAAAGACTGAGGGGGTGGCACCAATAAATATGCAACAGCTTTGGGACTTACAGCTAGCAGTAAATCCGCTGCAGGGAGATTCTGCGACTTGGGATGAAATATACTGGTTGCAGTAATTCATATGTACAGGGGGTCATGTTTCCACCATAACTAAGCCAAATATTGAGATATTATGCTGCAATTTGGTCCAAACACTGAGTAAAAATTACCAATAAAGATGGAGTAGCTTTGACACCTTCGAATTGGGTTAATCTATGTCACATTGCTCTGTAACCTGCGATGGGGTAGTCTAGCTGCATAAAACCCATATACCTGGGACGCCATTTTGGCAGGATAACTAAGCCAAATATTGGGATGTAATGCTGCAATTTGGGCCAAAGACTGAGGGGGTGGCACCAATAAATATGCAACAGCTTTGGGACTTACAGCTAGCAGTAAATCCGCTGCAGGGAGATTCTGCGACTTGGGATGAAATATACTGGTTGCAGTAATTCATATGTACAGGGGGTCATGTTTCCACCATAACTAAGCCAAATATTGAGATATTATGCTGCAATTTGGTCCAAACACTGAGTAAAAATTACCAATAAAGATGGAGTAGCTTTGACACCTTCGAATTGGGTTAATCTATGTCACATTGCTCTGTAACCTGCGATGGGGTAGTCTAGCTGCATAAAACCCATATACCTGGGACGCCATTTTGGCAGGATAACTAAGCCAAATATTGGGATGTAATGCTGCAATTTGGGCCAAAGACTGAGGGGGTGGCACCAATAAATATGCAACAGCTTTGGGACTTACAGCTAGCAGTAAATCCGCTGCAGGGAGATTCTGCGACTTGGGATGAAATATAGTGGTTGCAGTAATTCATATGTACAGGGGGTCATGTTTCCACCACAACTAAGCCAAATATTGAGATATTATGCTGCAATTTGGTCCAAACACTGAGTAAAAATTACCAATAAAGATGGAGTAGCTTTGACACCTTCGAATTGGGTTAATCTATGTCACATTGCTCTGTAACCTGCGATGGGGTAGTCTAGCTGCATAAAACCCATATACCTGGGACGCCATTTTGGCAGGATAACTAAGCCAAATATTGGGATGTAATGCTGCAATTTGGGCCAAAGACTGAGGGGGTGGCACCAATAAATATGCAACAGCTTTGGGACTTACAGCTAGCAGTAAATCCGCTGCAGGGAGATTCTGCGACTTGGGATGAAATATACTGGTTGCAGTAATTCATATGTACAGGGTGTCATGTTTCCACCATAACTAAGCCAAATATTGAGATATTATGCTGCAATTTGGTCCAAACACTGAGTAAAAATTACCAATAAAGATGGAGTAGCTTTGACACCTTCGAATTGGGTTAATCTATGTCACATTGCTCTGTAACCTGCGATGGGGTAGTCTAGCTGCATAAAACCCATATACCTGGGACGCCATTTTGGCAGGATAACTAAGCCAAATATTGGGATGTAATGCTGCAATTTGGGCCAAAGACTGAGGGGGTGGCACCAATAAATATGCAACAGCTTTGGGACTTACAGCTAGCAGTAAATCCGCTGCAGGGAGATTCTGCGACTTGGGATGAAATATACTGGTTGCAGTAATTCATATGTACAGGGGGTCATGTTTCCACCATAACTAAGCCAAATATTGAGATATTATGCTGCAATTTGGTCCAAACACTGAGTAAAAATTACCAATAAAGATGGAGTAGCTTTGACACCTTCGAATTGGGTTAATCTATGTCACATTGCTCTGTAACCTGCGATGGGGTAGTCTAGCTGCATAAAACCCATATACCTGGGACGCCATTTTGGCAGGATAACTAAGCCAAATATTGGGATGTAATGCTGCAATTTGGGCCAAAGACTGAGGGGGTGGCACCAATAAATATGCAACAGCTTTGGGACTTACAGCTAGCAGTAAATCCGCTGCAGGGAGATTCTGCGACTTGGGATGAAATATACTGGTTGCAGTAATTCATATGTACAGGGGGTCATGTTTCCACCATAACTAAGCCAAATATTGAGATATTATGCTGCAATTTGGTCCAAACACTGAGTAAAAATTACCAATAAAGATGGAGTAGCTTTGACACCTTCGAATTGGGTTAATCTATGTCACATTGCTCTGTAACCTGCGATGGGGTAGTCTAGCTGCATAAAACCCATATACCTGGGACGCCATTTTGGCAGGATAACTAAGCCAAATATTGGGATGTAATGCTGCAATTTGGGCCAAAGACTGAGGGGGTGGCACCAATAAATATGCAACAGCTTTGGGACTTACAGCTAGCAGTAAATCCGCTGCAGGGAGATTCTGCGACTTGGGATGAAATATACTGGTTGCAGTAATTCATATGTACAGGGGGTCATGTTTCCACCACAACTAAGCCAAATATTGAGATATTATGCTGCAATTTGGTCCAAACACTGAGTAAAAATTACCAATAAAGATGGAGTAGCTTTGACACCTTCGAATTGGGTTAATCTATGTCACATTGCTCTGTAACCTGCGATGGGGTAGTCTAGCTGCATAAAACCCATATACCTGGGACGCCATTTTGGCAGGATAACTAAGCCAAATATTGGGATGTAATGCTGCAATTTGGGCCAAAGACTGAGGGGGTGGCACCAATAAATATGCAACAGCTTTGGGACTTACAGCTAGCAGTAAATCCGCTGCAGGGAGATTCTGCGACTTGGGATGAAATATAGTGGTTGCAGTAATTCATATGTACAGGGGGTCATGTTTCCACCACAACTAAGCCAAATATTGAGATATTATGCTGCAATTTGGTCCAAACACTGAGTAAAAATTACCAATAAAGATGGAGTAGCTTTGACACCTTCGAATTGGGTTAATCTATGTCACATTGCTCTGTAACCTGCGATGGGGTAGTCTAGCTGCATAAAACCCATATACCTGGGACGCCATTTTGGCAGGATAACTAAGCCAAATATTGGGATGTAATGCTGCAATTTGGGCCAAAGACTGAGGGGGTGGCACCAATAAATATGCAACAGCTTTGGGACTTACAGCTAGCAGTAAATCCGCTGCAGGGAGATTCTGCGACTTGGGATGAAATATACTAGTTGCAGTAATTCATATGTACAGGGTGTCATGTTTCCACCATAACTAAGCCAAATATTGAGATATTATGCTGCAATTTGGTCCAAACACTGAGTAAAAATTACCAATAAAGATGGAGTAGCTTTGACACCTTCGAATTGGGTTAATCTATGTCACATTGCTCTGTAACCTGCGATGGGGTAGTCTAGCTGCATAAAACCCATATACCTGGGACGCCATTTTGGCAGGATAACTAAGCCAAATATTGGGATGTAATGCTGCAATTTGGGCCAAAGACTGAGGGGGTGGCACCAATAAATATGCAACAGCTTTGGGACTTACAGCTAGCAGTAAATCCGCTGCAGGGAGATTCTGCGACTTGGGATGAAATATAGTGGTTGCAGTAATTCATATGTACAGGGGGTCATGTTTCCACCACAACTAAGCCAAATATTGAGATATTATGCTGCAATTTGGTCCAAACACTGAGTAAAAATTACCAATAAAGATGGAGTAGCTTTGACACCTTCGAATTGGGTTAATCTATGTCACATTGCTCTGTAACCTGCGATGGGGTAGTCTAGCTGCATAAAACCCATATACCTGGGACGCCATTTTGGCAGGATAACTAAGCCAAATATTGGGATGTAATGCTGCAATTTGGGCCAAAGACTGAGGGGGTGGCACCAATAAATATGCAACAGCTTTGGGACTTACAGCTAGCAGTAAATCCGCTGCAGGGAGATTCTGCGACTTGGGATGAAATATACTGGTTGCAGTAATTCATATGTACAGGGGGTCATGTTTCCACCACAACTAAGCCAAATATTGAGATATTATGCTGCAATTTGGTCCAAACACTGAGTAAAAATTACCAATAAAGATGGAGTAGCTTTGACACCTTCGAATTGGGTTAATCTATGTCACATTGCTCTGTAACCTGCGATGGGGTAGTCTAGCTGCATAAAACCCATATACCTGGGACGCCATTTTGGCAGGATAACTAAGCCAAATATTGGGATGTAATGCTGCAATTTGGGCCAAAGACTGAGGGGGTGGCACCAATAAATATGCAACAGCTTTGGGACTTACAGCTAGCAGTAAATCCGCTGCAGGGAGATTCTGCGACTTGGGATGAAATATAGTGGTTGCAGTAATTCATATGTACAGGGGGTCATGTTTCCACCACAACTAAGCCAAATATTGAGATATTATGCTGCAATTTGGTCCAAACACTGAGTAAAAATTACCAATAAAGATGGAGTAGCTTTGACACCTTCGAATTGGGTTAATCTATGTCACATTGCTCTGTAACCTGCGATGGGGTAGTCTAGCTGCATAAAACCCATATACCTGGGACGCCATTTTGGCAGGATAACTAAGCCAAATATTGGGATGTAATGCTGCAATTTGGGCCAAAGACTGAGGGGGTGGCACCAATAAATATGCAACAGCTTTGGGACTTACAGCTAGCAGTAAATCCGCTGCAGGGAGATTCTGCGACTTGGGATGAAATATACTAGTTGCAGTAATTCATATGTACAGGGTGTCATGTTTCCACCATAACTAAGCCAAATATTGAGATATTATGCTGCAATTTGGTCCAAACACTGAGTAAAAATTACCAATAAAGATGGAGTAGCTTTGACACCTTCGAATTGGGTTAATCTATGTCACATTGCTCTGTAACCTGCGATGGGGTAGTCTAGCTGCATAAAACCCATATACCTGGGACGCCATTTTGGCAGGATAACTAAGCCAAATATTGGGATGTAATGCTGCAATTTGGGCCAAAGACTGAGGGGGTGGCACCAATAAATATGCAACAGCTTTGGGACTTACAGCTAGCAGTAAATCCGCTGCAGGGAGATTCTGCGACTTGGGATGAAATATAGTGGTTGCAGTAATTCATATGTACAGGGGGTCATGTTTCCACCACAACTAAGCCAAATATTGAGATATTATGCTGCAATTTGGTCCAAACACTGAGTAAAAATTACCAATAAAGATGGAGTAGCTTTGACACCTTCGAATTGGGTTAATCTATGTCACATTGCTCTGTAACCTGCGATGGGGTAGTCTAGCTGCATAAAACCCATATACCTGGGACGCCATTTTGGCAGGATAACTAAGCCAAATATTGGGATGTAATGCTGCAATTTGGGCCAAAGACTGAGGGGGTGGCACCAATAAATATGCAACAGCTTTGGGACTTACAGCTAGCAGTAAATCCGCTGCAGGGAGATTCTGCGACTTGGGATGAAATATACTAGTTGCAGTAATTCATATGTACAGGGTGTCATGTTTCCACCATAACTAAGCCAAATATTGAGATATTATGCTGCAATTTGGTCCAAACACTGAGTAAAAATTACCAATAAAGATGGAGTAGCTTTGACACCTTCGAATTGGGTTAATCTATGTCACATTGCTCTGTAACCTGCGATGGGGTAGTCTAGCTGCATAAAACCCATATACCTGGGACGCCATTTTGGCAGGATAACTAAGCCAAATATTGGGATGTAATGCTGCAATTTGGGCCAAAGACTGAGGGGGTGGCACCAATAAATATGCAACAGCTTTGGGACTTACAGCTAGCAGTAAATCCGCTGCAGGGAGATTCTGCGACTTGGGATGAAATATAGTGGTTGCAGTAATTCATATGTACAGGGGGTCATGTTTCCACCACAACTAAGCCAAATATTGAGATATTATGCTGCAATTTGGTCCAAACACTGAGTAAAAATTACCAATAAAGATGGAGTAGCTTTGACACCTTCGAATTGGGTTAATCTATGTCACATTGCTCTGTAACCTGCGATGGGGTAGTCTAGCTGCATAAAACCCATATACCTGGGACGCCATTTTGGCAGGATAACTAAGCCAAATATTGGGATGTAATGCTGCAATTTGGGCCAAAGACTGAGGGGGTGGCACCAATAAATATGCAACAGCTTTGGGACTTACAGCTAGCAGTAAATCCGCTGCAGGGAGATTCTGCGACTTGGGATGAAATATACTGGTTGCAGTAATTCATATGTACAGGGGGTCATGTTTCCACCATAACTAAGCCAAATATTGAGATATTATGCTGCAATTTGGTCCAAACACTGAGTAAAAATTACCAATAAAGATGGAGTAGCTTTGACACCTTCGAATTGGGTTAATCTATGTCACATTGCTCTGTAACCTGCGATGGGGTAGTCTAGCTGCATAAAACCCATATACCTGGGACGCCATTTTGGCAGGATAACTAAGCCAAATATTGGGATGTAATGCTGCAATTTGGGCCAAAGACTGAGGGGGTGGCACCAATAAATATGCAACAGCTTTGGGACTTACAGCTAGCAGTAAATCCGCTGCAGGGAGATTCTGCGACTTGGGATGAAATATACTGGTTGCAGTAATTCATATGTACAGGGGGTCATGTTTCCACCATAACTAAGCCAAATATTGAGATATTATGCTGCAATTTGGTCCAAACACTGAGTAAAAATTACCAATAAAGATGGAGTAGCTTTGACACCTTCGAATTGGGTTAATCTATGTCACATTGCTCTGTAACCTGCGATGGGGTAGTCTAGCTGCATAAAACCCATATACCTGGGACGCCATTTTGGCAGGATAACTAAGCCAAATATTGGGATGTAATGCTGCAATTTGGGCCAAAGACTGAGGGGGTGGCACCAATAAATATGCAACAGCTTTGGGACTTACAGCTAGCAGTAAATCCGCTGCAGGGAGATTCTGCGACTTGGGATGAAATATACTGGTTGCAGTAATTCATATGTACAGGGGGTCATGTTTCCACCACAACTAAGCCAAATATTGAGATATTATGCTGCAATTTGGTCCAAACACTGAGTAAAAATTACCAATAAAGATGGAGTAGCTTTGACACCTTCGAATTGGGTTAATCTATGTCACATTGCTCTGTAACCTGCGATGGGGTAGTCTAGCTGCATAAAACCCATATACCTGGGACGCCATTTTGGCAGGATAACTAAGCCAAATATTGGGATGTAATGCTGCAATTTGGGCCAAAGACTGAGGGGGTGGCACCAATAAATATGCAACAGCTTTGGGACTTACAGCTAGCAGTAAATCCGCTGCAGGGAGATTCTGCGACTTGGGATGAAATATAGTGGTTGCAGTAATTCATATGTACAGGGGGTCATGTTTCCACCACAACTAAGCCAAATATTGAGATATTATGCTGCAATTTGGTCCAAACACTGAGTAAAAATTACCAATAAAGATGGAGTAGCTTTGACACCTTCGAATTGGGTTAATCTATGTCACATTGCTCTGTAACCTGCGATGGGGTAGTCTAGCTGCATAAAACCCATATACCTGGGACGCCATTTTGGCAGGATAACTAAGCCAAATATTGGGATGTAATGCTGCAATTTGGGCCAAAGACTGAGGGGGTGGCACCAATAAATATGCAACAGCTTTGGGACTTACAGCTAGCAGTAAATCCGCTGCAGGGAGATTCTGCGACTTGGGATGAAATATACTAGTTGCAGTAATTCATATGTACAGGGTGTCATGTTTCCACCATAACTAAGCCAAATATTGAGATATTATGCTGCAATTTGGTCCAAACACTGAGTAAAAATTACCAATAAAGATGGAGTAGCTTTGACACCTTCGAATTGGGTTAATCTATGTCACATTGCTCTGTAACCTGCGATGGGGTAGTCTAGCTGCATAAAACCCATATACCTGGGACGCCATTTTGGCAGGATAACTAAGCCAAATATTGGGATGTAATGCTGCAATTTGGGCCAAAGACTGAGGGGGTGGCACCAATAAATATGCAACAGCTTTGGGACTTACAGCTAGCAGTAAATCCGCTGCAGGGAGATTCTGCGACTTGGGATGAAATATACTGGTTGCAGTAATTCATATGTACAGGGGGTCATGTTTCCACCATAACTAAGCCAAATATTGAGATATTATGCTGCAATTTGGTCCAAACACTGAGTAAAAATTACCAATAAAGATGGAGTAGCTTTGACACCTTCGAATTGGGTTAATCTATGTCACATTGCTCTGTAACCTGCGATGGGGTAGTCTAGCTGCATAAAACCCATATACCTGGGACGCCATTTTGGCAGGATAACTAAGCCAAATATTGGGATGTAATGCTGCAATTTGGGCCAAAGACTGAGGGGGTGGCACCAATAAATATGCAACAGCTTTGGGACTTACAGCTAGCAGTAAATCCGCTGCAGGGAGATTCTGCGACTTGGGATGAAATATACTGGTTGCAGTAATTCATATGTACAGGGGGTCATGTTTCCACCATAACTAAGCCAAATATTGAGATATTATGCTGCAATTTGGTCCAAACACTGAGTAAAAATTACCAATAAAGATGGAGTAGCTTTGACACCTTCGAATTGGGTTAATCTATGTCACATTGCTCTGTAACCTGCGATGGGGTAGTCTAGCTGCATAAAACCCATATACCTGGGACGCCATTTTGGCAGGATAACTAAGCCAAATATTGGGATGTAATGCTGCAATTTGGGCCAAAGACTGAGGGGGTGGCACCAATAAATATGCAACAGCTTTGGGACTTACAGCTAGCAGTAAATCCGCTGCAGGGAGATTCTGCGACTTGGGATGAAATATAGTGGTTGCAGTAATTCATATGTACAGGGGGTCATGTTTCCACCACAACTAAGCCAAATATTGAGATATTATGCTGCAATTTGGTCCAAACACTGAGTAAAAATTACCAATAAAGATGGAGTAGCTTTGACACCTTCGAATTGGGTTAATCTATGTCACATTGCTCTGTAACCTGCGATGGGGTAGTCTAGCTGCATAAAACCCATATACCTGGGACGCCATTTTGGCAGGATAACTAAGCCAAATATTGGGATGTAATGCTGCAATTTGGGCCAAAGACTGAGGGGGTGGCACCAATAAATATGCAACAGCTTTGGGACTTACAGCTAGCAGTAAATCCGCTGCAGGGAGATTCTGCGACTTGGGATGAAATATACTAGTTGCAGTAATTCATATGTACAGGGTGTCATGTTTCCACCATAACTAAGCCAAATATTGAGATATTATGCTGCAATTTGGTCCAAACACTGAGTAAAAATTACCAATAAAGATGGAGTAGCTTTGACACCTTCGAATTGGGTTAATCTATGTCACATTGCTCTGTAACCTGCGATGGGGTAGTCTAGCTGCATAAAACCCATATACCTGGGACGCCATTTTGGCAGGATAACTAAGCCAAATATTGGGATGTAATGCTGCAATTTGGGCCAAAGACTGAGGGGGTGGCACCAATAAATATGCAACAGCTTTGGGACTTACAGCTAGCAGTAAATCCGCTGCAGGGAGATTCTGCGACTTGGGATGAAATATACTGGTTGCAGTAATTCATATGTACAGGGGGTCATGTTTCCACCATAACTAAGCCAAATATTGAGATATTATGCTGCAATTTGGTCCAAACACTGAGTAAAAATTACCAATAAAGATGGAGTAGCTTTGACACCTTCGAATTGGGTTAATCTATGTCACATTGCTCTGTAACCTGCGATGGGGTAGTCTAGCTGCATAAAACCCATATACCTGGGACGCCATTTTGGCAGGATAACTAAGCCAAATATTGGGATGTAATGCTGCAATTTGGGCCAAAGACTGAGGGGGTGGCACCAATAAATATGCAACAGCTTTGGGACTTACAGCTAGCAGTAAATCCGCTGCAGGGAGATTCTGCGACTTGGGATGAAATATACTGGTTGCAGTAATTCATATGTACAGGGGGTCATGTTTCCACCATAACTAAGCCAAATATTGAGATATTATGCTGCAATTTGGTCCAAACACTGAGTAAAAATTACCAATAAAGATGGAGTAGCTTTGACACCTTCGAATTGGGTTAATCTATGTCACATTGCTCTGTAACCTGCGATGGGGTAGTCTAGCTGCATAAAACCCATATACCTGGGACGCCATTTTGGCAGGATAACTAAGCCAAATATTGGGATGTAATGCTGCAATTTGGGCCAAAGACTGAGGGGGTGGCACCAATAAATATGCAACAGCTTTGGGACTTACAGCTAGCAGTAAATCCGCTGCAGGGAGATTCTGCGACTTGGGATGAAATATACTGGTTGCAGTAATTCATATGTACAGGGGGTCATGTTTCCACCACAACTAAGCCAAATATTGAGATATTATGCTGCAATTTGGTCCAAACACTGAGTAAAAATTACCAATAAAGATGGAGTAGCTTTGACACCTTCGAATTGGGTTAATCTATGTCACATTGCTCTGTAACCTGCGATGGGGTAGTCTAGCTGCATAAAACCCATATACCTGGGACGCCATTTTGGCAGGATAACTAAGCCAAATATTGGGATGTAATGCTGCAATTTGGGCCAAAGACTGAGGGGGTGGCACCAATAAATATGCAACAGCTTTGGGACTTACAGCTAGCAGTAAATCCGCTGCAGGGAGATTCTGCGACTTGGGATGAAATATACTGGTTGCAGTAATTCATATGTACAGGGGGTCATGTTTCCACCACAACTAAGCCAAATATTGAGATATTATGCTGCAATTTGGTCCAAACACTGAGTAAAAATTACCAATAAAGATGGAGTAGCTTTGACACCTTCGAATTGGGTTAATCTATGTCACATTGCTCTGTAACCTGCGATGGGGTAGTCTAGCTGCATAAAACCCATATACCTGGGACGCCATTTTGGCAGGATAACTAAGCCAAATATTGGGATGTAATGCTGCAATTTGGGCCAAAGACTGAGGGGGTGGCACCAATAAATATGCAACAGCTTTGGGACTTACAGCTAGCAGTAAATCCGCTGCAGGGAGATTCTGCGACTTGGGATGAAATATACTGGTTGCAGTAATTCATATGTACAGGGGGTCATGTTTCCACCATAACTAAGCCAAATATTGAGATATTATGCTGCAATTTGGTCCAAACACTGAGTAAAAATTACCAATAAAGATGGAGTAGCTTTGACACCTTCGAATTGGGTTAATCTATGTCACATTGCTCTGTAACCTGCGATGGGGTAGTCTAGCTGCATAAAACCCATATACCTGGGACGCCATTTTGGCAGGATAACTAAGCCAAATATTGGGATGTAATGCTGCAATTTGGGCCAAAGACTGAGGGGGTGGCACCAATAAATATGCAACAGCTTTGGGACTTACAGCTAGCAGTAAATCCGCTGCAGGGAGATTCTGCGACTTGGGATGAAATATACTGGTTGCAGTAATTCATATGTACAGGGGGTCATGTTTCCACCATAACTAAGCCAAATATTGAGATATTATGCTGCAATTTGGTCCAAACACTGAGTAAAAATTACCAATAAAGATGGAGTAGCTTTGACACCTTCGAATTGGGTTAATCTATGTCACATTGCTCTGTAACCTGCGATGGGGTAGTCTAGCTGCATAAAACCCATATACCTGGGACGCCATTTTGGCAGGATAACTAAGCCAAATATTGGGATGTAATGCTGCAATTTGGGCCAAAGACTGAGGGGGTGGCACCAATAAATATGCAACAGCTTTGGGACTTACAGCTAGCAGTAAATCCGCTGCAGGGAGATTCTGCGACTTGGGATGAAATATACTGGTTGCAGTAATTCATATGTACAGGGGGTCATGTTTCCACCACAACTAAGCCAAATATTGAGATATTATGCTGCAATTTGGTCCAAACACTGAGTAAAAATTACCAATAAAGATGGAGTAGCTTTGACACCTTCGAATTGGGTTAATCTATGTCACATTGCTCTGTAACCTGCGATGGGGTAGTCTAGCTGCATAAAACCCATATACCTGGGACGCCATTTTGGCAGGATAACTAAGCCAAATATTGGGATGTAATGCTGCAATTTGGGCCAAAGACTGAGGGGGTGGCACCAATAAATATGCAACAGCTTTGGGACTTACAGCTAGCAGTAAATCCGCTGCAGGGAGATTCTGCGACTTGGGATGAAATATAGTGGTTGCAGTAATTCATATGTACAGGGGGTCATGTTTCCACCACAACTAAGCCAAATATTGAGATATTATGCTGCAATTTGGTCCAAACACTGAGTAAAAATTACCAATAAAGATGGAGTAGCTTTGACACCTTCGAATTGGGTTAATCTATGTCACATTGCTCTGTAACCTGCGATGGGGTAGTCTAGCTGCATAAAACCCATATACCTGGGACGCCATTTTGGCAGGATAACTAAGCCAAATATTGGGATGTAATGCTGCAATTTGGGCCAAAGACTGAGGGGGTGGCACCAATAAATATGCAACAGCTTTGGGACTTACAGCTAGCAGTAAATCCGCTGCAGGGAGATTCTGCGACTTGGGATGAAATATACTAGTTGCAGTAATTCATATGTACAGGGTGTCATGTTTCCACCATAACTAAGCCAAATATTGAGATATTATGCTGCAATTTGGTCCAAACACTGAGTAAAAATTACCAATAAAGATGGAGTAGCTTTGACACCTTCGAATTGGGTTAATCTATGTCACATTGCTCTGTAACCTGCGATGGGGTAGTCTAGCTGCATAAAACCCATATACCTGGGACGCCATTTTGGCAGGATAACTAAGCCAAATATTGGGATGTAATGCTGCAATTTGGGCCAAAGACTGAGGGGGTGGCACCAATAAATATGCAACAGCTTTGGGACTTACAGCTAGCAGTAAATCCGCTGCAGGGAGATTCTGCGACTTGGGATGAAATATACTGGTTGCAGTAATTCATATGTACAGGGGGTCATGTTTCCACCATAACTAAGCCAAATATTGAGATATTATGCTGCAATTTGGTCCAAACACTGAGTAAAAATTACCAATAAAGATGGAGTAGCTTTGACACCTTCGAATTGGGTTAATCTATGTCACATTGCTCTGTAACCTGCGATGGGGTAGTCTAGCTGCATAAAACCCATATACCTGGGACGCCATTTTGGCAGGATAACTAAGCCAAATATTGGGATGTAATGCTGCAATTTGGGCCAAAGACTGAGGGGGTGGCACCAATAAATATGCAACAGCTTTGGGACTTACAGCTAGCAGTAAATCCGCTGCAGGGAGATTCTGCGACTTGGGATGAAATATACTGGTTGCAGTAATTCATATGTACAGGGGGTCATGTTTCCACCATAACTAAGCCAAATATTGAGATATTATGCTGCAATTTGGTCCAAACACTGAGTAAAAATTACCAATAAAGATGGAGTAGCTTTGACACCTTCGAATTGGGTTAATCTATGTCACATTGCTCTGTAACCTGCGATGGGGTAGTCTAGCTGCATAAAACCCATATACCTGGGACGCCATTTTGGCAGGATAACTAAGCCAAATACTGGGATGTAATGCTGCAATTTGGGCCAAAGACTGAGGGGGTGGCACCAATAAATATGCAACAGCTTTGGGACTTACAGCTAGCAGTAAATCCGCTGCAGGGAGATTCTGCGACTTGGGATGAAATATAGTGGTTGCAGTAATTCATATGTACAGGGGGTCATGTTTCCACCACAACTAAGCCAAATATTGAGATATTATGCTGCAATTTGGTCCAAACACTGAGTAAAAATTACCAATAAAGATGGAGTAGCTTTGACACCTTCGAATTGGGTTAATCTATGTCACATTGCTCTGTAACCTGCGATGGGGTAGTCTAGCTGCATAAAACCCATATACCTGGGACGCCATTTTGGCAGGATAACTAAGCCAAATATTGGGATGTAATGCTGCAATTTGGGCCAAAGACTGAGGGGGTGGCACCAATAAATATGCAACAGCTTTGGGACTTACAGCTAGCAGTAAATCCGCTGCAGGGAGATTCTGCGACTTGGGATGAAATATACTGGTTGCAGTAATTCATATGTACAGGGGGTCATGTTTCCACCACAACTAAGCCAAATATTGAGATATTATGCTGCAATTTGGTCCAAACACTGAGTAAAAATTACCAATAAAGATGGAGTAGCTTTGACACCTTCGAATTGGGTTAATCTATGTCACATTGCTCTGTAACCTGCGATGGGGTAGTCTAGCTGCATAAAACCCATATACCTGGGACGCCATTTTGGCAGGATAACTAAGCCAAATATTGGGATGTAATGCTGCAATTTGGGCCAAAGACTGAGGGGGTGGCACCAATAAATATGCAACAGCTTTGGGACTTACAGCTAGCAGTAAATCCGCTGCAGGGAGATTCTGCGACTTGGGATGAAATATAGTGGTTGCAGTAATTCATATGTACAGGGGGTCATGTTTCCACCACAACTAAGCCAAATATTGAGATATTATGCTGCAATTTGGTCCAAACACTGAGTAAAAATTACCAATAAAGATGGAGTAGCTTTGACACCTTCGAATTGGGTTAATCTATGTCACATTGCTCTGTAACCTGCGATGGGGTAGTCTAGCTGCATAAAACCCATATACCTGGGACGCCATTTTGGCAGGATAACTAAGCCAAATATTGGGATGTAATGCTGCAATTTGGGCCAAAGACTGAGGGGGTGGCACCAATAAATATGCAACAGCTTTGGGACTTACAGCTAGCAGTAAATCCGCTGCAGGGAGATTCTGCGACTTGGGATGAAATATACTAGTTGCAGTAATTCATATGTACAGGGTGTCATGTTTCCACCATAACTAAGCCAAATATTGAGATATTATGCTGCAATTTGGTCCAAACACTGAGTAAAAATTACCAATAAAGATGGAGTAGCTTTGACACCTTCGAATTGGGTTAATCTATGTCACATTGCTCTGTAACCTGCGATGGGGTAGTCTAGCTGCATAAAACCCATATACCTGGGACGCCATTTTGGCAGGATAACTAAGCCAAATATTGGGATGTAATGCTGCAATTTGGGCCAAAGACTGAGGGGGTGGCACCAATAAATATGCAACAGCTTTGGGACTTACAGCTAGCAGTAAATCCGCTGCAGGGAGATTCTGCGACTTGGGATGAAATATACTGGTTGCAGTAATTCATATGTACAGGGGGTCATGTTTCCACCATAACTAAGCCAAATATTGAGATATTATGCTGCAATTTGGTCCAAACACTGAGTAAAAATTACCAATAAAGATGGAGTAGCTTTGACACCTTCGAATTGGGTTAATCTATGTCACATTGCTCTGTAACCTGCGATGGGGTAGTCTAGCTGCATAAAACCCATATACCTGGGACGCCATTTTGGCAGGATAACTAAGCCAAATATTGGGATGTAATGCTGCAATTTGGGCCAAAGACTGAGGGGGTGGCACCAATAAATATGCAACAGCTTTGGGACTTACAGCTAGCAGT
This sequence comes from Sabellastarte sp. h YS-2021, assembly GCA_964017235.1. Classification (NCBI taxonomy): domain Eukaryota; kingdom Metazoa; phylum Annelida; class Polychaeta; order Sabellida; family Sabellidae; genus Sabellastarte; species Sabellastarte sp. h YS-2021. The sequence goes on along the minus strand of CAXHLB010000006.1, from coordinate 912,100 downwards.
AAATCCGCTGCAGGGAGATTCTGCGACTTGGGATGAAATATACTGGTTGCAGTAATTCATATGTACAGGGGGTCATGTTTCCACCATAACTAAGCCAAATATTGAGATATTATGCTGCAATTTGGTCCAAACACTGAGTAAAAATTACCAATAAAGATGGAGTAGCTTTGACACCTTCGAATTGGGTTAATCTATGTCACATTGCTCTGTAACCTGCGATGGGGTAGTCTAGCTGCATAAAACCCATATACCTGGGACGCCATTTTGGCAGGATAACTAAGCCAAATATTGGGATGTAATGCTGCAATTTGGGCCAAAGACTGAGGGGGTGGCACCAATAAATATGCAACAGCTTTGGGACTTACAGCTAGCAGTAAATCCGCTGCAGGGAGATTCTGCGACTTGGGATGAAATATAGTGGTTGCAGTAATTCATATGTACAGGGGGTCATGTTTCCACCACAACTAAGCCAAATATTGAGATATTATGCTGCAATTTGGTCCAAACACTGAGTAAAAATTACCAATAAAGATGGAGTAGCTTTGACACCTTCGAATTGGGTTAATCTATGTCACATTGCTCTGTAACCTGCGATGGGGTAGTCTAGCTGCATAAAACCCATATACCTGGGACGCCATTTTGGCAGGATAACTAAGCCAAATATTGGGATGTAATGCTGCAATTTGGGCCAAAGACTGAGGGGGTGGCACCAATAAATATGCAACAGCTTTGGGACTTACAGCTAGCAGTAAATCCGCTGCAGGGAGATTCTGCGACTTGGGATGAAATATACTAGTTGCAGTAATTCATATGTACAGGGTGTCATGTTTCCACCATAACTAAGCCAAATATTGAGATATTATGCTGCAATTTGGTCCAAACACTGAGTAAAAATTACCAATAAAGATGGAGTAGCTTTGACACCTTCGAATTGGGTTAATCTATGTCACATTGCTCTGTAACCTGCGATGGGGTAGTCTAGCTGCATAAAACCCATATACCTGGGACGCCATTTTGGCAGGATAACTAAGCCAAATATTGTGATGTAATGCTGCAATTTGGGCCAAAGACTGAGGGGGTGGCACCAATAAATATGCAACAGCTTTGGGACTTACAGCTAGCAGTAAATCCGCTGCAGGGAGATTCTGCGACTTGGGATGAAATATACTGGTTGCAGTAATTCATATGTACAGGGGGTCATGTTTCCACCATAACTAAGCCAAATATTGAGATATTATGCTGCAATTTGGTCCAAACACTGAGTAAAAATTACCAATAAAGATGGAGTAGCTTTGACACCTTCGAATTGGGTTAATCTATGTCACATTGCTCTGTAACCTGCGATGGGGTAGTCTAGCTGCATAAAACCCATATACCTGGGACGCCATTTTGGCAGGATAACTAAGCCAAATATTGGGATGTAATGCTGCAATTTGGGCCAAAGACTGAGGGGGTGGCACCAATAAATATGCAACAGCTTTGGGACTTACAGCTAGCAGTAAATCCGCTGCAGGGAGATTCTGCGACTTGGGATGAAATATACTGGTTGCAGTAATTCATATGTACAGGGGGTCATGTTTCCACCATAACTAAGCCAAATATTGAGATATTATGCTGCAATTTGGTCCAAACACTGAGTAAAAATTACCAATAAAGATGGAGTAGCTTTGACACCTTCGAATTGGGTTAATCTATGTCACATTGCTCTGTAACCTGCGATGGGGTAGTCTAGCTGCATAAAACCCATATACCTGGGACGCCATTTTGGCAGGATAACTAAGCCAAATATTGGGATGTAATGCTGCAATTTGGGCCAAAGACTGAGGGGGTGGCACCAATAAATATGCAACAGCTTTGGGACTTACAGCTAGCAGTAAATCCGCTGCAGGGAGATTCTGCGACTTGGGATGAAATATACTGGTTGCAGTAATTCATATGTACAGGGGGTCATGTTTCCACCACAACTAAGCCAAATATTGAGATATTATGCTGCAATTTGGTCCAAACACTGAGTAAAAATTACCAATAAAGATGGAGTAGCTTTGACACCTTCGAATTGGGTTAATCTATGTCACATTGCTCTGTAACCTGCGATGGGGTAGTCTAGCTGCATAAAACCCATATACCTGGGACGCCATTTTGGCAGGATAACTAAGCCAAATATTGGGATGTAATGCTGCAATTTGGGCCAAAGACTGAGGGGGTGGCACCAATAAATATGCAACAGCTTTGGGACTTACAGCTAGCAGTAAATCCGCTGCAGGGAGATTCTGCGACTTGGGATGAAATATACTGGTTGCAGTAATTCATATGTACAGGGGGTCATGTTTCCACCACAACTAAGCCAAATATTGAGATATTATGCTGCAATTTGGTCCAAACACTGAGTAAAAATTACCAATAAAGATGGAGTAGCTTTGACACCTTCGAATTGGGTTAATCTATGTCACATTGCTCTGTAACCTGCGATGGGGTAGTCTAGCTGCATAAAACCCATATACCTGGGACGCCATTTTGGCAGGATAACTAAGCCAAATATTGGGATGTAATGCTGCAATTTGGGCCAAAGACTGAGGGGGTGGCACCAATAAATATGCAACAGCTTTGGGACTTACAGCTAGCAGTAAATCCGCTGCAGGGAGATTCTGCGACTTGGGATGAAATATACTGGTTGCAGTAATTCATATGTACAGGGGGTCATGTTTCCACCATAACTAAGCCAAATATTGAGATATTATGCTGCAATTTGGTCCAAACACTGAGTAAAAATTACCAATAAAGATGGAGTAGCTTTGACACCTTCGAATTGGGTTAATCTATGTCACATTGCTCTGTAACCTGCGATGGGGTAGTCTAGCTGCATAAAACCCATATACCTGGGACGCCATTTTGGCAGGATAACTAAGCCAAATATTGGGATGTAATGCTGCAATTTGGGCCAAAGACTGAGGGGGTGGCACCAATAAATATGCAACAGCTTTGGGACTTACAGCTAGCAGTAAATCCGCTGCAGGGAGATTCTGCGACTTGGGATGAAATATACTGGTTGCAGTAATTCATATGTACAGGGGGTCATGTTTCCACCACAACTAAGCCAAATATTGAGATATTATGCTGCAATTTGGTCCAAACACTGAGTAAAAATTACCAATAAAGATGGAGTAGCTTTGACACCTTCGAATTGGGTTAATCTATGTCACATTGCTCTGTAACCTGCGATGGGGTAGTCTAGCTGCATAAAACCCATATACCTGGGACGCCATTTTGGCAGGATAACTAAGCCAAATATTGGGATGTAATGCTGCAATTTGGGCCAAAGACTGAGGGGGTGGCACCAATAAATATGCAACAGCTTTGGGACTTACAGCTAGCAGTAAATCCGCTGCAGGGAGATTCTGCGACTTGGGATGAAATATACTGGTTGCAGTAATTCATATGTACAGGGGGTCATGTTTCCACCACAACTAAGCCAAATATTGAGATATTATGCTGCAATTTGGTCCAAACACTGAGTAAAAATTACCAATAAAGATGGAGTAGCTTTGACACCTTCGAATTGGGTTAATCTATGTCACATTGCTCTGTAACCTGCGATGGGGTAGTCTAGCTGCATAAAACCCATATACCTGGGACGCCATTTTGGCAGGATAACTAAGCCAAATATTGGGATGTAATGCTGCAATTTGGGCCAAAGACTGAGGGGGTGGCACCAATAAATATGCAACAGCTTTGGGACTTACAGCTAGCAGTAAATCCGCTGCAGGGAGATTCTGCGACTTGGGATGAAATATACTGGTTGCAGTAATTCATATGTACAGGGGGTCATGTTTCCACCATAACTAAGCCAAATATTGAGATATTATGCTGCAATTTGGTCCAAACACTGAGTAAAAATTACCAATAAAGATGGAGTAGCTTTGACACCTTCGAATTGGGTTAATCTATGTCACATTGCTCTGTAACCTGCGATGGGGTAGTCTAGCTGCATAAAACCCATATACCTGGGACGCCATTTTGGCAGGATAACTAAGCCAAATATTGGGATGTAATGCTGCAATTTGGGCCAAAGACTGAGGGGGTGGCACCAATAAATATGCAACAGCTTTGGGACTTACAGCTAGCAGTAAATCCGCTGCAGGGAGATTCTGCGACTTGGGATGAAATATACTGGTTGCAGTAATTCATATGTACAGGGGGTCATGTTTCCACCACAACTAAGCCAAATATTGAGATATTATGCTGCAATTTGGTCCAAACACTGAGTAAAAATTACCAATAAAGATGGAGTAGCTTTGACACCTTCGAATTGGGTTAATCTATGTCACATTGCTCTGTAACCTGCGATGGGGTAGTCTAGCTGCATAAAACCCATATACCTGGGACGCCATTTTGGCAGGATAACTAAGCCAAATATTGGGATGTAATGCTGCAATTTGGGCCAAAGACTGAGGGGGTGGCACCAATAAATATGCAACAGCTTTGGGACTTACAGCTAGCAGTAAATCCGCTGCAGGGAGATTCTGCGACTTGGGATGAAATATACTGGTTGCAGTAATTCATATGTACAGGGGGTCATGTTTCCACCATAACTAAGCCAAATATTGAGATATTATGCTGCAATTTGGTCCAAACACTGAGTAAAAATTACCAATAAAGATGGAGTAGCTTTGACACCTTCGAATTGGGTTAATCTATGTCACATTGCTCTGTAACCTGCGATGGGGTAGTCTAGCTGCATAAAACCCATATACCTGGGACGCCATTTTGGCAGGATAACTAAGCCAAATATTGGGATGTAATGCTGCAATTTGGGCCAAAGACTGAGGGGGTGGCACCAATAAATATGCAACAGCTTTGGGACTTACAGCTAGCAGTAAATCCGCTGCAGGGAGATTCTGCGACTTGGGATGAAATATACTGGTTGCAGTAATTCATATGTACAGGGGGTCATGTTTCCACCACAACTAAGCCAAATATTGAGATATTATGCTGCAATTTGGTCCAAACACTGAGTAAAAATTACCAATAAAGATGGAGTAGCTTTGACACCTTCGAATTGGGTTAATCTATGTCACATTGCTCTGTAACCTGCGATGGGGTAGTCTAGCTGCATAAAACCCATATACCTGGGACGCCATTTTGGCAGGATAACTAAGCCAAATATTGGGATGTAATGCTGCAATTTGGGCCAAAGACTGAGGGGGTGGCACCAATAAATATGCAACAGCTTTGGGACTTACAGCTAGCAGTAAATCCGCTGCAGGGAGATTCTGCGACTTGGGATGAAATATACTGGTTGCAGTAATTCATATGTACAGGGGGTCATGTTTCCACCACAACTAAGCCAAATATTGAGATATTATGCTGCAATTTGGTCCAAACACTGAGTAAAAATTACCAATAAAGATGGAGTAGCTTTGACACCTTCGAATTGGGTTAATCTATGTCACATTGCTCTGTAACCTGCGATGGGGTAGTCTAGCTGCATAAAACCCATATACCTGGGACGCCATTTTGGCAGGATAACTAAGCCAAATATTGGGATGTAATGCTGCAATTTGGGCCAAAGACTGAGGGGGTGGCACCAATAAATATGCAACAGCTTTGGGACTTACAGCTAGCAGTAAATCCGCTGCAGGGAGATTCTGCGACTTGGGATGAAATATACTGGTTGCAGTAATTCATATGTACAGGGGGTCATGTTTCCACCATAACTAAGCCAAATATTGAGATATTATGCTGCAATTTGGTCCAAACACTGAGTAAAAATTACCAATAAAGATGGAGTAGCTTTGACACCTTCGAATTGGGTTAATCTATGTCACATTGCTCTGTAACCTGCGATGGGGTAGTCTAGCTGCATAAAACCCATATACCTGGGACGCCATTTTGGCAGGATAACTAAGCCAAATATTGGGATGTAATGCTGCAATTTGGGCCAAAGACTGAGGGGGTGGCACCAATAAATATGCAACAGCTTTGGGACTTACAGCTAGCAGTAAATCCGCTGCAGGGAGATTCTGCGACTTGGGATGAAATATACTGGTTGCAGTAATTCATATGTACAGGGGGTCATGTTTCCACCACAACTAAGCCAAATATTGAGATATTATGCTGCAATTTGGTCCAAACACTGAGTAAAAATTACCAATAAAGATGGAGTAGCTTTGACACCTTCGAATTGGGTTAATCTATGTCACATTGCTCTGTAACCTGCGATGGGGTAGTCTAGCTGCATAAAACCCATATACCTGGGACGCCATTTTGGCAGGATAACTAAGCCAAATATTGGGATGTAATGCTGCAATTTGGGCCAAAGACTGAGGGGGTGGCACCAATAAATATGCAACAGCTTTGGGACTTACAGCTAGCAGTAAATCCGCTGCAGGGAGATTCTGCGACTTGGGATGAAATATACTGGTTGCAGTAATTCATATGTACAGGGGGTCATGTTTCCACCATAACTAAGCCAAATATTGAGATATTATGCTGCAATTTGGTCCAAACACTGAGTAAAAATTACCAATAAAGATGGAGTAGCTTTGACACCTTCGAATTGGGTTAATCTATGTCACATTGCTCTGTAACCTGCGATGGGGTAGTCTAGCTGCATAAAACCCATATACCTGGGACGCCATTTTGGCAGGATAACTAAGCCAAATATTGGGATGTAATGCTGCAATTTGGGCCAAAGACTGAGGGGGTGGCACCAATAAATATGCAACAGCTTTGGGACTTACAGCTAGCAGTAAATCCGCTGCAGGGAGATTCTGCGACTTGGGATGAAATATACTGGTTGCAGTAATTCATATGTACAGGGGGTCATGTTTCCACCATAACTAAGCCAAATATTGAGATATTATGCTGCAATTTGGTCCAAACACTGAGTAAAAATTACCAATAAAGATGGAGTAGCTTTGACACCTTCGAATTGGGTTAATCTATGTCACATTGCTCTGTAACCTGCGATGGGGTAGTCTAGCTGCATAAAACCCATATACCTGGGACGCCATTTTGGCAGGATAACTAAGCCAAATATTGGGATGTAATGCTGCAATTTGGGCCAAAGACTGAGGGGGTGGCACCAATAAATATGCAACAGCTTTGGGACTTACAGCTAGCAGTAAATCCGCTGCAGGGAGATTCTGCGACTTGGGATGAAATATACTGGTTGCAGTAATTCATATGTACAGGGGGTCATGTTTCCACCACAACTAAGCCAAATATTGAGATATTATGCTGCAATTTGGTCCAAACACTGAGTAAAAATTACCAATAAAGATGGAGTAGCTTTGACACCTTCGAATTGGGTTAATCTATGTCACATTGCTCTGTAACCTGCGATGGGGTAGTCTAGCTGCATAAAACCCATATACCTGGGACGCCATTTTGGCAGGATAACTAAGCCAAATATTGGGATGTAATGCTGCAATTTGGGCCAAAGACTGAGGGGGTGGCACCAATAAATATGCAACAGCTTTGGGACTTACAGCTAGCAGTAAATCCGCTGCAGGGAGATTCTGCGACTTGGGATGAAATATACTGGTTGCAGTAATTCATATGTACAGGGGGTCATGTTTCCACCATAACTAAGCCAAATATTGAGATATTATGCTGCAATTTGGTCCAAACACTGAGTAAAAATTACCAATAAAGATGGAGTAGCTTTGACACCTTCGAATTGGGTTAATCTATGTCACATTGCTCTGTAACCTGCGATGGGGTAGTCTAGCTGCATAAAACCCATATACCTGGGACGCCATTTTGGCAGGATAACTAAGCCAAATATTGGGATGTAATGCTGCAATTTGGGCCAAAGACTGAGGGGGTGGCACCAATAAATATGCAACAGCTTTGGGACTTACAGCTAGCAGTAAATCCGCTGCAGGGAGATTCTGCGACTTGGGATGAAATATACTGGTTGCAGTAATTCATATGTACAGGGGGTCATGTTTCCACCATAACTAAGCCAAATATTGAGATATTATGCTGCAATTTGGTCCAAACACTGAGTAAAAATTACCAATAAAGATGGAGTAGCTTTGACACCTTCGAATTGGGTTAATCTATGTCACATTGCTCTGTAACCTGCGATGGGGTAGTCTAGCTGCATAAAACCCATATACCTGGGACGCCATTTTGGCAGGATAACTAAGCCAAATATTGGGATGTAATGCTGCAATTTGGGCCAAAGACTGAGGGGGTGGCACCAATAAATATGCAACAGCTTTGGGACTTACAGCTAGCAGTAAATCCGCTGCAGGGAGATTCTGCGACTTGGGATGAAATATACTGGTTGCAGTAATTCATATGTACAGGGGGTCATGTTTCCACCATAACTAAGCCAAATATTGAGATATTATGCTGCAATTTGGTCCAAACACTGAGTAAAAATTACCAATAAAGATGGAGTAGCTTTGACACCTTCGAATTGGGTTAATCTATGTCACATTGCTCTGTAACCTGCGATGGGGTAGTCTAGCTGCATAAAACCCATATACCTGGGACGCCATTTTGGCAGGATAACTAAGCCAAATATTGGGATGTAATGCTGCAATTTGGGCCAAAGACTGAGGGGGTGGCACCAATAAATATGCAACAGCTTTGGGACTTACAGCTAGCAGTAAATCCGCTGCAGGGAGATTCTGCGACTTGGGATGAAATATACTGGTTGCAGTAATTCATATGTACAGGGGGTCATGTTTCCACCATAACTAAGCCAAATATTGAGATATTATGCTGCAATTTGGTCCAAACACTGAGTAAAAATTACCAATAAAGATGGAGTAGCTTTGACACCTTCGAATTGGGTTAATCTATGTCACATTGCTCTGTAACCTGCGATGGGGTAGTCTAGCTGCATAAAACCCATATACCTGGGACGCCATTTTGGCAGGATAACTAAGCCAAATATTGGGATGTAATGCTGCAATTTGGGCCAAAGACTGAGGGGGTGGCACCAATAAATATGCAACAGCTTTGGGACTTACAGCTAGGAGTAAATCCGCTGCAGGGAGATTCTGGGACTTAGGATGAACTCTACTGGTTGCAGTAGCTCATATATACAGGGTGTCATGTTCCCACCATAACTAAGCCAATTATGGAGATATCGTACTGCAATTTGGTCCAGACACTAAGCAAAAATCACTAATAAATATGGAATAGCTTTGACACCTCCGGAATGGGTTAATCCAGGCCCCATTGCCCTGTAAGCTGCAATTAAGTGGTCTAGCTGCCTAGAACCCCTGTACCTGGTGCGCCATTTTGGCAGCAGGGCTAAGCCAGATATTGGGATGTAATGCTGCAATTTGGGCCAAAGATTGAGGGGGTGGCACCAATAAATATGCAACAGCTTTGGGACTTACAGCTAGCAGTAAATCCGCTGCAGGGAGATTCTGGGACTTGGGATGAACTCTACTGGTTGCAGTAGCTCATATCTACAGGGGGTCATGTTCCCACCATAACTAAGCCAATTATGGAGATATCGTACTGCAATTTGGTCCAGACACTAAGCAAAAATCACTAATAAATATGGAATAGCTTTGACACCTCCGGAATGGGTTAATCCAGGCCCCATTGCCCTGTAAGCTGCAATTAAGTGGTCTAGCTGCATAGAACCCCTGTACCTGGTGCGCCATTTTGGCAGCAGGGCTAAGCCAGATATTGGGATGTAATGCTGCAATTTGGGCCAAAGACTGAGGGGGTGGCACCAATAAATATGCAACAGCTTTGGGACTTACAGCTAGCAGTAAATCCGCTGCAGGGAGATTCTGCGACTTGGGATGAAATATACTGGTTGCAGTAATTCATATGTACAGGGGGTCATGTTTCCACCATAACTAAGCCAAATATTGAGATATTATGCTGCAATTTGGTCCAAACACTGAGTAAAAATTACCAATAAAGATGGAGTAGCTTTGACACCTTCGAATTGGGTTAATCTATGTCACATTGCTCTGTAACCTGCGATGGGGTAGTCTAGCTGCATAAAACCCATATACCTGGGACGCCATTTTGGCAGGATAACTAAGCCAAATATTGGGATGTAATGCTGCAATTTGGGCCAAAGACTGAGGGGGTGGCACCAATAAATATGCAACAGCTTTGGGACTTACAGCTAGCAGTAAATCCGCTGCAGGGAGATTCTGCGACTTGGGATGAAATATACTGGTTGCAGTAATTCATATGTACAGGGGGTCATGTTTCCACCATAACTAAGCCAAATATTGAGATATTATGCTGCAATTTGGTCCAAACACTGAGTAAAAATTACCAATAAAGATGGAGTAGCTTTGACACCTTCGAATTGGGTTAATCTATGTCACATTGCTCTGTAACCTGCGATGGGGTAGTCTAGCTGCATAAAACCCATATACCTGGGACGCCATTTTGGCAGGATAACTAAGCCAAATATTGGGATGTAATGCTGCAATTTGGGCCAAAGACTGAGGGGGTGGCACCAATAAATATGCAACAGCTTTGGGACTTACAGCTAGGAGTAAATCCGCTGCAGGGAGATTCTGGGACTTAGGATGAACTCTACTGGTTGCAGTAGCTCATATATACAGGGGGTCATGTTCCCACCATAACTAAGCCAATTATGGAGATATCGTACTGCAATTTGGTCCAGACACTAAGCAAAAATCACTAATAAATATGGAATAGCTTTGACACCTCCGGAATGGGTTAATCCAGGCCCCATTGCCCTGTAAGCTGCAATTAAGTGGTCTAGCTGCCTAGAACCCCTGTACCTGGTGCGCCATTTTGGCAGCAGGGCTAAGCCAGATATTGGGATGTAATGCTGCAATTTGGGCCAAAGATTGAGGGGGTGGCACCAATAAATATGCAACAGCTTTGGGACTTACAGCTAGCAGTAAATCCGCTGCAGGGAGATTCTGGGACTTGGGATGAACTCTACTGGTTGCAGTAGCTCATATCTACAGGGGGTCATGTTCCCACCATAACTAAGCCAATTATGGAGATATCGTACTGCAATTTGGTCCAGACACTAAGCAAAAATCACTAATAAATATGGAATAGCTTTGACACCTCCGGAATGGGTTAATCCAGGCCCCATTGCCCTGTAAGCTGCAATTAAGTGGTCTAGCTGCATAGAACCCCTGTACCTGGTGCGCCATTTTGGCAGCAGGGCTAAGCCAGATATTGGGATGTAATGCTGCAATTTGGGCCAAAGACTGAGGGGGTGGCACCAATAAATATGCAACAGCTTTGGGACTTACAGCTAGCAGTAAATCCGCTGCAGGGAGATTCTGCGACTTGGGATGAAATATACTGGTTGCAGTAATTCATATGTACAGGGGGTCATGTTTCCACCATAACTAAGCCAAATATTGAGATATTATGCTGCAATTTGGTCCAAACACTGAGTAAAAATTACCAATTAAGATGGAGTAGCTTTGACACCTTCGAATTGGGTTAATCTATGTCACATTGCTCTGTAACCTGCGATGGGGTAGTCTAGCTGCATAAAACCCATATACCTGGGACGCCATTTTGGCAGGATAACTAAGCCAAATATTGGGATGTAATGCTGCAATTTGGGCCAAAGACTGAGGGGGTGGCACCAATAAATATGCAACAGCTTTGGGACTTACAGCTAGCAGTAAATCCGCTGCAGGGAGATTCTGCGACTTGGGATGAAATATACTGGTTGCAGTAATTCATATGTACAGGGGGTCATGTTTCCACCATAACTAAGCCAAATATTGAGATATTATGCTGCAATTTGGTCCAAACACTGAGTAAAAATTACCAATAAAGATGGAGTAGCTTTGACACCTTCGAATTGGGTTAATCTATGTCACATTGCTCTGTAACCTGCGATGGGGTAGTCTAGCTGCATAAAACCCATATACCTGGGACGCCATTTTGGCAGGATAACTAAGCCAAATATTGGGATGTAATGCTGCAATTTGGGCCAAAGACTGAGGGGGTGGCACCAATAAATATGCAACAGCTTTGGGACTTACAGCTAGCAGTAAATCCGCTGCAGGGAGATTCTGCGACTTGGGATGAAATATACTGGTTGCAGTAATTCATATGTACAGGGGGTCATGTTTCCACCATAACTAAGCCAAATATTGAGATATTATGCTGCAATTTGGTCCAAACACTGAGTAAAAATTACCAATAAAGATGGAGTAGCTTTGACACCTTCGAATTGGGTTAATCTATGTCACATTGCTCTGTAACCTGCGATGGGGTAGTCTAGCTGCATAAAACCCATATACCTGGGACGCCATTTTGGCAGCAGGGCTAAGCCAGATATTGGGATGTAATGCTGCAATTTGGGCCAAAGATTGAGGGGGTGGCACCAATAAATATGCAACAGCTTTGGGACTTACAGCTAGCAGTAAATCCGCTGCAGGGAGATTCTGGGACTTGGGATGAACTCTACTGGTTGCAGTAGCTCATATCTACAGGGGGTCATGTTCCCACCATAACTAAGCCAATTATAGAGATATCGTACTGCAATTTGGTCCAGACACTAAGCAAAAATCACTAATAAATATGGAATAGCTTTGACACCTCCGGAATGGGTTAATCCAGGCCCCATTGCCCTGTAAGCTGCAATTAAGTGGTCTAGCTGCATAGAACCCCTGTACCTGGTGCGCCATTTTGGCAGCAGGGCTAAGCCAGATATTGGGATGTAATGCTGCAATTTGGGCCAAAGACTGAGGGGGTGGCACCAATAAATATGCAACAGCTTTGGGACTTACAGCTAGCAGTAAATCCGCTGCAGGGAGATTCTGCGACTTGGGATGAAATATACTGGTTGCAGTAATTCATATGTACAGGGGGTCATGTTTCCACCATAACTAAGCCAAATATTGAGATATTATGCTGCAATTTGGTCCAAACACTGAGTAAAAATTACCAATAAAGATGGAGTATCTTTGACACCTTCGAATTGGGTTAATCTATGTCACATTGCTCTGTAACCTGCGATGGGGTAGTCTAGCTGCATAAAACCCATATACCTGGGACGCCATTTTGGCAGGATAACTAAGCCAAATATTGGGATGTAATGCTGCAATTTGGGCCAAAGACTGAGGGGGTGGCACCAATAAATATGCAACAGCTTTGGGACTTACAGCTAGGAGTAAATCCGCTGCAGGGAGATTCTGGGACTTAGGATGAACTCTACTGGTTGCAGTAGCTCATATATACAGGGGGTCATGTTCCCACCATAACTAAGCCAATTATGGAGATATCGTACTGCAATTTGGTCCAGACACTAAGCAAAAATCACTAATAAATATGGAATAGCTTTGACACCTCCGGAATGGGTTAATCCAGGCCCCATTGCCCTGTAAGCTGCAATTAAGTGGTCTAGCTGCCTAGAACCCCTGTACCTGGTGCGCCATTTTGGCAGCAGGGCTAAGCCAGATATTGGGATGTAATGCTGCAATTTGGGCCAAAGATTGAGGGGGTGGCACCAATAAATATGCAACAGCTTTGGGACTTACAGCTAGCAGTAAATCCGCTGCAGGGAGATTCTGGGACTTGGGATGAACTCTACTGGTTGCAGTAGCTCATATCTACAGGGGGTCATGTTCCCACCATAACTAAGCCAATTATGGAGATATCGTACTGCAATTTGGTCCAGACACTAAGCAAAAATCACTAATAAATATGGAATAGCTTTGACACCTCCGGAATGGGTTAATCCAGGCCCCATTGCCCTGTAAGCTGCAATTAAGTGGTCTAGCTGCATAGAACCCCTGTACCTGGTGCGCCATTTTGGCAGCAGGGCTAAGCCAGATATTGGGATGTAATGCTGCAATTTGGGCCAAAGACTGAGGGGGTGGCACCAATAAATATGCAACAGCTTTGGGACTTACAGCTAGCAGTAAATCCGCTGCAGGGAGATTCTGCGACTTGGGATGAAATATACTGGTTGCAGTAATTCATATGTACAGGGGGTCATGTTTCCACCATAACTAAGCCAAATATTGAGATATTATGCTGCAATTTGGTCCAAACACTGAGTAAAAATTACCAATAAAGATGGAGTATCTTTGACACCTTCGAATTGGGTTAATCTATGTCACATTGCTCTGTAACCTGCGATGGGGTAGTCTAGCTGCATAAAACCCATATACCTGGGACGCCATTTTGGCAGGATAACTAAGCCAAATATTGGGATGTAATGCTGCAATTTGGGCCAAAGACTGAGGGGGTGGCACCAATAAATATGCAACAGCTTTGGGACTTACAGCTAGCAGTAAATCCGCTGCAGGGAGATTCTGCGACTTGGGATGAAATATACTGGTTGCAGTAATTCATATGTACAGGGGGTCATGTTTCCACCATAACTAAGCCAAATATTGAGATATTATGCTGCAATTTGGTCCAAACACTGAGTAAAAATTACCAATAAAGATGGAGTAGCTTTGACACCTTCGAATTGGGTTAATCTATGTCACATTGCTCTGTAACCTGCGATGGGGTAGTCTAGCTGCATAAAACCCATATACCTGGGACGCCATTTTGGCAGGATAACTAAGCCAAATATTGGGATGTAATGCTGCAATTTGGGCCAAAGACTGAGGGGGTGGCACCAATAAATATGCAACAGCTTTGGGACTTACAGCTAGGAGTAAATCCGCTGCAGGGAGATTCTGGGACTTAGGATGAACTCTACTGGTTGCAGTAGCTCATATATACAGGGGGTCATGTTCCCACCATAACTAAGCCAATTATGGAGATATCGTACTGCAATTTGGTCCAGACACTAAGCAAAAATCACTAATAAATATGGAATAGCTTTGACACCTCCGGAATGGGTTAATCCAGGCCCCATTGCCCTGTAAGCTGCAATTAAGTGGTCTAGCTGCCTAGAACCCCTGTACCTGGTGCGCCATTTTGGCAGCAGGGCTAAGCCAGATATTGGGATGTAATGCTGCAATTTGGGCCAAAGATTGAGGGGGTGGCACCAATAAATATGCAACAGCTTTGGGACTTACAGCTAGCAGTAAATCCGCTGCAGGGAGATTCTGGGACTTGGGATGAACTCTACTGGTTGCAGTAGCTCATATCTACAGGGGGTCATGTTCCCACCATAACTAAGCCAATTATGGAGATATCGTACTGCAATTTGGTCCAGACACTAAGCAAAAATCACTAATAAATATGGAATAGCTTTGACACCTCCGGAATGGGTTAATCCAGGCCCCATTGCCCTATAAGCTGCAATTAAGTGGTCTAGCTGCATAGAACCCCTGTACCTGGTGCGCCATTTTGGCAGCAGGGCTAAGCCAGATATTGGGATGTAATGCTGCAATTTGGGCCAAAGACTGAGGGGGTGGCACCAATAAATATGCAACAGCTTTGGGACTTACAGCTAGCAGTAAATCCGCTGCAGGGAGATTCTGCGACTTGGGATGAAATATACTGGTTGCAGTAATTCATATGTACAGGGGGTCATGTTTCCACCATAACTAAGCCAAATATTGAGATATTATGCTGCAATTTGGTCCAAACACTGAGTAAAAATTACCAATAAAGATGGAGTAGCTTTGACACCTTCGAATTGTGTTAATCTATGTCACATTGCTCTGTAACCTGCGATGGGGTAGTCTAGCTGCATAAAACCCATATACCTGGGACGCCATTTTGGCAGGATAACTAAGCCAAATATTGGGATGTAATGCTGCAATTTGGGCCAAAGACTGAGGGGGTGGCACCAATAAATATGCAACAGCTTTGGGACTTACAGCTAGCAGTAAATCTGCTGCAGGGAGATTCTGCGACTTGGGATGAAATATACTGGTTGCAGTAATTCATATGTACAGGGGGTCATGTTTCCACCATAACTAAGCCAAATATTGAGATATTATGCTGCAATTTGGTCCAAACACTGAGTAAAAATTACCAATAAAGATGGAGTAGCTTTGACACCTTCGAATTGGGTTAATCTATGTCACATTGCTCTGTAACCTGCGATGGGGTAGTCTAGCTGCATAAAACCCATATACCTGGGACGCCATTTTGGCAGGATAACTAAGCCAAATATTGGGATGTAATGCTGCAATTTGGGCCAAAGACTGAGGGGGTGGCACCAATAAATATGCAACAGCTTTGGGACTTACAGCTAGCAGTAAATCCGCTGCAGGGAGATTCTGCGACTTGGGATGAAATATACTGGTTGCAGTAATTCATATGTACAGGGGGTCATGTTTCCACCATAACTAAGCCAAATATTGAGATATTATGCTGCAATTTGGTCCAAACACTGAGTAAAAATTACCAATAAAGATGGAGTAGCTTTGACACCTTCGAATTGGGTTAATCTATGTCACATTGCTCTGTAACCTGCGATGGGGTAGTCTAGCTGCATAAAACCCATATACCTGGGACGCCATTTTGGCAGGATAACTAAGCCAAATATTGGGATGTAATGCTGCAATTTGGGCCAAAGACTGAGGGGGTGGCACCAATAAATATGCAACAGCTTTGGGACTTACAGCTAGCAGTAAATCCGCTGCAGGGAGATTCTGCGACTTGGGATGAAATATACTGGTTGCAGTAATTCATATGTACAGGGGGTCATGTTTCCACCATAACTAAGCCAAATATTGAGATATTATGCTGCAATTTGGTCCAAACACTGAGTAAAAATTACCAATAAAGATGGAGTAGCTTTGACACCTTCGAATTGGGTTAATCTATGTCACATTGCTCTGTAACCTGCGATGGGGTAGTCTAGCTGCATAAAACCCATATACCTGGGACGCCATTTTGGCAGGATAACTAAGCCAAATATTGGGATGTAATGCTGCAATTTGGGCCAAAGACTGAGGGGGTGGCACCAATAAATATGCAACAGCTTTGGGACTTACAGCTAGCAGTAAATCCGCTGCAGGGAGATTCTGCGACTTGGGATGAAATATACTGGTTGCAGTAATTCATATGTACAGGGGGTCATGTTTCCACCATAACTAAGCCAAATATTGAGATATTATGCTGCAATTTGGTCCAAACACTGAGTAAAAATTACCAATAAAGATGGAGTAGCTTTGACACCTTCGAATTGTGTTAATCTATGTCACATTGCTCTGTAACCTGCGATGGGGTAGTCTAGCTGCATAAAACCCATATACCTGGGACGCCATTTTGGCAGGATAACTAAGCCAAATATTGGGATGTAATGCTGCAATTTGGGCCAAAGACTGAGGGGGTGGCACCAATAAATATGCAACAGCTTTGGGACTTACAGCTAGCAGTAAATCCGCTGCAGGGAGATTCTGCGACTTGGGATGAAATATACTGGTTGCAGTAATTCATATGTACAGGGGGTCATGTTTCCACCATAACTAAGCCAAATATTGAGATATTATGCTGCAATTTGGTCCAAACACTGAGTAAAAATTACCAATAAAGATGGAGTAGCTTTGACACCTTCGAATTGGGTTAATCTATGTCACATTGCTCTGTAACCTGCGATGGGGTAGTCTAGCTGCATAAAACCCATATACCTGGGACGCCATTTTGGCAGGATAACTAAGCCAAATATTGGGATGTAATGCTGCAATTTGGGCCAAAGACTGAGGGGGTGGCACCAATAAATATGCAACAGCTTTGGGACTTACAGCTAGCAGTAAATCCGCTGCAGGGAGATTCTGCGACTTGGGATGAAATATACTGGTTGCAGTAATTCATATGTACAGGGGGTCATGTTTCCACCATAACTAAGCCAAATATTGAGATATTATGCTGCAATTTGGTCCAAACACTGAGTAAAAATTACCAATAAAGATGGAGTAGCTTTGACACCTTCGAATTGGGTTAATCTATGTCACATTGCTCTGTAACCTGCGATGGGGTAGTCTAGCTGCATAAAACCCATATACCTGGGACGCCATTTTGGCAGGATAACTAAGCCAAATATTGGGATGTAATGCTGCAATTTGGGCCAAAGACTGAGGGGGTGGCACCAATAAATATGCAACAGCTTTGGGACTTACAGCTAGGAGTAAATCCGCTGCAGGGAGATTCTGGGACTTAGGATGAACTCTACTGGTTGCAGTAGCTCATATATACAGGGGGTCATGTTCCCACCATGACTAAGCCAATTATGGAGATATCGTACTGCAATTTGGTCCAGACACTAAGCAATAATCACTAATAAATATGGAATAGCTTTGACACCTCCGGAATGGGTTAATCCAGGCCCCATTGCCCTGTAAGCTGCAATTAAGTGGTCTAGCTGCCTAGAACCCCTGTACCTGGTGCGCCATTTTGGCAGCAGGGCTAAGCCAGATATTGGGATGTAATGCTGCAATTTGGGCCAAAGATTGAGGGGGTGGCACCAATAAATATGCAACAGCTTTGGGACTTACAGCTAGCAGTAAATCCGCTGCAGGGAGATTCTGCGACTTGGGATGAAATATACTGGTTGCAGTAATTCATATGTACAGGGGGTCATGTTTCCACCATAACTAAGCCAAATATTGAGATATTATGCTGCAATTTGGTCCAAACACTGAGTAAAAATTACCAATAAAGATGGAGTAGCTTTGACACCTTCGAATTGGGTTAATCTATGTCACATTGCTCTGTAACCTGCGATGGGGTAGTCTAGCTGCATAAAACCCATATACCTGGGACGCCATTTTGGCAGGATAACTAAGCCAAATATTGGGATGTAATGCTGCAATTTGGGCCAAAGACTGAGGGGGTGGCACCAATAAATATGCAACAGCTTTGGGACTTACAGCTAGCAGTAAATCCGCTGCAGGGAGATTCTGCGACTTGGGATGAAATATACTGGTTGCAGTAATTCATATGTACAGGGGGTCATGTTTCCACCATAACTAAGCCAAATATTGAGATATTATGCTGCAATTTGGTCCAAACACTGAGTAAAAATTACCAATAAAGATGGAGTAGCTTTGACACCTTCGAATTGGGTTAATCTATGTCACATTGCTCTGTAACCTGCGATGGGGTAGTCTAGCTGCATAAAACCCATATACCTGGGACGCCATTTTGGCAGGATAACTAAGCCAAATATTGGGATGTAATGCTGCAATTTGGGCCAAAGACTGAGGGGGTGGCACCAATAAATATGCAACAGCTTTGGGACTTACAGCTAGCAGTAAATCCGCTGCAGGGAGATTCTGCGACTTGGGATGAAATATACTGGTTGCAGTAATTCATATGTACAGGGGGTCATGTTTCCACAATAACTAAGCCAAATATTGAGATATTATGCTGCAATTTGGTCCAAACACTGAGTAAAAATTACCAATAAAGATGGAGTAGCTTTGACACCTCCGGAATGGGTTAATCCAGGCCCCATTGCCCTGTAAGCTGCAATTAAGTGGTCTAGCTGCATAGAACCCCTGTACCTGGTGCGCCATTTTGGCAGCAGGGCTAAGCCAGATATTGGGATGTAATGCTGCAATTTGGGCCAAAGATTGAGGGGGTGGCACCAATAAATATGCAACAGCTTTGGGACTTACAGCTAGCAGTAAATCCGCTGCAGGGAGATTCTGGGACTTGGGATGAACTCTACTGGTTGCAGTAGCTCATATCTACAGGGGGTCATGTTCCCACCATAACTAAGCCAATTATGGAGATATCGTACTGCAATTTGGTCCAGACACTAAGCAAAAATCACTAATAAATATGGAATAGCTTTGACACCTCCGGAATGGGTTAATCCAGGCCCCATTGCCCTGTAAGCTGCAATTAAGTGGTCTAGCTGCCTAGAACCCCTGTACCTGGTGCGCCATTTTGGCAGCAGGGCTAAGCCAGATATTGGGATGTAATGCTGCAATTTGGGCCAAAGATTGAGGGGGTGGCACCAATAAATATGCAACAGCTTTGGGACTTACAGCTAGCAGTAAATCCGCTGCAGGGAGATTCTGCGACTTGGGATGAAATATACTGGTTGCAGTAATTCATATGTACAGGGGGTCATGTTTCCACCATAACTAAGCCAAATATTGAGATATTATGCTGCAATTTGGTCCAAACACTGAGTAAAAATTACCAATAAAGATGGAGTAGCTTTGACACCTTCGAATTGGGTTAATCTATGTCACATTGCTCTGTAACCTGCGATGGGGTAGTCTAGCTGCATAAAACCCATATACCTGGGACGCCATTTTGGCAGGATAACTAAGCCAAATATTGGGATGTAATGCTGCAATTTGGGACAAAGACTGAGGGGGTGGCACCAATAAATATGCAACAGCTTTGGGACTTACAGCTAGCAGTAAATCCGCTGCAGGGAGATTCTGCGACTTGGGATGAAATATACTGGTTGCAGTAATTCATATGTACAGGGGGTCATGTTTCCACCATAACTAAGCCAAATATTGAGATATTATGCTGCAATTTGGTCCAAACACTGAGTAAAAATTACCAATAAAGATGGAGTAGCTTTGACACCTTCGAATTGGGTTAATCTATGTCACATTGCTCTGTAACCTGCGATGGGGTAGTCTAGCTGCATAAAACCCATATACCTGGGACGCCATTTTGGCAGGATAACTAAGCCAAATATTGGGATGTAATGCTGCAATTTGGGCCAAAGACTGAGGGGGTGGCACCAATAAATATGCAACAGCTTTGGGACTTACAGCTAGCAGTAAATCCGCTGCAGGGAGATTCTGCGACTTGGGATGAAATATACTGGTTGCAGTAATTCATATGTACAGGGGGTCATGTTTCCACAATAACTAAGCCAAATATTGAGATATTATGCTGCAATTTGGTCCAAACACTGAGTAAAAATTACCAATAAAGATGGAGTAGCTTTGACACCTCCGGAATGGGTTAATCCAGGCCCCATTGCCCTGTAAGCTGCAATTAAGTGGTCTAGCTGCATAGAACCCCTGTACCTGGTGCGCCATTTTGGCAGCAGGGCTAAGCCAGATATTGGGATGTAATGCTGCAATTTGGGCCAAAGATTGAGGGGGTGGCACCAATAAATATGCAACAGCTTTGGGACTTACAGCTAGCAGTAAATCCGCTGCAGGGAGATTCTGGGACTTGGGATGAACTCTACTGGTTGCAGTAGCTCATATCTACAGGGGGTCATGTTCCCACCATAACTAAGCCAATTATGGAGATATCGTACTGCAATTTGGTCCAGACACTAAGCAAAAATCACTAATAAATATGGAATAGCTTTGACACCTCCGGAATGGGTTAATCCAGGCCCCATTGCCCTGTAAGCTGCAATTAAGTGGTCTAGCTGCATAGAACCCCTGTACCTGGTGCGCCATTTTGGCAGCAGGGCTAAGCCAGATATTGGGATGTAATGCTGCAATTTGGGCCAAAGACTGAGGGGGTGGCACCAATAAATATGCAACAGCTTTGGGACTTACAGCTAGCAGTAAATCCGCTGCAGGGAGATTCTGCGACTTGGGATGAAATATACTGGTTGCAGTAATTCATATGTACAGGGGGTCATGTTTCCACCATAACTAAGCCAAATATTGAGATATTATGCTGCAATTTGGTCCAAACACTGAGTAAAAATTACCAATAAAGATGGAGTAGCTTTGACACCTTCGAATTGGGTTAATCTATGTCACATTGCTCTGTAACCTGCGATGGGGTAGTCTAGCTGCATAAAACCCATATACCTGGGACGCCATTTTGGCAGGATAACTAAGCCAAATATTGGGATGTAATGCTGCAATTTGGGCCAAAGACTGAGGGGGTGGCACCAATAAATATGCAACAGCTTTGGGACTTACAGCTAGCAGTAAATCCGCTGCAGGGAGATTCTGCGACTTGGGATGAAATATACTGGTTGCAGTAATTCATATGTACAGGGGGTCATGTTTCCACCATAACTAAGCCAAATATTGAGATATTATGCTGCAATTTGGTCCAAACACTGAGTAAAAATTACCAATAAAGATGGAGTAGCTTTGACACCTTCGAATTGGGTTAATCTATGTCACATTGCTCTGTAACCTGCGATGGGGTAGTCTAGCTGCATAAAACCCATATACCTGGGACGCCATTTTGGCAGGATAACTAAGCCAAATATTGGGATGTAATGCTGCAATTTGGGCCAAAGACTGAGGGGGTGGCACCAATAAATATGCAACAGCTTTGGGACTTACAGCTAGCAGTAAATCCGCTGCAGGGAGATTCTGCGACTTGGGATGAAATATACTGGTTGCAGTAATTCATATGTACAGGGGGTCATGTTTCCACCATAACTAAGCCAAATATTGAGATATTATGCTGCAATTTGGTCCAAACACTGAGTAAAAATTACCAATAAAGATGGAGTAGCTTTGACACCTCCGGAATGGGTTAATCCAGGCCCCATTGCCCTGTAAGCTGCAATTAAGTGGTCTAGCTGCATAGAACCCCTGTACCTGGTGCGCCATTTTGGCAGCAGGGCTAAGCCAGATATTGGGATGTAATGCTGCAATTTGGGCCAAAGATTGAGGGGGTGGCACCAATAAATATGCAACAGCTTTGGGACTTACAGCTAGCAGTAAATCCGCTGCAGGGAGATTCTGGGACTTGGGATGAACTCTACTGGTTGCAGTAGCTCATATCTACAGGGGGTCATGTTCCCACCATAACTAAGCCAATTATGGAGATATCGTACTGCAATTTGGTCCAGACACTAAGCAAAAATCACTAATAAATATGGAATAGCTTTGACACCTCCGGAATGGGTTAATCCAGGCCCCATTGCCCTGTAAGCTGCAATTAAGTGGTCTAGCTGCCTAGAACCCCTGTACCTGGTGCGCCATTTTGGCAGCAGGGCTAAGCCAGATATTGGGATGTAATGCTGCAATTTGGGCCAAAGATTGAGGGGGTGGCACCAATAAATATGCAACAGCTTTGGGACTTACAGCTAGCAGTAAATCCGCTGCAGGGAGATTCTGGGACTTGGGATGAACTCTACTGGTTGCAGTAGCTCATATCTACAGGGGGTCATGTTCCCACCATAACTAAGCCAATTATGGAGATATCGTACTGCAATTTGGTCCAGACACTAAGCAAAAATCACTAATAAATATGGAATAGCTTTGACACCTCCGGAATGGGTTAATCCAGGCCCCATTGCCCTATAAGCTGCAATTAAGTGGTCTAGCTGCATAGAACCCCTGTACCTGGTGCGCCATTTTGGCAGCAGGGCTAAGCCAGATATTGGGATGTAATGCTGCAATTTGGGCCAAAGACTGAGGGGGTGGCACCAATAAATATGCAACAGCTTTGGGACTTACAGCTAGCAGTAAATCCGCTGCAGGGAGATTCTGCGACTTGGGATGAAATATACTGGTTGCAGTAATTCATATGTACAGGGGGTCATGTTTCCACCATAACTAAGCCAAATATTGAGATATTATGCTGCAATTTGGTCCAAACACTGAGTAAAAATTACCAATAAAGATGGAGTAGCTTTGACACCTTCGAATTGTGTTAATCTATGTCACATTGCTCTGTAACCTGCGATGGGGTAGTCTAGCTGCATAAAACCCATATACCTGGGACGCCATTTTGGCAGGATAACTAAGCCAAATATTGGGATGTAATGCTGCAATTTGGGCCAAAGACTGAGGGGGTGGCACCAATAAATATGCAACAGCTTTGGGACTTACAGCTAGCAGTAAATCCGCTGCAGGGAGATTCTGCGACTTGGGATGAAATATACTGGTTGCAGTAATTCATATGTACAGGGGGTCATGTTTCCACCATAACTAAGCCAAATATTGAGATATTATGCTGCAATTTGGTCCAAACACTGAGTAAAAATTACCAATAAAGATGGAGTAGCTTTGACACCTTCGAATTGGGTTAATCTATGTCACATTGCTCTGTAACCTGCGATGGGGTAGTCTAGCTGCATAAAACCCATATACCTGGGACGCCATTTTGGCAGGATAACTAAGCCAAATATTGGGATGTAATGCTGCAATTTGGGCCAAAGACTGAGGGGGTGGCACCAATAAATATGCAACAGCTTTGGGACTTACAGCTAGCAGTAAATCCGCTGCAGGGAGATTCTGCGACTTGGGATGAAATATACTGGTTGCAGTAATTCATATGTACAGGGGGTCATGTTTCCACCATAACTAAGCCAAATATTGAGATATTATGCTGCAATTTGGTCCAAACACTGAGTAAAAATTACCAATAAAGATGGAGTAGCTTTGACACCTTCGAATTGGGTTAATCTATGTCACATTGCTCTGTAACCTGCGATGGGGTAGTCTAGCTGCATAAAACCCATATACCTGGGACGCCATTTTGGCAGGATAACTAAGCCAAATATTGGGATGTAATGCTGCAATTTGGGCCAAAGACTGAGGGGGTGGCACCAATAAATATGCAACAGCTTTGGGACTTACAGCTAGGAGTAAATCCGCTGCAGGGAGATTCTGGGACTTAGGATGAACTCTACTGGTTGCAGTAGCTCATATATACAGGGGGTCATGTTCCCACCATAACTAAGCCAATTATGGAGATATCGTACTGCAATTTGGTCCAGACACTAAGCAATAATCACTAATAAATATGGAATAGCTTTGACACCTCCGGAATGGGTTAATCCAGGCCCCATTGCCCTGTAAGCTGCAATTAAGTGGTCTAGCTGCCTAGAACCCCTGTACCTGGTGCGCCATTTTGGCAGCAGGGCTAAGCCAGATATTGGGATGTAATGCTGCAATTTGGGCCAAAGATTGAGGGGGTGGCACCAATAAATATGCAACAGCTTTGGGACTTACAGCTAGCAGTAAATCCGCTGCAGGGAGATTCTGCGACTTGGGATGAAATATACTGGTTGCAGTAATTCATATGTACAGGGGGTCATGTTTCCACCATAACTAAGCCAAATATTGAGATATTATGCTGCAATTTGGTCCAAACACTGAGTAAAAATTACCAATAAAGATGGAGTAGCTTTGACACCTTCGAATTGGGTTAATCTATGTCACATTGCTCTGTAACCTGCGATGGGGTAGTCTAGCTGCATAAAACCCATATACCTGGGACGCCATTTTGGCAGGATAACTAAGCCAAATATTGGGATGTAATGCTGCAATTTGGGCCAAAGACTGAGGGGGTGGCACCAATAAATATGCAACAGCTTTGGGACTTACAGCTAGCAGTAAATCCGCTGCAGGGAGATTCTGCGACTTGGGATGAAATATACTGGTTGCAGTAATTCATATGTACAGGGGGTCATGTTTCCACCATAACTAAGCCAAATATTGAGATATTATGCTGCAATTTGGTCCAAACACTGAGTAAAAATTACCAATAAAGATGGAGTAGCTTTGACACCTTCGAATTGGGTTAATCTATGTCACATTGCTCTGTAACCTGCGATGGGGTAGTCTAGCTGCATAAAACCCATATACCTGGGACGCCATTTTGGCAGGATAACTAAGCCAAATATTGGGATGTAATGCTGCAATTTGGGCCAAAGACTGAGGGGGTGGCACCAATAAATATGCAACAGCTTTGGGACTTACAGCTAGCAGTAAATCCGCTGCAGGGAGATTCTGCGACTTGGGATGAAATATACTGGTTGCAGTAATTCATATGTACAGGGGGTCATGTTTCCACAATAACTAAGCCAAATATTGAGATATTATGCTGCAATTTGGTCCAAACACTGAGTAAAAATTACCAATAAAGATGGAGTAGCTTTGACACCTCCGGAATGGGTTAATCCAGGCCCCATTGCCCTGTAAGCTGCAATTAAGTGGTCTAGCTGCATAGAACCCCTGTACCTGGTGCGCCATTTTGGCAGCAGGGCTAAGCCAGATATTGGGATGTAATGCTGCAATTTGGGCCAAAGATTGAGGGGGTGGCACCAATAAATATGCAACAGCTTTGGGACTTACAGCTAGCAGTAAATCCGCTGCAGGGAGATTCTGGGACTTGGGATGAACTCTACTGGTTGCAGTAGCTCATATCTACAGGGGGTCATGTTCCCACCATAACTAAGCCAATTATGGAGATATCGTACTGCAATTTGGTCCAGACACTAAGCAAAAATCACTAATAAATATGGAATAGCTTTGACACCTCCGGAATGGGTTAATCCAGGCCCCATTGCCCTGTAAGCTGCAATTAAGTGGTCTAGCTGCCTAGAACCCCTGTACCTGGTGCGCCATTTTGGCAGCAGGGCTAAGCCAGATATTGGGATGTAATGCTGCAATTTGGGCCAAAGATTGAGGGGGTGGCACCAATAAATATGCAACAGCTTTGGGACTTACAGCTAGCAGTAAATCCGCTGCAGGGAGATTCTGCGACTTGGGATGAAATATACTGGTTGCAGTAATTCATATGTACAGGGGGTCATGTTTCCACCATAACTAAGCCAAATATTGAGATATTATGCTGCAATTTGGTCCAAACACTGAGTAAAAATTACCAATAAAGATGGAGTAGCTTTGACACCTTCGAATTGGGTTAATCTATGTCACATTGCTCTGTAACCTGCGATGGGGTAGTCTAGCTGCATAAAACCCATATACCTGGGACGCCATTTTGGCAGGATAACTAAGCCAAATATTGGGATGTAATGCTGCAATTTGGGCCAAAGACTGAGGGGGTGGCACCAATAAATATGCAACAGCTTTGGGACTTACAGCTAGCAGTAAATCCGCTGCAGGGAGATTCTGCGACTTGGGATGAAATATACTGGTTGCAGTAATTCATATGTACAGGGGGTCATGTTTCCACCATAACTAAGCCAAATATTGAGATATTATGCTGCAATTTGGTCCAAACACTGAGTAAAAATTACCAATAAAGATGGAGTAGCTTTGACACCTTCGAATTGGGTTAATCTATGTCACATTGCTCTGTAACCTGCGATGGGGTAGTCTAGCTGCATAAAACCCATATACCTGGGACGCCATTTTGGCAGGATAACTAAGCCAAATATTGGGATGTAATGCTGCAATTTGGGCCAAAGACTGAGGGGGTGGCACCAATAAATATGCAACAGCTTTGGGACTTACAGCTAGCAGTAAATCCGCTGCAGGGAGATTCTGCGACTTGGGATGAAATATACTGGTTGCAGTAATTCATATGTACAGGGGGTCATGTTTCCACAATAACTAAGCCAAATATTGAGATATTATGCTGCAATTTGGTCCAAACACTGAGTAAAAATTACCAATAAAGATGGAGTAGCTTTGACACCTCCGGAATGGGTTAATCCAGGCCCCATTGCCCTGTAAGCTGCAATTAAGTGGTCTAGCTGCATAGAACCCCTGTACCTGGTGCGCCATTTTGGCAGCAGGGCTAAGCCAGATATTGGGATGTAATGCTGCAATTTGGGCCAAAGATTGAGGGGGTGGCACCAATAAATATGCAACAGCTTTGGGACTTACAGCTAGCAGTAAATCCGCTGCAGGGAGATTCTGGGACTTGGGATGAACTCTACTGGTTGCAGTAGCTCATATCTACAGGGGGTCATGTTCCCACCATAACTAAGCCAATTATGGAGATATCGTACTGCAATTTGGTCCAGACACTAAGCAAAAATCACTAATAAATATGGAATAGCTTTGACACCTCCGGAATGGGTTAATCCAGGCCCCATTGCCCTGTAAGCTGCAATTAAGTGGTCTAGCTGCATAGAACCCCTGTACCTGGTGCGCCATTTTGGCAGCAGGGCTAAGCCAGATATTGGGATGTAATGCTGCAATTTGGGCCAAAGACTGAGGGGGTGGCACCAATAAATATGCAACAGCTTTGGGACTTACAGCTAGCAGTAAATCCGCTGCAGGGAGATTCTGCGACTTGGGATGAAATATACTGGTTGCAGTAATTCATATGTACAGGGGGTCATGTTTCCACCATAACTAAGCCAAATATTGAGATATTATGCTGCAATTTGGTCCAAACACTGAGTAAAAATTACCAATAAAGATGGAGTAGCTTTGACACCTTCGAATTGGGTTAATCTATGTCACATTGCTCTGTAACCTGCGATGGGGTAGTCTAGCTGCATAAAACCCATATACCTGGGACGCCATTTTGGCAGGATAACTAAGCCAAATATTGGGATGTAATGCTGCAATTTGGGCCAAAGACTGAGGGGGTGGCACCAATAAATATGCAACAGCTTTGGGACTTACAGCTAGCAGTAAATCCGCTGCAGGGAGATTCTGCGACTTGGGATGAAATATACTGGTTGCAGTAATTCATATGTACAGGGGGTCATGTTTCCACCATAACTAAGCCAAATATTGAGATATTATGCTGCAATTTGGTCCAAACACTGAGTAAAAATTACCAATAAAGATGGAGTAGCTTTGACACCTTCGAATTGGGTTAATCTATGTCACATTGCTCTGTAACCTGCGATGGGGTAGTCTAGCTGCATAAAACCCATATACCTGGGACGCCATTTTGGCAGGATAACTAAGCCAAATATTGGGATGTAATGCTGCAATTTGGGCCAAAGACTGAGGGGGTGGCACCAATAAATATGCAACAGCTTTGGGACTTACAGCTAGCAGTAAATCCGCTGCAGGGAGATTCTGCGACTTGGGATGAAATATACTGGTTGCAGTAATTCATATGTACAGGGGGTCATGTTTCCACCATAACTAAGCCAAATATTGAGATATTATGCTGCAATTTGGTCCAAACACTGAGTAAAAATTACCAATAAAGATGGAGTAGCTTTGACACCTCCGGAATGGGTTAATCCAGGCCCCATTGCCCTGTAAGCTGCAATTAAGTGGTCTAGCTGCATAGAACCCCTGTACCTGGTGCGCCATTTTGGCAGCAGGGCTAAGCCAGATATTGGGATGTAATGCTGCAATTTGGGCCAAAGATTGAGGGGGTGGCACCAATAAATATGCAACAGCTTTGGGACTTACAGCTAGCAGTAAATCCGCTGCAGGGAGATTCTGGGACTTGGGATGAACTCTACTGGTTGCAGTAGCTCATATCTACAGGGGGTCATGTTCCCACCATAACTAAGCCAATTATGGAGATATCGTACTGCAATTTGGTCCAGACACTAAGCAAAAATCACTAATAAATATGGAATAGCTTTGACACCTCCGGAATGGGTTAATCCAGGCCCCATTGCCCTGTAAGCTGCAATTAAGTGGTCTAGCTGCATAGAACCCCTGTACCTGGTGCGCCATTTTGGCAGCAGGGCTAAGCCAGATATTGGGATGTAATGCTGCAATTTGGGCCAAAGACTGAGGGGGTGGCACCAATAAATATGCAACAGCTTTGGGACTTACAGCTAGCAGTAAATCCGCTGCAGGGAGATTCTGCGACTTGGGATGAAATATACTGGTTGCAGTAATTCATATGTACAGGGGGTCATGTTTCCACCATAACTAAGCCAAATATTGAGATATTATGCTGCAATTTGGTCCAAACACTGAGTAAAAATTACCAATAAAGATGGAGTAGCTTTGACACCTTCGAATTGGGTTAATCTATGTCACATTGCTCTGTAACCTGCGATGGGGTAGTCTAGCTGCATAAAACCCATATACCTGGGACGCCATTTTGGCAGGATAACTAAGCCAAATATTGGGATGTAATGCTGCAATTTGGGCCAAAGACTGAGGGGGTGGCACCAATAAATATGCAACAGCTTTGGGACTTACAGCTAGCAGTAAATCCGCTGCAGGGAGATTCTGCGACTTGGGATGAAATATACTGGTTGCAGTAATTCATATGTACAGGGGGTCATGTTTCCACCATAACTAAGCCAAATATTGAGATATTATGCTGCAATTTGGTCCAAACACTGAGTAAAAATTACCAATAAAGATGGAGTAGCTTTGACACCTTCGAATTGGGTTAATCTATGTCACATTGCTCTGTAACCTGCGATGGGGTAGTCTAGCTGCATAAAACCCATATACCTGGGACGCCATTTTGGCAGGATAACTAAGCCAAATATTGGGATGTAATGCTGCAATTTGGGCCAAAGACTGAGGGGGTGGCACCAATAAATATGCAACAGCTTTGGGACTTACAGCTAGCAGTAAATCCGCTGCAGGGAGATTCTGCGACTTGGGATGAAATATACTGGTTGCAGTAATTCATATGTACAGGGGGTCATGTTTCCACCATAACTAAGCCAAATATTGAGATATTATGCTGCAATTTGGTCCAAACACTGAGTAAAAATTACCAATAAAGATGGAGTAGCTTTGACACCTTCGAATTGGGTTAATCTATGTCACATTGCTCTGTAACCTGCGATGGGGTAGTCTAGCTGCATAAAACCCATATACCTGGGACGCCATTTTGGCAGGATAACTAAGCCAAATATTGGGATGTAATGCTGCAATTTGGGCCAAAGACTGAGGGGGTGGCACCAATAAATATGCAACAGCTTTGGGACTTACAGCTAGCAGTAAATCCGCTGCAGGGAGATTCTGCGACTTGGGATGAAATATACTGGTTGCAGTAATTCATATGTACAGGGGGTCATGTTTCCACCATAACTAAGCCAAATATTGAGATATTATGCTGCAATTTGGTCCAAACACTGAGTAAAAATTACCAATAAAGATGGAGTAGCTTTGACACCTTCGAATTGGGTTAATCTATGTCACATTGCTCTGTAACCTGCGATGGGGTAGTCTAGCTGCATAAAACCCATATACCTGGGACGCCATTTTGGCAGGATAACTAAGCCAAATATTGGGATGTAATGCTGCAATTTGGGCCAAAGACTGAGGGGGTGGCACCAATAAATATGCAACAGCTTTGGGACTTACAGCTAGCAGTAAATCCGCTGCAGGGAGATTCTGCGACTTGGGATGAAATATACTGGTTGCAGTAATTCATATGTACAGGGGGTCATGTTTCCACCATAACTAAGCCAAATATTGAGATATTATGCTGCAATTTGGTCCAAACACTGAGTAAAAATTACCAATAAAGATGGAGTAGCTTTGACACCTTCGAATTGGGTTAATCTATGTCACATTGCTCTGTAACCTGCGATGGGGTAGTCTAGCTGCATAAAACCCATATACCTGGGACGCCATTTTGGCAGGATAACTAAGCCAAATATTGGGATGTAATGCTGCAATTTGGGCCAAAGACTGAGGGGGTGGCACCAATAAATATGCAACAGCTTTGGGACTTACAGCTAGCAGTAAATCCGCTGCAGGGAGATTCTGCGACTTGGGATGAAATATACTGGTTGCAGTAATTCATATGTACAGGGGGTCATGTTTCCACCATAACTAAGCCAAATATTGAGATATTATGCTGCAATTTGGTCCAAACACTGAGTAAAAATTACCAATAAAGATGGAGTAGCTTTGACACCTTCGAATTGGGTTAATCTATGTCACATTGCTCTGTAACCTGCGATGGGGTAGTCTAGCTGCATAAAACCCATATACCTGGGACGCCATTTTGGCAGGATAACTAAGCCAAATATTGGGATGTAATGCTGCAATTTGGGCCAAAGACTGAGGGGGTGGCACCAATAAATATGCAACAGCTTTGGGACTTACAGCTAGCAGTAAATCCGCTGCAGGGAGATTCTGCGACTTGGGATGAAATATACTGGTTGCAGTAATTCATATGTACAGGGGGTCATGTTTCCACCATAACTAAGCCAAATATTGAGATATTATGCTGCAATTTGGTCCAAACACTGAGTAAAAATTACCAATAAAGATGGAGTAGCTTTGACACCTTCGAATTGGGTTAATCTATGTCACATTGCTCTGTAACCTGCGATGGGGTAGTCTAGCTGCATAAAACCCATATACCTGGGACGCCATTTTGGCAGGATAACTAAGCCAAATATTGGGATGTAATGCTGCAATTTGGGCCAAAGACTGAGGGGGTGGCACCAATAAATATGCAACAGCTTTGGGACTTACAGCTAGCAGTAAATCCGCTGCAGGGAGATTCTGCGACTTGGGATGAAATATACTGGTTGCAGTAATTCATATGTACAGGGGGTCATGTTTCCACCATAACTAAGCCAAATATTGAGATATTATGCTGCAATTTGGTCCAAACACTGAGTAAAAATTACCAATAAAGATGGAGTAGCTTTGACACCTTCGAATTGGGTTAATCTATGTCACATTGCTCTGTAACCTGCGATGGGGTAGTCTAGCTGCATAAAACCCATATACCTGGGACGCCATTTTGGCAGGATAACTAAGCCAAATATTGGGATGTAATGCTGCAATTTGGGCCAAAGACTGAGGGGGTGGCACCAATAAATATGCAACAGCTTTGGGACTTACAGCTAGGAGTAAATCCGCTGCAGGGAGATTCTGGGACTTAGGATGAACTCTACTGGTTGCAGTAGCTCATATATACAGGGGGTCATGTTCCCACCATAACTAAGCCAATTATGGAGATATCGTACTGCAATTTGGTCCAGACACTAAGCAAAAATCACTAATAAATATGGAATAGCTTTGACACCTCCGGAATGGGTTAATCCAGGCCCCATTGCCCTGTAAGCTGCAATTAAGTGGTCTAGCTGCCTAGAACCCCTGTACCTGGTGCGCCATTTTGGCAGCAGGGCTAAGCCAGATATTGGGATGTAATGCTGCAATTTGGGCCAAAGATTGAGGGGGTGGCACCAATAAATATGCAACAGCTTTGGGACTTACAGCTAGCAGTAAATCCGCTGCAGGGAGATTCTGGGACTTGGGATGAACTCTACTGGTTGCAGTAGCTCATATCTACAGGGGGTCATGTTCCCACCATAACTAAGCCAATTATGGAGATATCGTACTGCAATTTGGTCCAGACACTAAGCAAAAATCACTAATAAATATGGAATAGCTTTGACACCTCCGGAATGGGTTAATCCAGGCCCCATTGCCCTGTAAGCTGCAATTAAGTGGTCTAGCTGCATAGAACCCCTGTACCTGGTGCGCCATTTTGGCAGCAGGGCTAAGCCAGATATTGGGATGTAATGCTGCAATTTGGGCCAAAGACTGAGGGGGTGGCACCAATAAATATGCAACAGCTTTGGGACTTACAGCTAGCAGTAAATCCGCTGCAGGGAGATTCTGCGACTTGGGATGAAATATACTGGTTGCAGTAATTCATATGTACAGGGGGTCATGTTTCCACCATAACTAAGCCAAATATTGAGATATTATGCTGCAATTTGGTCCAAACACTGAGTAAAAATTACCAATAAAGATGGAGTAGCTTTGACACCTTCGAATTGGGTTAATCTATGTCACATTGCTCTGTAACCTGCGATGGGGTAGTCTAGCTGCATAAAACCCATATACCTGGGACGCCATTTTGGCAGGATAACTAAGCCAAATATTGGGATGTAATGCTGCAATTTGGGCCAAAGACTGAGGGGGTGGCACCAATAAATATGCAACAGCTTTGGGACTTACAGCTAGCAGTAAATCCGCTGCAGGGAGATTCTGCGACTTGGGATGAAATATACTGGTTGCAGTAATTCATATGTACAGGGGGTCATGTTTCCACCATAACTAAGCCAAATATTGAGATATTATGCTGCAATTTGGTCCAAACACTGAGTAAAAATTACCAATAAAGATGGAGTAGCTTTGACACCTTCGAATTGGGTTAATCTATGTCACATTGCTCTGTAACCTGCGATGGGGTAGTCTAGCTGCATAAAACCCATATACCTGGGACGCCATTTTGGCAGGATAACTAAGCCAAATATTGGGATGTAATGCTGCAATTTGGGCCAAAGACTGAGGGGGTGGCACCAATAAATATGCAACAGCTTTGGGACTTACAGCTAGCAGTAAATCCGCTGCAGGGAGATTCTGCGACTTGGGATGAAATATACTGGTTGCAGTAATTCATATGTACAGGGGGTCATGTTTCCACCATAACTAAGCCAAATATTGAGATATTATGCTGCAATTTGGTCCAAACACTGAGTAAAAATTACCAATAAAGATGGAGTAGCTTTGACACCTTCGAATTGGGTTAATCTATGTCACATTGCTCTGTAACCTGCGATGGGGTAGTCTAGCTGCATAAAACCCATATACCTGGGACGCCATTTTGGCAGGATAACTAAGCCAAATATTGGGATGTAATGCTGCAATTTGGGCCAAAGACTGAGGGGGTGGCACCAATAAATATGCAACAGCTTTGGGACTTACAGCTAGCAGTAAATCCGCTGCAGGGAGATTCTGCGACTTGGGATGAAATATACTGGTTGCAGTAATTCATATGTACAGGGGGTCATGTTTCCACCATAACTAAGCCAAATATTGAGATATTATGCTGCAATTTGGTCCAAACACTGAGTAAAAATTACCAATAAAGATGGAGTAGCTTTGACACCTTCGAATTGGGTTAATCTATGTCACATTGCTCTGTAACCTGCGATGGGGTAGTCTAGCTGCATAAAACCCATATACCTGGGACGCCATTTTGGCAGGATAACTAAGCCAAATATTGGGATGTAATGCTGCAATTTGGGCCAAAGACTGAGGGGGTGGCACCAATAAATATGCAACAGCTTTGGGACTTACAGCTAGCAGTAAATCCGCTGCAGGGAGATTCTGCGACTTGGGATGAAATATACTGGTTGCAGTAATTCATATGTACAGGGGGTCATGTTTCCACCATAACTAAGCCAAATAGTGAGATATTATGCTGCAATTTGGTCCAAACACTGAGTAAAAATTACCAATAAAGATGGAGTAGCTTTGACACCTTCGAATTGGGTTAATCTATGTCACATTGCTCTGTAACCTGCGATGGGGTAGTCTAGCTGCATAAAACCCATATACCTGGGACGCCATTTTGGCAGGATAACTAAGCCAAATATTGGGATGTAATGCTGCAATTTGGGCCAAAGACTGAGGGGGTGGCACCAATAAATATGCAACAGCTTTGGGACTTACAGCTAGCAGTAAATCCGCTGCAGGGAGATTCTGCGACTTGGGATGAAATATACTGGTTGCAGTAATTCATATGTACAGGGGGTCATGTTTCCACCATAACTAAGCCAAATATTGAGATATTATGCTGCAATTTGGTCCAAACACTGAGTAAAAATTACCAATAAAGATGGAGTAGCTTTGACACCTTCGAATTGGGTTAATCTATGTCACATTGCTCTGTAACCTGCGATGGGGTAGTCTAGCTGCATAAAACCCATATACCTGGGACGCCATTTTGGCAGGATAACTAAGCCAAATATTGGGATGTAATGCTGCAATTTGGGCCAAAGACTGAGGGGGTGGCACCAATAAATATGCAACAGCTTTGGGACTTACAGCTAGCAGTAAATCCGCTGCAGGGAGATTCTGCGACTTGGGATGAAATATACTGGTTGCAGTAATTCATATGTACAGGGGGTCATGTTTCCACCATAACTAAGCCAAATATTGAGATATTATGCTGCAATTTGGTCCAAACACTGAGTAAAAATTACCAATAAAGATGGAGTAGCTTTGACACCTTCGAATTGGGTTAATCTATGTCACATTGCTCTGTAACCTGCGATGGGGTAGTCTAGCTGCATAAAACCCATATACCTGGGACGCCATTTTGGCAGGATAACTAAGCCAAATATTGGGATGTAATGCTGCAATTTGGGCCAAAGACTGAGGGGGTGGCACCAATAAATATGCAACAGCTTTGGGACTTACAGCTAGCAGTAAATCCGCTGCAGGGAGATTCTGCGACTTGGGATGAAATATACTGGTTGCAGTAATTCATATGTACAGGGGGTCATGTTTCCACCATAACTAAGCCAAATATTGAGATATTATGCTGCAATTTGGTCCAAACACTGAGTAAAAATTACCAATAAAGATGGAGTAGCTTTGACACCTTCGAATTGGGTTAATCTATGTCACATTGCTCTGTAACCTGCGATGGGGTAGTCTAGCTGCATAAAACCCATATACCTGGGACGCCATTTTGGCAGGATAACTAAGCCAAATATTGGGATGTAATGCTGCAATTTGGGCCAAAGACTGAGGGGGTGGCACCAATAAATATGCAACAGCTTTGGGACTTACAGCTAGGAGTAAATCCGCTGCAGGGAGATTCTGGGACTTAGGATGAACTCTACTGGTTGCAGTAGCTCATATATACAGGGGGTCATGTTCCCACCATAACTAAGCCAATTATGGAGATATCGTACTGCAATTTGGTCCAGACACTAAGCAAAAATCACTAATAAATATGGAATAGCTTTGACACCTCCGGAATGGGTTAATCCAGGCCCCATTGCCCTGTAAGCTGCAATTAAGTGGTCTAGCTGCCTAGAACCCCTGTACCTGGTGCGCCATTTTGGCAGCAGGGCTAAGCCAGATATTGGGATGTAATGCTGCAATTTGGGCCAAAGATTGAGGGGGTGGCACCAATAAATATGCAACAGCTTTGGGACTTACAGCTAGCAGTAAATCCGCTGCAGGGAGATTCTGGGACTTGGGATGAACTCTACTGGTTGCAGTAGCTCATATCTACAGGGGGTCATGTTCCCACCATAACTAAGCCAATTATGGAGATATCGTACTGCAATTTGGTCCAGACACTAAGCAAAAATCACTAATAAATATGGAATAGCTTTGACACCTCCGGAATGGGTTAATCCAGGCCCCATTGCCCTGTAAGCTGCAATTAAGTGGTCTAGCTGCATAGAACCCCTGTACCTGGTGCGCCATTTTGGCAGCAGGGCTAAGCCAGATATTGGGATGTAATGCTGCAATTTGGGCCAAAGACTGAGGGGGTGGCACCAATAAATATGCAACAGCTTTGGGACTTACAGCTAGCAGTAAATCCGCTGCAGGGAGATTCTGCGACTTGGGATGAAATATACTGGTTGCAGTAATTCATATGTACAGGGGGTCATGTTTCCACCATAACTAAGCCAAATATTGAGATATTATGCTGCAATTTGGTCCAAACACTGAGTAAAAATTACCAATAAAGATGGAGTAGCTTTGACACCTTCGAATTGGGTTAATCTATGTCACATTGCTCTGTAACCTGCGATGGGGTAGTCTAGCTGCATAAAACCCATATACCTGGGACGCCATTTTGGCAGGATAACTAAGCCAAATATTGGGATGTAATGCTGCAATTTGGGCCAAAGACTGAGGGGGTGGCACCAATAAATATGCAACAGCTTTGGGACTTACAGCTAGCAGTAAATCCGCTGCAGGGAGATTCTGCGACTTGGGATGAAATATACTGGTTGCAGTAATTCATATGTACAGGGGGTCATGTTTCCACCATAACTAAGCCAAATATTGAGATATTATGCTGCAATTTGGTCCAAACACTGAGTAAAAATTACCAATAAAGATGGAGTAGCTTTGACACCTTCGAATTGGGTTAATCTATGTCACATTGCTCTGTAACCTGCGATGGGGTAGTCTAGCTGCATAAAACCCATATACCTGGGACGCCATTTTGGCAGGATAACTAAGCCAAATATTGGGATGTAATGCTGCAATTTGGGCCAAAGACTGAGGGGGTGGCACCAATAAATATGCAACAGCTTTGGGACTTACAGCTAGCAGTAAATCCGCTGCAGGGAGATTCTGCGACTTGGGATGAAATATACTGGTTGCAGTAATTCATATGTACAGGGGGTCATGTTTCCACCATAACTAAGCCAAATATTGAGATATTATGCTGCAATTTGGTCCAAACACTGAGTAAAAATTACCAATAAAGATGGAGTAGCTTTGACACCTCCGGAATGGGTTAATCCAGGCCCCATTGCCCTGTAAGCTGCAATTAAGTGGTCTAGCTGCATAGAACCCCTGTACCTGGTGCGCCATTTTGGCAGCAGGGCTAAGCCAGATATTGGGATGTAATGCTGCAATTTGGGCCAAAGATTGAGGGGGTGGCACCAATAAATATGCAACAGCTTTGGGACTTACAGCTAGCAGTAAATCCGCTGCAGGGAGATTCTGGGACTTGGGATGAACTCTACTGGTTGCAGTAGCTCATATCTACAGGGGGTCATGTTCCCACCATAACTAAGCCAATTATGGAGATATCGTACTGCAATTTGGTCCAGACACTAAGCAAAAATCACTAATAAATATGGAATAGCTTTGACACCTCCGGAATGGGTTAATCCAGGCCCCATTGCCCTGTAAGCTGCAATTAAGTGGTCTAGCTGCATAGAACCCCTGTACCTGGTGCGCCATTTTGGCAGCAGGGCTAAGCCAGATATTGGGATGTAATGCTGCAATTTGGGCCAAAGACTGAGGGGGTGGCACCAATAAATATGCAACAGCTTTGGGACTTACAGCTAGCAGTAAATCCGCTGCAGGGAGATTCTGCGACTTGGGATGAAATATACTGGTTGCAGTAATTCATATGTACAGGGGGTCATGTTTCCACCATAACTAAGCCAAATATTGAGATATTATGCTGCAATTTGGTCCAAACACTGAGTAAAAATTACCAATAAAGATGGAGTAGCTTTGACACCTTCGAATTGGGTTAATCTATGTCACATTGCTCTGTAACCTGCGATGGGGTAGTCTAGCTGCATAAAACCCATATACCTGGGACGCCATTTTGGCAGGATAACTAAGCCAAATATTGGGATGTAATGCTGCAATTTGGGCCAAAGACTGAGGGGGTGGCACCAATAAATATGCAACAGCTTTGGGACTTACAGCTAGCAGTAAATCCGCTGCAGGGAGATTCTGCGACTTGGGATGAAATATACTGGTTGCAGTAATTCATATGTACAGGGGGTCATGTTTCCACCATAACTAAGCCAAATATTGAGATATTATGCTGCAATTTGGTCCAAACACTGAGTAAAAATTACCAATAAAGATGGAGTAGCTTTGACACCTTCGAATTGGGTTAATCTATGTCACATTGCTCTGTAACCTGCGATGGGGTAGTCTAGCTGCATAAAACCCATATACCTGGGACGCCATTTTGGCAGGATAACTAAGCCAAATATTGGGATGTAATGCTGCAATTTGGGCCAAAGACTGAGGGGGTGGCACCAATAAATATGCAACAGCTTTGGGACTTACAGCTAGGAGTAAATCCGCTGCAGGGAGATTCTGGGACTTAGGATGAACTCTACTGGTTGCAGTAGCTCATATATACAGGGGGTCATGTTCCCACCATAACTAAGCCAATTATGGAGATATCGTACTGCAATTTGGTCCAGACACTAAGCAAAAATCACTAATAAATATGGAATAGCTTTGACACCTCCGGAATGGGTTAATCCAGGCCCCATTGCCCTGTAAGCTGCAATTAAGTGGTCTAGCTGCATAGAACCCCTGTACCTGGTGCGCCATTTTGGCAGCAGGGCTAAGCCAGATATTGGGATGTAATGCTGCAATTTGGGCCAAAGACTGAGGGGGTGGCACCAATAAATATGCAACAGCTTTGGGACTTACAGCTAGCAGTAAATCCGCTGCAGGGAGATTCTGCGACTTGGGATGAAATATACTGGTTGCAGTAATTCATATGTACAGGGGGTCATGTTTCCACCATAACTAAGCCAAATATTGAGATATTATGCTGCAATTTGGTCCAAACACTGAGTAAAAATTACCAATAAAGATGGAGTAGCTTTGACACCTTCGAATTGGGTTAATCTATGTCACATTGCTCTGTAACCTGCGATGGGGTAGTCTAGCTGCATAAAACCCATATACCTGGGACGCCATTTTGGCAGGATAACTAAGCCAAATATTGGGATGTAATGCTGCAATTTGGGCCAAAGACTGAGGGGGTGGCACCAATAAATATGCAACAGCTTTGGGACTTACAGCTAGCAGTAAATCCGCTGCAGGGAGATTCTGCGACTTGGGATGAAATATACTGGTTGCAGTAATTCATATGTACAGGGGGTCATGTTTCCACCATAACTAAGCCAAATATTGAGATATTATGCTGCAATTTGGTCCAAACACTGAGTAAAAATTACCAATAAAGATGGAGTAGCTTTGACACCTTCGAATTGGGTTAATCTATGTCACATTGCTCTGTAACCTGCGATGGGGTAGTCTAGCTGCATAAAACCCATATACCTGGGACGCCATTTTGGCAGGATAACTAAGCCAAATATTGGGATGTAATGCTGCAATTTGGGCCAAAGACTGAGGGGGTGGCACCAATAAATATGCAACAGCTTTGGGACTTACAGCTAGCAGTAAATCCGCTGCAGGGAGATTCTGGGACTTAGGATGAACTCTACTGTTTGCAGTAGCTCATATATACAGCGGGTCATGTTCCCACCATAACTAAGCCAATTATGGAGATATCGTACTGCAATTTGGTCCAGACACTAAGCAAAAATCACTAATAAATATGGAATAGCTTTGACACCTCCGGAATGGGTTAATCCAGGCCCCATTGCCCTGTAAGCTGCAATTAAGTGGTCTAGCTGCATAGAACCCCTGTACCTGGTGCGCCATTTTGGCAGCAGGGCTAAGCCAGATATTGGGATGTAATGCTGCAATTTGGGCCAAAGACTGAGGGGGTGGCACCAATAAATATGCAACAGCTTTGGGACTTACAGCTAGCAGTAAATCCGCTGCAGGGAGATTCTGCGACTTGGGATGAAATATACTGGTTGCAGTAATTCATATGTACAGGGGGTCATGTTTCCACCATAACTAAGCCAAATATTGAGATATTATGCTGCAATTTGGTCCAAACACTGAGTAAAAATTACCAATAAAGATGGAGTAGCTTTGACACCTTCGAATTGGGTTAATCTATGTCACATTGCTCTGTAACCTGCGATGGGGTAGTCTAGCTGCATAAAACCCATATACCTGGGACGCCATTTTGGCAGGATAACTAAGCCAAATATTGGGATGTAATGCTGCAATTTGGGCCAAAGACTGAGGGGGTGGCACCAATAAATATGCAACAGCTTTGGGACTTACAGCTAGCAGTAAATCCGCTGCAGGGAGATTCTGCGACTTGGGATGAAATATACTGGTTGCAGTAATTCATATGTACAGGGGGTCATGTTTCCACCATAACTAAGCCAAATATTGAGATATTATGCTGCAATTTGGTCCAAACACTGAGTAAAAATTACCAATAAAGATGGAGTAGCTTTGACACCTCCGGAATGGGTTAATCCAGGCCCCATTGCCCTGTAAGCTGCAATTAAGTGGTCTAGCTGCATAGAACCCCTGTACCTGGTGCGCCATTTTGGCAGCAGGGCTAAGCCAGATATTGGGATGTAATGCTGCAATTTGGGCCAAAGATTGAGGGGGTGGCACCAATAAATATGCAACAGCTTTGGGACTTACAGCTAGCAGTAAATCCGCTGCAGGGAGATTCTGGGACTTGGGATGAACTCTACTGGTTGCAGTAGCTCATATCTACAGGGGGTCATGTTCCCACCATAACTAAGCCAATTATGGAGATATCGTACTGCAATTTGGTCCAGACACTAAGCAAAAATCACTAATAAATATGGAATAGCTTTGACACCTCCGGAATGGGTTAATCCAGGCCCCATTGCCCTGTAAGCTGCAATTAAGTGGTCTAGCTGCATAGAACCCCTGTACCTGGTGCGCCATTTTGGCAGCAGGGCTAAGCCAGATATTGGGATGTAATGCTGCAATTTGGGCCAAAGACTGAGGGGGTGGCACCAATAAATATGCAACAGCTTTGGGACTTACAGCTAGCAGTAAATCCGCTGCAGGGAGATTCTGCGACTTGGGATGAAATATACTGGTTGCAGTAATTCATATGTACAGGGGGTCATGTTTCCACCATAACTAAGCCAAATATTGAGATATTATGCTGCAATTTGGTCCAAACACTGAGTAAAAATTACCAATAAAGATGGAGTAGCTTTGACACCTTCGAATTGGGTTAATCTATGTCACATTGCTCTGTAACCTGCGATGGGGTAGTCTAGCTGCATAAAACCCATATACCTGGGACGCCATTTTGGCAGGATAACTAAGCCAAATATTGGGATGTAATGCTGCAATTTGGGCCAAAGACTGAGGGGGTGGCACCAATAAATATGCAACAGCTTTGGGACTTACAGCTAGCAGTAAATCCGCTGCAGGGAGATTCTGCGACTTGGGATGAAATATACTGGTTGCAGTAATTCATATGTACAGGGGGTCATGTTTCCACCATAACTAAGCCAAATATTGAGATATTATGCTGCAATTTGGTCCAAACACTGAGTAAAAATTACCAATAAAGATGGAGTAGCTTTGACACCTTCGAATTGGGTTAATCTATGTCACATTGCTCTGTAACCTGCGATGGGGTAGTCTAGCTGCATAAAACCCATATACCTGGGACGCCATTTTGGCAGGATAACTAAGCCAAATATTGGGATGTAATGCTGCAATTTGGGCCAAAGACTGAGGGGGTGGCACCAATAAATATGCAACAGCTTTGGGACTTACAGCTAGCAGTAAATCCGCTGCAGGGAGATTCTGCGACTTGGGATGAAATATACTGGTTGCAGTAATTCATATGTACAGGGGGTCATGTTTCCACCATAACTAAGCCAAATATTGAGATATTATGCTGCAATTTGGTCCAAACACTGAGTAAAAATTACCAATAAAGATGGAGTAGCTTTGACACCTTCGAATTGGGTTAATCTATGTCACATTGCTCTGTAACCTGCGATGGGGTAGTCTAGCTGCATAAAACCCATATACCTGGGACGCCATTTTGGCAGGATAACTAAGCCAAATATTGGGATGTAATGCTGCAATTTGGGCCAAAGACTGAGGGGGTGGCACCAATAAATATGCAACAGCTTTGGGACTTACAGCTAGCAGTAAATCCGCTGCAGGGAGATTCTGGGACTTAGGATGAACTCTACTGTTTGCAGTAGCTCATATATACAGCGGGTCATGTTCCCACCATAACTAAGCCAATTATGGAGATATCGTACTGCAATTTGGTCCAGACACTAAGCAAAAATCACTAATAAATATGGAATAGCTTTGACACCTCCGGAATGGGTTAATCCAGGCCCCATTGCCCTGTAAGCTGCAATTAAGTGGTCTAGCTGCATAGAACCCCTGTACCTGGTGCGCCATTTTGGCAGCAGGGCTAAGCCAGATATTGGGATGTAATGCTGCAATTTGGCCCAAAGACTGAGGGGGTGGCACCAATAAATATGCAACAGCTTTGGGACTTACAGCTAGCAGTAAATCCGCTGCAGGGAGATTCTGCGACTTGGGATGAAATATACTGGTTGCAGTAATTCATATGTACAGGGGGTCATGTTTCCACCATAACTAAGCCAAATATTGAGATATTATGCTGCAATTTGGTCCAAACACTGAGTAAAAATTACCAATAAAGATGGAGTAGCTTTGACACCTTCGAATTGGGTTAATCTATGTCACATTGCTCTGTAACCTGCGATGGGGTAGTCTAGCTGCATAAAACCCATATACCTGGGACGCCATTTTGGCAGGATAACTAAGCCAAATATTGGGATGTAATGCTGCAATTTGGGCCAAAGACTGAGGGGGTGGCACCAATAAATATGCAACAGCTTTGGGACTTACAGCTAGCAGTAAATCCGCTGCAGGGAGATTCTGCGACTTGGGATGAAATATACTGGTTGCAGTAATTCATATGTACAGGGGGTCATGTTTCCACCATAACTAAGCCAAATATTGAGATATTATGCTGCAATTTGGTCCAAACACTGAGTAAAAATTACCAATAAAGATGGAGTAGCTTTGACACCTCCGGAATGGGTTAATCCAGGCCCCATTGCCCTGTAAGCTGCAATTAAGTGGTCTAGCTGCATAGAACCCCTGTACCTGGTGCGCCATTTTGGCAGCAGGGCTAAGCCAGATATTGGGATGTAATGCTGCAATTTGGGCCAAAGATTGAGGGGGTGGCACCAATAAATATGCAACAGCTTTGGGACTTACAGCTAGCAGTAAATCCGCTGCAGGGAGATTCTGGGACTTGGGATGAACTCTACTGGTTGCAGTAGCTCATATCTACAGGGGGTCATGTTCCCACCATAACTAAGCCAATTATGGAGATATCGTACTGCAATTTGGTCCAGACACTAAGCAAAAATCACTAATAAATATGGAATAGCTTTGACACCTCCGGAATGGGTTAATCCAGGCCCCATTGCCCTGTAAGCTGCAATTAAGTGGTCTAGCTGCATAGAACCCCTGTACCTGGTGCGCCATTTTGGCAGCAGGGCTAAGCCAGATATTGGGATGTAATGCTGCAATTTGGGCCAAAGACTGAGGGGGTGGCACCAATAAATATGCAACAGCTTTGGGACTTACAGCTAGCAGTAAATCCGCTGCAGGGAGATTCTGCGACTTGGGATGAAATATACTGGTTGCAGTAATTCATATGTACAGGGGGTCATGTTTCCACCATAACTAAGCCAAATATTGAGATATTATGCTGCAATTTGGTCCAAACACTGAGTAAAAATTACCAATAAAGATGGAGTAGCTTTGACACCTTCGAATTGGGTTAATCTATGTCACATTGCTCTGTAACCTGCGATGGGGTAGTCTAGCTGCATAAAACCCATATACCTGGGACGCCATTTTGGCAGGATAACTAAGCCAAATATTGGGATGTAATGCTGCAATTTGGGCCAAAGACTGAGGGGGTGGCACCAATAAATATGCAACAGCTTTGGGACTTACAGCTAGCAGTAAATCCGCTGCAGGGAGATTCTGCGACTTGGGATGAAATATACTGGTTGCAGTAATTCATATGTACAGGGGGTCATGTTTCCACCATAACTAAGCCAAATATTGAGATATTATGCTGCAATTTGGTCCAAACACTGAGTAAAAATTACCAATAAAGATGGAGTAGCTTTGACACCTTCGAATTGGGTTAATCTATGTCACATTGCTCTGTAACCTGCGATGGGGTAGT
Organism: Sabellastarte sp. h YS-2021; assembly: GCA_964017235.1. Classification (NCBI taxonomy): domain Eukaryota; kingdom Metazoa; phylum Annelida; class Polychaeta; order Sabellida; family Sabellidae; genus Sabellastarte; species Sabellastarte sp. h YS-2021. Next base: position 867,247 of record CAXHLB010000006.1, on the reverse strand, counting down.
CTAGCTGCATAAAACCCATATACCTGGGACGCCATTTTGGCAGGATAACTAAGCCAAATATTGGGATGTAATGCTGCAATTTGGGCCAAAGACTGAGGGGGTGGCACCAATAAATATGCAACAGCTTTGGGACTTACAGCTAGGAGTAAATCCGCTGCAGGGAGATTCTGGGACTTAGGATGAACTCTACTGGTTGCAGTAGCTCATATATACAGGGGGTCATGTTCCCACCATAACTAAGCCAATTATGGAGATATCGTACTGCAATTTGGTCCAGACACTAAGCAAAAATCACTAATAAATATGGAATAGCTTTGACACCTCCGGAATGGGTTAATCCAGGCCCCATTGCCCTGTAAGCTGCAATTAAGTGGTCTAGCTGCATAGAACCCCTGTACCTGGTGCGCCATTTTGGCAGCAGGGCTAAGCCAGATATTGGGATGTAATGCTGCAATTTGGGCCAAAGACTGAGGGGGTGGCACCAATAAATATGCAACAGCTTTGGGACTTACAGCTAGCAGTAAATCCGCTGCAGGGAGATTCTGCGACTTGGGATGAAATATACTGGTTGCAGTAATTCATATGTACAGGGGGTCATGTTTCCACCATAACTAAGCCAAATATTGAGATATTATGCTGCAATTTGGTCCAAACACTGAGTAAAAATTACCAATAAAGATGGAGTAGCTTTGACACCTTCGAATTGGGTTAATCTATGTCACATTGCTCTGTAACCTGCGATGGGGTAGTCTAGCTGCATAAAACCCATATACCTGGGACGCCATTTTGGCAGGATAACTAAGCCAAATATTGGGATGTAATGCTGCAATTTGGGCCAAAGACTGAGGGGGTGGCACCAATAAATATGCAACAGCTTTGGGACTTACAGCTAGCAGTAAATCCGCTGCAGGGAGATTCTGCGACTTGGGATGAAATATACTGGTTGCAGTAATTCATATGTACAGGGGGTCATGTTTCCACCATAACTAAGCCAAATATTGAGATATTATGCTGCAATTTGGTCCAAACACTGAGTAAAAATTACCAATAAAGATGGAGTAGCTTTGACACCTTCGAATTGGGTTAATCTATGTCACATTGCTCTGTAACCTGCGATGGGGTAGTCTAGCTGCATAAAACCCATATACCTGGGACGCCATTTTGGCAGGATAACTAAGCCAAATATTGGGATGTAATGCTGCAATTTGGGCCAAAGACTGAGGGGGTGGCACCAATAAATATGCAACAGCTTTGGGACTTACAGCTAGCAGTAAATCCGCTGCAGGGAGATTCTGCGACTTGGGATGAAATATACTGGTTGCAGTAATTCATATGTACAGGGGGTCATGTTTCCACCATAACTAAGCCAAATATTGAGATATTATGCTGCAATTTGGTCCAAACACTGAGTAAAAATTACCAATAAAGATGGAGTAGCTTTGACACCTTCGAATTGGGTTAATCTATGTCACATTGCTCTGTAACCTGCGATGGGGTAGTCTAGCTGCATAAAACCCATATACCTGGGACGCCATTTTGGCAGGATAACTAAGCCAAATATTGGGATGTAATGCTGCAATTTGGGCCAAAGACTGAGGGGGTGGCACCAATAAATATGCAACAGCTTTGGGACTTACAGCTAGCAGTAAATCCGCTGCAGGGAGATTCTGCGACTTGGGATGAAATATACTGGTTGCAGTAATTCATATGTACAGGGGGTCATGTTTCCACCATAACTAAGCCAAATATTGAGATATTATGCTGCAATTTGGTCCAAACACTGAGTAAAAATTACCAATAAAGATGGAGTAGCTTTGACACCTTCGAATTGGGTTAATCTATGTCACATTGCTCTGTAACCTGCGATGGGGTAGTCTAGCTGCATAAAACCCATACACCTGGGACGCCATTTTGGCAGGATAACTAAGCCAAATATTGGGATGTAATGCTGCAATTTGGGCCAAAGACTGAGGGGGTGGCACCAATAAATATGCAACAGCTTTGGGACTTACAGCTAGGAGTAAATCCGCTGCAGGGAGATTCTGGGACTTAGGATGAACTCTACTGGTTGCAGTAGCTCATATATACAGGGGGTCATGTTCCCACCATAACTAAGCCAATTATGGAGATATCGTACTGCAATTTGGTCCAGACACTAAGCAAAAATCACTAATAAATATGGAATAGCTTTGACACCTCCGGAATGGGTTAATCCAGGCCCCATTGCCCTGTAAGCTGCAATTAAGTGGTCTAGCTGCCTAGAACCCCTGTACCTGGTGCGCCATTTTGGCAGCAGGGCTAAGCCAGATATTGGGATGTAATGCTGCAATTTGGGCCAAAGATTGAGGGGGTGGCACCAATAAATATGCAACAGCTTTGGGACTTACAGCTAGCAGTAAATCCGCTGCAGGGAGATTCTGGGACTTGGGATGAACTCTACTGGTTGCAGTAGCTCATATCTACAGGGGGTCATGTTCCCACCATAACTAAGCCAATTATGGAGATATCGTACTGCAATTTGGTCCAGACACTAAGCAAAAATCACTAATAAATATGGAATAGCTTTGACACCTCCGGAATGGGTTAATCCAGGCCCCATTGCCCTGTAAGCTGCAATTAAGTGGTCTAGCTGCCTAGAACCCCTGTACCTGGTGCGCCATTTTGGCAGCAGGGCTAAGCCAGATATTGGGATGTAATGCTGCAATTTGGGCCAAAGATTGAGGGGGTGGCACCAATAAATATGCAACAGCTTTGGGACTTACAGCTAGCAGTAAATCCGCTGCAGGGAGATTCTGCGACTTGGGATGAAATATACTGGTTGCAGTAATTCATATGTACAGGGGGTCATGTTTCCACCATAACTAAGCCAAATATTGAGATATTATGCTGCAATTTGGTCCAAACACTGAGTAAAAATTACCAATAAAGATGGAGTAGCTTTGACACCTTCGAATTGGGTTAATCTATGTCACATTGCTCTGTAACCTGCGATGGGGTAGTCTAGCTGCATAAAACCCATATACCTGGGACGCCATTTTGGCAGGATAACTAAGCCAAATATTGGGATGTAATGCTGCAATTTGGGCCAAAGACTGAGGGGGTGGCACCAATAAATATGCAACAGCTTTGGGACTTACAGCTAGCAGTAAATCCGCTGCAGGGAGATTCTGCGACTTGGGATGAAATATACTGGTTGCAGTAATTCATATGTACAGGGGGTCATGTTTCCACCATAACTAAGCCAAATATTGAGATATTATGCTGCAATTTGGTCCAAACACTGAGTAAAAATTACCAATAAAGATGGAGTAGCTTTGACACCTTCGAATTGGGTTAATCTATGTCACATTGCTCTGTAACCTGCGATGGGGTAGTCTAGCTGCATAAAACCCATATACCTGGGACGCCATTTTGGCAGGATAACTAAGCCAAATATTGGGATGTAATGCTGCAATTTGGGCCAAAGACTGAGGGGGTGGCACCAATAAATATGCAACAGCTTTGGGACTTACAGCTAGCAGTAAATCCGCTGCAGGGAGATTCTGCGACTTGGGATGAAATATACTGGTTGCAGTAATTCATATGTACAGGGGGTCATGTTTCCACCATAACTAAGCCAAATATTGAGATATTATGCTGCAATTTGGTCCAAACACTGAGTAAAAATTACCAATAAAGATGGAGTAGCTTTGACACCTTCGAATTGGGTTAATCTATGTCACATTGCTCTGTAACCTGCGATGGGGTAGTCTAGCTGCATAAAACCCATATACCTGGGACGCCATTTTGGCAGGATAACTAAGCCAAATATTGGGATGTAATGCTGCAATTTGGGCCAAAGACTGAGGGGGTGGCACCAATAAATATGCAACAGCTTTGGGACTTACAGCTAGCAGTAAATCCGCTGCAGGGAGATTCTGCGACTTGGGATGAAATATACTGGTTGCAGTAATTCATATGTACAGGGGGTCATGTTTCCACCATAACTAAGCCAAATATTGAGATATTATGCTGCAATTTGGTCCAAACACTGAGTAAAAATTACCAATAAAGATGGAGTAGCTTTGACACCTCCGGAATGGGTTAATCCAGGCCCCATTGCCCTGTAAGCTGCAATTAAGTGGTCTAGCTGCATAGAACCCCTGTACCTGGTGCGCCATTTTGGCAGCAGGGCTAAGCCAGATATTGGGATGTAATGCTGCAATTTGGGCCAAAGATTGAGGGGGTGGCACCAATAAATATGCAACAGCTTTGGGACTTACAGCTAGCAGTAAATCCGCTGCAGTGAGATTCTGGGACTTGGGATGAACTCTACTGGTTGCAGTAGCTCATATCTACAGGGGGTCATGTTCCCACCATAACTAAGCCAATTATGGAGATATCGTACTGCAATTTGGTCCAGACACTAAGCAAAAATCACTAATAAATATGGAATAGCTTTGACACCTCCGGAATGGGTTAATCCAGGCCCCATTGCCCTGTAAGCTGCAATTAAGTGGTCTAGCTGCATAGAACCCCTGTACCTGGTGCGCCATTTTGGCAGCAGGGCTAAGCCAGATATTGGGATGTAATGCTGCAATTTGGGCCAAAGACTGAGGGGGTGGCACCAATAAATATGCAACAGCTTTGGGACTTACAGCTAGCAGTAAATCCGCTGCAGGAAGATTCTGCGACTTGGGATGAAATATACTGGTTGCAGTAATTCATATGTACAGGGGGTCATGTTTCCACCATAACTAAGCCAAATATTGAGATATTATGCTGCAATTTGGTCCAAACACTGAGTAAAAATTACCAATAAAGATGGAGTAGCTTTGACACCTTCGAATTGGGTTAATCTATGTCACATTGCTCTGTAACCTGCGATGGGGTAGTCTAGCTGCATAAAACCCATATACCTGGGACGCCATTTTGGCAGGATAACTAAGCCAAATATTGGGATGTAATGCTGCAATTTGGGCCAAAGACTGAGGGGGTGGCACCAATAAATATGCAACAGCTTTGGGACTTACAGCTAGCAGTAAATCCGCTGCAGGGAGATTCTGCGACTTGGGATGAAATATACTGGTTGCAGTAATTCATATGTACAGGGGGTCATGTTTCCACCATAACTAAGCCAAATATTGAGATATTATGCTGCAATTTGGTCCAAACACTGAGTAAAAATTACCAATAAAGATGGAGTAGCTTTGACACCTTCGAATTGGGTTAATCTATGTCACATTGCTCTGTAACCTGCGATGGGGTAGTCTAGCTGCATAAAACCCATATACCTGGGACGCCATTTTGGCAGGATAACTAAGCCAAATATTGGGATGTAATGCTGCAATTTGGGCCAAAGACTGAGGGGGTGGCACCAATAAATATGCAACAGCTTTGGGACTTACAGCTAGCAGTAAATCCGCTGCAGGGAGATTCTGCGACTTGGGATGAAATATACTGGTTGCAGTAATTCATATGTACAGGGGGTCATGTTTCCACCATAACTAAGCCAAATATTGAGATATTATGCTGCAATTTGGTCCAAACACTGAGTAAAAATTACCAATAAAGATGGAGTAGCTTTGACACCTTCGAATTGGGTTAATCTATGTCACATTGCTCTGTAACCTGCGATGGGGTAGTCTAGCTGCATAAAACCCATATACCTGGGACGCCATTTTGGCAGGATAACTAAGCCAAATATTGGGATGTAATGCTGCAATTTGGGCCAAAGACTGAGGGGGTGGCACCAATAAATATGCAACAGCTTTGGGACTTACAGCTAGCAGTAAATCCGCTGCAGGGAGATTCTGGGACTTAGGATGAACTCTACTTTTTGCAGTAGCTCATATATACAGCGGGTCATGTTCCCACCATAACTAAGCCAATTATGGAGATATCGTACTGCAATTTGGTCCAGACACTAAGCAAAAATCACTAATAAATATGGAATAGCTTTGACACCTCCGGAATGGGTTAATCCAGGCCCCATTGCCCTGTAAGCTGCAATTAAGTGGTCTAGCTGCATAGAACCCCTGTACCTGGTGCGCCATTTTGGCAGCAGGGCTAAGCCAGATATTGGGATGTAATGCTGCAATTTGGGCCAAAGACTGAGGGGGTGGCACCAATAAATATGCAACAGCTTTGGGACTTACAGCTAGCAGTAAATCCGCTGCAGGGAGATTCTGCGACTTGGGATGAAATATACTGGTTGCAGTAATTCATATGTACAGGGGGTCATGTTTCCACCATAACTAAGCCAAATATTGAGATATTATGCTGCAATTTGGTCCAAACACTGAGTAAAAATTACCAATAAAGATGGAGTAGCTTTGACACCTTCGAATTGGGTTAATCTATGTCACATTGCTCTGTAACCTGCGATGGGGTAGTCTAGCTGCATAAAACCCATATACCTGGGACGCCATTTTGGCAGGATAACTAAGCCAAATATTGGGATGTAATGCTGCAATTTGGGCCAAAGACTGAGGGGGTGGCACCAATAAATATGCAACAGCTTTGGGACTTACAGCTAGCAGTAAATCCGCTGCAGGGAGATTCTGCGACTTGGGATGAAATATACTGGTTGCAGTAATTCATATGTACAGGGGGTCATGTTTCCACCATAACTAAGCCAAATATTGAGATATTATGCTGCAATTTGGTCCAAACACTGAGTAAAAATTACCAATAAAGATGGAGTAGCTTTGACACCTCCGGAATGGGTTAATCCAGGCCCCATTGCCCTGTAAGCTGCAATTAAGTGGTCTAGCTGCATAGAACCCCTGTACCTGGTGCGCCATTTTGGCAGCAGGGCTAAGCCAGATATTGGGATGTAATGCTGCAATTTGGGCCAAAGATTGAGGGGGTGGCACCAATAAATATGCAACAGCTTTGGGACTTACAGCTAGCAGTAAATCCGCTGCAGGGAGATTCTGGGACTTGGGATGAACTCTACTGGTTGCAGTAGCTCATATCTACAGGGGGTCATGTTCCCACCATAACTAAGCCAATTATGGAGATATCGTACTGCAATTTGGTCCAGACACTAAGCAAAAATCACTAATAAATATGGAATAGCTTTGACACCTCCGGAATGGGTTAATCCAGGCCCCATTGCCCTGTAAGCTGCAATTAAGTGGTCTAGCTGCATAGAACCCCTGTACCTGGTGCGCCATTTTGGCAGCAGGGCTAAGCCAGATATTGGGATGTAATGCTGCAATTTGGGCCAAAGACTGAGGGGGTGGCACCAATAAATATGCAACAGCTTTGGGACTTACAGCTAGCAGTAAATCCGCTGCAGGGAGATTCTGCGACTTGGGATGAAATATACTGGTTGCAGTAATTCATATGTACAGGGGGTCATGTTTCCACCATAACTAAGCCAAATATTGAGATATTATGCTGCAATTTGGTCCAAACACTGAGTAAAAATTACCAATAAAGATGGAGTAGCTTTGACACCTTCGAATTGGGTTAATCTATGTCACATTGCTCTGTAACCTGCGATGGGGTAGTCTAGCTGCATAAAACCCATATACCTGGGACGCCATTTTGGCAGGATAACTAAGCCAAATATTGGGATGTAATGCTGCAATTTGGGCCAAAGACTGAGGGGGTGGCACCAATAAATATGCAACAGCTTTGGGACTTACAGCTAGCAGTAAATCCGCTGCAGGGAGATTCTGCGACTTGGGATGAAATATACTGGTTGCAGTAATTCATATGTACAGGGGGTCATGTTTCCACCATAACTAAGCCAAATATTGAGATATTATGCTGCAATTTGGTCCAAACACTGAGTAAAAATTACCAATAAAGATGGAGTAGCTTTGACACCTTCGAATTGGGTTAATCTATGTCACATTGCTCTGTAACCTGCGATGGGGTAGTCTAGCTGCATAAAACCCATATACCTGGGACGCCATTTTGGCAGGATAACTAAGCCAAATATTGGGATGTAATGCTGCAATTTGGGCCAAAGACTGAGGGGGTGGCACCAATAAATATGCAACAGCTTTGGGACTTACAGCTAGCAGTAAATCCGCTGCAGGGAGATTCTGCGACTTGGGATGAAATATACTGGTTGCAGTAATTCATATGTACAGGGGGTCATGTTTCCACCATAACTAAGCCAAATATTGAGATATTATGCTGCAATTTGGTCCAAACACTGAGTAAAAATTACCAATAAAGATGGAGTAGCTTTGACACCTTCGAATTGGGTTAATCTATGTCACATTGCTCTGTAACCTGCGATGGGGTAGTCTAGCTGCATAAAACCCATACACCTGGGACGCCATTTTGGCAGGATAACTAAGCCAAATATTGGGATGTAATGCTGCAATTTGGGCCAAAGACTGAGGGGGTGGCACCAATAAATATGCAACAGCTTTGGGACTTACAGCTAGGAGTAAATCCGCTGCAGGGAGATTCTGGGACTTAGGATGAACTCTACTGGTTGCAGTAGCTCATATATACAGGGGGTCATGTTCCCACCATAACTAAGCCAATTATGGAGATATCGTACTGCAATTTGGTCCAGACACTAAGCAAAAATCACTAATAAATATGGAATAGCTTTGACACCTCCGGAATGGGTTAATCCAGGCCCCATTGCCCTGTAAGCTGCAATTAAGTGGTCTAGCTGCCTAGAACCCCTGTACCTGGTGCGCCATTTTGGCAGCAGGGCTAAGCCAGATATTGGGATGTAATGCTGCAATTTGGGCCAAAGATTGAGGGGGTGGCACCAATAAATATGCAACAGCTTTGGGACTTACAGCTAGCAGTAAATCCGCTGCAGGGAGATTCTGGGACTTGGGATGAACTCTACTGGTTGCAGTAGCTCATATCTACAGGGGGTCATGTTCCCACCATAACTAAGCCAATTATGGAGATATCGTACTGCAATTTGGTCCAGACACTAAGCAAAAATCACTAATAAATATGGAATAGCTTTGACACCTCCGGAATGGGTTAATCCAGGCCCCATTGCCCTGTAAGCTGCAATTAAGTGGTCTAGCTGCATAGAACCCCTGTACCTGGTGCTCCATTTTGGCAGCAGGGCTAAGCCAGATATTGGGATGTAATGCTGCAATTTGGGCCAAAGACTGAGGGGGTGGCACCAATAAATATGCAACAGCTTTGGGACTTACAGCTAGCAGTAAATCCGCTGCAGGGAGATTCTGCGACTTGGGATGAAATATACTGGTTGCAGTAATTCATATGTACAGGGGGTCATGTTTCCACCATAACTAAGCCAAATATTGAGATATTATGCTGCAATTTGGTCCAAACACTGAGTAAAAATTACCAATAAAGATGGAGTAGCTTTGACACCTTCGAATTGGGTTAATCTATGTCACATTGCTCTGTAACCTGCGATGGGGTAGTCTAGCTGCATAAAACCCATATACCTGGGACGCCATTTTGGCAGGATAACTAAGCCAAATATTGGGATGTAATGCTGCAATTTGGGCCAAAGACTGAGGGGGTGGCACCAATAAATATGCAACAGCTTTGGGACTTACAGCTAGCAGTAAATCCGCTGCAGGGAGATTCTGCGACTTGGGATGAAATATACTGGTTGCAGTAATTCATATGTACAGGGGGTCATGTTTCCACCATAACTAAGCCAAATATTGAGATATTATGCTGCAATTTGGTCCAAACACTGAGTAAAAATTACCAATAAAGATGGAGTAGCTTTGACACCTTCGAATTGGGTTAATCTATGTCACATTGCTCTGTAACCTGCGATGGGGTAGTCTAGCTGCATAAAACCCATACACCTGGGACGCCATTTTGGCAGGATAACTAAGCCAAATATTGGGATGTAATGCTGCAATTTGGGCCAAAGACTGAGGGGGTGGCACCAATAAATATGCAACAGCTTTGGGACTTACAGCTAGGAGTAAATCCGCTGCAGGGAGATTCTGGGACTTAGGATGAACTCTACTGGTTGCAGTAGCTCATATATACAGGGGGTCATGTTCCCACCATAACTAAGCCAATTATGGAGATATCGTACTGCAATTTGGTCCAGACACTAAGCAAAAATCACTAATAAATATGGAATAGCTTTGACACCTCCGGAATGGGTTAATCCAGGCCCCATTGCCCTGTAAGCTGCAATTAAGTGGTCTAGCTGCCTAGAACCCCTGTACCTGGTGCGCCATTTTGGCAGCAGGGCTAAGCCAGATATTGGGATGTAATGCTGCAATTTGGGCCAAAGATTGAGGGGGTGGCACCAATAAATATGCAACAGCTTTGGGACTTACAGCTAGCAGTAAATCCGCTGCAGGGAGATTCTGGGACTTGGGATGAACTCTACTGGTTGCAGTAGCTCATATCTACAGGGGGTCATGTTCCCACCATAACTAAGCCAATTATGGAGATATCGTACTGCAATTTGGTCCAGACACTAAGCAAAAATCACTAATAAATATGGAATAGCTTTGACACCTCCGGAATGGGTTAATCCAGGCCCCATTGCCCTGTAAGCTGCAATTAAGTGGTCTAGCTGCATAGAACCCCTGTACCTGGTGCTCCATTTTGGCAGCAGGGCTAAGCCAGATATTGGGATGTAATGCTGCAATTTGGGCCAAAGACTGAGGGGGTGGCACCAATAAATATGCAACAGCTTTGGGACTTACAGCTAGCAGTAAATCCGCTGCAGGGAGATTCTGCGACTTGGGATGAAATATACTGGTTGCAGTAATTCATATGTACAGGGGGTCATGTTTCCACCATAACTAAGCCAAATATTGAGATATTATGCTGCAATTTGGTCCAAACACTGAGTAAAAATTACCAATAAAGATGGAGTAGCTTTGACACCTTCGAATTGGGTTAATCTATGTCACATTGCTCTGTAACCTGCGATGGGGTAGTCTAGCTGCATAAAACCCATATACCTGGGACGCCATTTTGGCAGGATAACTAAGCCAAATATTGGGATGTAATGCTGCAATTTGGGCCAAAGACTGAGGGGGTGGCACCAATAAATATGCAACAGCTTTGGGACTTACAGCTAGCAGTAAATCCGCTGCAGGGAGATTCTGCGACTTGGGATGAAATATACTGGTTGCAGTAATTCATATGTACAGGGGGTCATGTTTCCACCATAACTAAGCCAAATATTGAGATATTATGCTGCAATTTGGTCCAAACACTGAGTAAAAATTACCAATAAAGATGGAGTAGCTTTGACACCTTCGAATTGGGTTAATCTATGTCACATTGCTCTGTAACCTGCGATGGGGTAGTCTAGCTGCATAAAACCCATATACCTGGGACGCCATTTTGGCAGGATAACTAAGCCAAATATTGGGATGTAATGCTGCAATTTGGGCCAAAGACTGAGGGGGTGGCACCAATAAATATGCAACAGCTTTGGGACTTACAGCTAGCAGTAAATCCGCTGCAGGGAGATTCTGCGACTTGGGATGAAATATACTGGTTGCAGTAATTCATATGTACAGGGGGTCATGTTTCCACCATAACTAAGCCAAATATTGAGATATTATGCTGCAATTTGGTCCAAACACTGAGTAAAAATTACCAATAAAGATGGAGTAGCTTTGACACCTCCGGAATGGGTTAATCCAGGCCCCATTGCCCTGTAAGCTGCAATTAAGTGGTCTAGCTGCATAGAACCCCTGTACCTGGTGCGCCATTTTGGCAGCAGGGCTAAGCCAGATATTGGGATGTAATGCTGCAATTTGGGCCAAAGATTGAGGGGGTGGCACCAATAAATATGCAACAGCTTTGGGACTTACAGCTAGCAGTAAATCCGCTGCAGGGAGATTCTGGGACTTGGGATGAACTCTACTGGTTGCAGTAGCTCATATCTACAGGGGGTCATGTTCCCACCATAACTAAGCCAATTATGGAGATATCGTACTGCAATTTGGTCCAGACACTAAGCAAAAATCACTAATAAATATGGAATAGCTTTGACACCTCCGGAATGGGTTAATCCAGGCCCCATTGCCCTGTAAGCTGCAATTAAGTGGTCTAGCTGCATAGAACCCCTGTACCTGGTGCGCCATTTTGGCAGCAGGGCTAAGCCAGATATTGGGATGTAATGCTGCAATTTGGGCCAAAGACTGAGGGGGTGGCACCAATAAATATGCAACAGCTTTGGGACTTACAGCTAGCAGTAAATCCGCTGCAGGGAGATTCTGCGACTTGGGATGAAATATACTGGTTGCAGTAATTCATATGTACAGGGGGTCATGTTTCCACCATAACTAAGCCAAATATTGAGATATTATGCTGCAATTTGGTCCAAACACTGAGTAAAAATTACCAATAAAGATGGAGTAGCTTTGACACCTTCGAATTGGGTTAATCTATGTCACATTGCTCTGTAACCTGCGATGGGGTAGTCTAGCTGCATAAAACCCATACACCTGGGACGCCATTTTGGCAGGATAACTAAGCCAAATATTGGGATGTAATGCTGCAATTTGGGCCAAAGACTGAGGGGGTGGCACCAATAAATATGCAACAGCTTTGGGACTTACAGCTAGGAGTAAATCCGCTGCAGGGAGATTCTGGGACTTAGGATGAACTCTACTGGTTGCAGTAGCTCATATATACAGGGGGTCATGTTCCCACCATAACTAAGCCAATTATGGAGATATCGTACTGCAATTTGGTCCAGACACTAAGCAAAAATCACTAATAAATATGGAATAGCTTTGACACCTCCGGAATGGGTTAATCCAGGCCCCATTGCCCTGTAAGCTGCAATTAAGTGGTCTAGCTGCCTAGAACCCCTGTACCTGGTGCGCCATTTTGGCAGCAGGGCTAAGCCAGATATTGGGATGTAATGCTGCAATTTGGGCCAAAGATTGAGGGGGTGGCACCAATAAATATGCAACAGCTTTGGGACTTACAGCTAGCAGTAAATCCGCTGCAGGGAGATTCTGGGACTTGGGATGAACTCTACTGGTTGCAGTAGCTCATATCTACAGGGGGTCATGTTCCCACCATAACTAAGCCAATTATGGAGATATCGTACTGCAATTTGGTCCAGACACTAAGCAAAAATCACTAATAAATATGGAATAGCTTTGACACCTCCGGAATGGGTTAATCCAGGCCCCATTGCCCTGTAAGCTGCAATTAAGTGGTCTAGCTGCATAGAACCCCTGTACCTGGTGCTCCATTTTGGCAGCAGGGCTAAGCCAGATATTGGGATGTAATGCTGCAATTTGGGCCAAAGACTGAGGGGGTGGCACCAATAAATATGCAACAGCTTTGGGACTTACAGCTAGCAGTAAATCCGCTGCAGGGAGATTCTGCGACTTGGGATGAAATATACTGGTTGCAGTAATTCATATGTACAGGGGGTCATGTTTCCACCATAACTAAGCCAAATATTGAGATATTATGCTGCAATTTGGTCCAAACACTGAGTAAAAATTACCAATAAAGATGGAGTAGCTTTGACACCTTCGAATTGGGTTAATCTATGTCACATTGCTCTGTAACCTGCGATGGGGTAGTCTAGCTGCATAAAACCCATACACCTGGGACGCCATTTTGGCAGGATAACTAAGCCAAATATTGGGATGTAATGCTGCAATTTGGGCCAAAGACTGAGGGGGTGGCACCAATAAATATGCAACAGCTTTGGGACTTACAGCTAGGAGTAAATCCGCTGCAGGGAGATTCTGGGACTTAGGATGAACTCTACTGGTTGCAGTAGCTCATATATACAGGGGGTCATGTTCCCACCATAACTAAGCCAATTATGGAGATATCGTACTGCAATTTGGTCCAGACACTAAGCAAAAATCACTAATAAATATGGAATAGCTTTGACACCTCCGGAATGGGTTAATCCAGGCCCCATTGCCCTGTAAGCTGCAATTAAGTGGTCTAGCTGCCTAGAACCCCTGTACCTGGTGCGCCATTTTGGCAGCAGGGCTAAGCCAGATATTGGGATGTAATGCTGCAATTTGGGCCAAAGATTGAGGGGGTGGCACCAATAAATATGCAACAGCTTTGGGACTTACAGCTAGCAGTAAATCCGCTGCAGGGAGATTCTGGGACTTGGGATGAACTCTACTGGTTGCAGTAGCTCATATCTACAGGGGGTCATGTTCCCACCATAACTAAGCCAATTATGGAGATATCGTACTGCAATTTGGTCCAGACACTAAGCAAAAATCACTAATAAATATGGAATAGCTTTGACACCTCCGGAATGGGTTAATCCAGGCCCCATTGCCCTGTAAGCTGCAATTAAGTGGTCTAGCTGCATAGAACCCCTGTACCTGGTGCTCCATTTTGGCAGCAGGGCTAAGCCAGATATTGGGATGTAATGCTGCAATTTGGGCCAAAGACTGAGGGGGTGGCACCAATAAATATGCAACAGCTTTGGGACTTACAGCTAGCAGTAAATCCGCTGCAGGGAGATTCTGCGACTTGGGATGAAATATACTGGTTGCAGTAATTCATATGTACAGGGGGTCATGTTTCCACCATAACTAAGCCAAATATTGAGATATTATGCTGCAATTTGGTCCAAACACTGAGTAAAAATTACCAATAAAGATGGAGTAGCTTTGACACCTTCGAATTGGGTTAATCTATGTCACATTGCTCTGTAACCTGCGATGGGGTAGTCTAGCTGCATAAAACCCATACACCTGGGACGCCATTTTGGCAGGATAACTAAGCCAAATATTGGGATGTAATGCTGCAATTTGGGCCAAAGACTGAGGGGGTGGCACCAATAAATATGCAACAGCTTTGGGACTTACAGCTAGGAGTAAATCCGCTGCAGGGAGATTCTGGGACTTAGGATGAACTCTACTGGTTGCAGTAGCTCATATATACAGGGGGTCATGTTCCCACCATAACTAAGCCAATTATGGAGATATCGTACTGCAATTTGGTCCAGACACTAAGCAAAAATCACTAATAAATATGGAATAGCTTTGACACCTCCGGAATGGGTTAATCCAGGCCCCATTGCCCTGTAAGCTGCAATTAAGTGGTCTAGCTGCCTAGAACCCCTGTACCTGGTGCGCCATTTTGGCAGCAGGGCTAAGCCAGATATTGGGATGTAATGCTGCAATTTGGGCCAAAGATTGAGGGGGTGGCACCAATAAATATGCAACAGCTTTGGGACTTACAGCTAGCAGTAAATCCGCTGCAGGGAGATTCTGGGACTTGGGATGAACTCTACTGGTTGCAGTAGCTCATATCTACAGGGGGTCATGTTCCCACCATAACTAAGCCAATTATGGAGATATCGTACTGCAATTTGGTCCAGACACTAAGCAAAAATCACTAATAAATATGGAATAGCTTTGACACCTCCGGAATGGGTTAATCCAGGCCCCATTGCCCTGTAAGCTGCAATTAAGTGGTCTAGCTGCATAGAACCCCTGTACCTGGTGCTCCATTTTGGCAGCAGGGCTAAGCCAGATATTGGGATGTAATGCTGCAATTTGGGCCAAAGACTGAGGGGGTGGCACCAATAAATATGCAACAGCTTTGGGACTTACAGCTAGCAGTAAATCCGCTGCAGGGAGATTCTGCGACTTGGGATGAAATATACTGGTTGCAGTAATTCATATGTACAGGGGGTCATGTTTCCACCATAACTAAGCCAAATATTGAGATATTATGCTGCAATTTGGTCCAAACACTGAGTAAAAATTACCAATAAAGATGGAGTAGCTTTGACACCTTCGAATTGGGTTAATCTATGTCACATTGCTCTGTAACCTGCGATGGGGTAGTCTAGCTGCATAAAACCCATATACCTGGGACGCCATTTTGGCAGGATAACTAAGCCAAATATTGGGATGTAATGCTGCAATTTGGGCCAAAGACTGAGGGGGTGGCACCAATAAATATGCAACAGCTTTGGGACTTACAGCTAGCAGTAAATCCGCTGCAGGGAGATTCTGCGACTTGGGATGAAATATACTGGTTGCAGTAATTCATATGTACAGGGGGTCATGTTTCCACCATAACTAAGCCAAATATTGAGATATTATGCTGCAATTTGGTCCAAACACTGAGTAAAAATTACCAATAAAGATGGAGTAGCTTTGACACCTTCGAATTGGGTTAATCTATGTCACATTGCTCTGTAACCTGCGATGGGGTAGTCTAGCTGCATAAAACCCATATACCTGGGACGCCATTTTGGCAGGATAACTAAGCCAAATATTGGGATGTAATGCTGCAATTTGGGCCAAAGACTGAGGGGGTGGCACCAATAAATATGCAACAGCTTTGGGACTTACAGCTAGCAGTAAATCCGCTGCAGGGAGATTCTGCGACTTGGGATGAAATATACTGGTTGCAGTAATTCATATGTACAGGGGGTCATGTTTCCACCATAACTAAGCCAAATATTGAGATATTATGCTGCAATTTGGTCCAAACACTGAGTAAAAATTACCAATAAAGATGGAGTAGCTTTGACACCTCCGGAATGGGTTAATCCAGGCCCCATTGCCCTGTAAGCTGCAATTAAGTGGTCTAGCTGCATAGAACCCCTGTACCTGGTGCGCCATTTTGGCAGCAGGGCTAAGCCAGATATTGGGATGTAATGCTGCAATTTGGGCCAAAGATTGAGGGGGTGGCACCAATAAATATGCAACAGCTTTGGGACTTACAGCTAGCAGTAAATCCGCTGCAGGGAGATTCTGGGACTTGGGATGAACTCTACTGGTTGCAGTAGCTCATATCTACAGGGGGTCATGTTCCCACCATAACTAAGCCAATTATGGAGATATCGTACTGCAATTTGGTCCAGACACTAAGCAAAAATCACTAATAAATATGGAATAGCTTTGACACCTCCGGAATGGGTTAATCCAGGCCCCATTGCCCTGTAAGCTGCAATTAAGTGGTCTAGCTGCATAGAACCCCTGTACCTGGTGCGCCATTTTGGCAGCAGGGCTAAGCCAGATATTGGGATGTAATGCTGCAATTTGGGCCAAAGACTGAGGGGGTGGCACCAATAAATATGCAACAGCTTTGGGACTTACAGCTAGCAGTAAATCCGCTGCAGGGAGATTCTGCGACTTGGGATGAAATATACTGGTTGCAGTAATTCATATGTACAGGGGGTCATGTTTCCACCATAACTAAGCCAAATATTGAGATATTATGCTGCAATTTGGTCCAAACACTGAGTAAAAATTACCAATAAAGATGGAGTAGCTTTGACACCTTCGAATTGGGTTAATCTATGTCACATTGCTCTGTAACCTGCGATGGGGTAGTCTAGCTGCATAAAACCCATACACCTGGGACGCCATTTTGGCAGGATAACTAAGCCAAATATTGGGATGTAATGCTGCAATTTGGGCCAAAGACTGAGGGGGTGGCACCAATAAATATGCAACAGCTTTGGGACTTACAGCTAGGAGTAAATCCGCTGCAGGGAGATTCTGGGACTTAGGATGAACTCTACTGGTTGCAGTAGCTCATATATACAGGGGGTCATGTTCCCACCATAACTAAGCCAATTATGGAGATATCGTACTGCAATTTGGTCCAGACACTAAGCAAAAATCACTAATAAATATGGAATAGCTTTGACACCTCCGGAATGGGTTAATCCAGGCCCCATTGCCCTGTAAGCTGCAATTAAGTGGTCTAGCTGCCTAGAACCCCTGTACCTGGTGCGCCATTTTGGCAGCAGGGCTAAGCCAGATATTGGGATGTAATGCTGCAATTTGGGCCAAAGATTGAGGGGGTGGCACCAATAAATATGCAACAGCTTTGGGACTTACAGCTAGCAGTAAATCCGCTGCAGGGAGATTCTGGGACTTGGGATGAACTCTACTGGTTGCAGTAGCTCATATCTACAGGGGGTCATGTTCCCACCATAACTAAGCCAATTATGGAGATATCGTACTGCAATTTGGTCCAGACACTAAGCAAAAATCACTAATAAATATGGAATAGCTTTGACACCTCCGGAATGGGTTAATCCAGGCCCCATTGCCCTGTAAGCTGCAATTAAGTGGTCTAGCTGCATAGAACCCCTGTACCTGGTGCTCCATTTTGGCAGCAGGGCTAAGCCAGATATTGGGATGTAATGCTGCAATTTGGGCCAAAGACTGAGGGGGTGGCACCAATAAATATGCAACAGCTTTGGGACTTACAGCTAGCAGTAAATCCGCTGCAGGGAGATTCTGCGACTTGGGATGAAATATACTGGTTGCAGTAATTCATATGTACAGGGGGTCATGTTTCCACCATAACTAAGCCAAATATTGAGATATTATGCTGCAATTTGGTCCAAACACTGAGTAAAAATTACCAATAAAGATGGAGTAGCTTTGACACCTTCGAATTGGGTTAATCTATGTCACATTGCTCTGTAACCTGCGATGGGGTAGTCTAGCTGCATAAAACCCATACACCTGGGACGCCATTTTGGCAGGATAACTAAGCCAAATATTGGGATGTAATGCTGCAATTTGGGCCAAAGACTGAGGGGGTGGCACCAATAAATATGCAACAGCTTTGGGACTTACAGCTAGGAGTAAATCCGCTGCAGGGAGATTCTGGGACTTAGGATGAACTCTACTGGTTGCAGTAGCTCATATATACAGGGGGTCATGTTCCCACCATAACTAAGCCAATTATGGAGATATCGTACTGCAATTTGGTCCAGACACTAAGCAAAAATCACTAATAAATATGGAATAGCTTTGACACCTCCGGAATGGGTTAATCCAGGCCCCATTGCCCTGTAAGCTGCAATTAAGTGGTCTAGCTGCCTAGAACCCCTGTACCTGGTGCGCCATTTTGGCAGCAGGGCTAAGCCAGATATTGGGATGTAATGCTGCAATTTGGGCCAAAGATTGAGGGGGTGGCACCAATAAATATGCAACAGCTTTGGGACTTACAGCTAGCAGTAAATCCGCTGCAGGGAGATTCTGGGACTTGGGATGAACTCTACTGGTTGCAGTAGCTCATATCTACAGGGGGTCATGTTCCCACCATAACTAAGCCAATTATGGAGATATCGTACTGCAATTTGGTCCAGACACTAAGCAAAAATCACTAATAAATATGGAATAGCTTTGACACCTCCGGAATGGGTTAATCCAGGCCCCATTGCCCTGTAAGCTGCAATTAAGTGGTCTAGCTGCATAGAACCCCTGTACCTGGTGCTCCATTTTGGCAGCAGGGCTAAGCCAGATATTGGGATGTAATGCTGCAATTTGGGCCAAAGACTGAGGGGGTGGCACCAATAAATATGCAACAGCTTTGGGACTTACAGCTAGCAGTAAATCCGCTGCAGGGAGATTCTGCGACTTGGGATGAAATATACTGGTTGCAGTAATTCATATGTACAGGGGGTCATGTTTCCACCATAACTAAGCCAAATATTGAGATATTATGCTGCAATTTGGTCCAAACACTGAGTAAAAATTACCAATAAAGATGGAGTAGCTTTGACACCTTCGAATTGGGTTAATCTATGTCACATTGCTCTGTAACCTGCGATGGGGTAGTCTAGCTGCATAAAACCCATATACCTGGGACGCCATTTTGGCAGGATAACTAAGCCAAATATTGGGATGTAATGCTGCAATTTGGGCCAAAGACTGAGGGGGTGGCACCAATAAATATGCAACAGCTTTGGGACTTACAGCTAGCAGTAAATCCGCTGCAGGGAGATTCTGCGACTTGGGATGAAATATACTGGTTGCAGTAATTCATATGTACAGGGGGTCATGTTTCCACCATAACTAAGCCAAATATTGAGATATTATGCTGCAATTTGGTCCAAACACTGAGTAAAAATTACCAATAAAGATGGAGTAGCTTTGACACCTTCGAATTGGGTTAATCTATGTCACATTGCTCTGTAACCTGCGATGGGGTAGTCTAGCTGAATAAAACCCATATACCTGGGACGCCATTTTGGCAGGATAACTAAGCCAAATATTGGGATGTAATGCTGCAATTTGGGCCAAAGACTGAGGGGGTGGCACCAATAAATATGCAACAGCTTTGGGACTTACAGCTAGCAGTAAATCCGCTGCAGGGAGATTCTGCGACTTGGGATGAAATATACTGGTTGCAGTAATTCATATGTACAGGGGGTCATGTTTCCACCATAACTAAGCCAAATATTGAGATATTATGCTGCAATTTGGTCCAAACACTGAGTAAAAATTACCAATAAAGATGGAGTAGCTTTGACACCTCCGGAATGGGTTAATCCAGGCCCCATTGCCCTGTAAGCTGCAATTAAGTGGTCTAGCTGCATAGAACCCCTGTACCTGGTGCGCCATTTTGGCAGCAGGGCTAAGCCAGATATTGGGATGTAATGCTGCAATTTGGGCCAAAGATTGAGGGGGTGGCACCAATAAATATGCAACAGCTTTGGGACTTACAGCTAGCAGTAAATCCGCTGCAGGGAGATTCTGGGACTTGGGATGAACTCTACTGGTTGCAGTAGCTCATATCTACAGGGGGTCATGTTCCCACCATAACTAAGCCAATTATGGAGATATCGTACTGCAATTTGGTCCAGACACTAAGCAAAAATCACTAATAAATATGGAATAGCTTTGACACCTCCGGAATGGGTTAATCCAGGCCCCATTGCCCTGTAAGCTGCAATTAAGTGGTCTAGCTGCATAGAACCCCTGTACCTGGTGCGCCATTTTGGCAGCAGGGCTAAGCCAGATATTGGGATGTAATGCTGCAATTTGGGCCAAAGACTGAGGGGGTGGCACCAATAAATATGCAACAGCTTTGGGACTTACAGCTAGCAGTAAATCCGCTGCAGGGAGATTCTGCGACTTGGGATGAAATATACTGGTTGCAGTAATTCATATGTACAGGGGGTCATGTTTCCACCATAACTAAGCCAAATATTGAGATATTATGCTGCAATTTGGTCCAAACACTGAGTAAAAATTACCAATAAAGATGGAGTAGCTTTGACACCTTCGAATTGGGTTAATCTATGTCACATTGCTCTGTAACCTGCGATGGGGTAGTCTAGCTGCATAAAACCCATACACCTGGGACGCCATTTTGGCAGGATAACTAAGCCAAATATTGGGATGTAATGCTGCAATTTGGGCCAAAGACTGAGGGGGTGGCACCAATAAATATGCAACAGCTTTGGGACTTACAGCTAGGAGTAAATCCGCTGCAGGGAGATTCTGGGACTTAGGATGAACTCTACTGGTTGCAGTAGCTCATATATACAGGGGGTCATGTTCCCACCATAACTAAGCCAATTATGGAGATATCGTACTGCAATTTGGTCCAGACACTAAGCAAAAATCACTAATAAATATGGAATAGCTTTGACACCTCCGGAATGGGTTAATCCAGGCCCCATTGCCCTGTAAGCTGCAATTAAGTGGTCTAGCTGCCTAGAACCCCTGTACCTGGTGCGCCATTTTGGCAGCAGGGCTAAGCCAGATATTGGGATGTAATGCTGCAATTTGGGCCAAAGATTGAGGGGGTGGCACCAATAAATATGCAACAGCTTTGGGACTTACAGCTAGCAGTAAATCCGCTGCAGGGAGATTCTGGGACTTGGGATGAACTCTACTGGTTGCAGTAGCTCATATCTACAGGGGGTCATGTTCCCACCATAACTAAGCCAATTATGGAGATATCGTACTGCAATTTGGTCCAGACACTAAGCAAAAATCACTAATAAATATGGAATAGCTTTGACACCTCCGGAATGGGTTAATCCAGGCCCCATTGCCCTGTAAGCTGCAATTAAGTGGTCTAGCTGCATAGAACCCCTGTACCTGGTGCTCCATTTTGGCAGCAGGGCTAAGCCAGATATTGGGATGTAATGCTGCAATTTGGGCCAAAGACTGAGGGGGTGGCACCAATAAATATGCAACAGCTTTGGGACTTACAGCTAGCAGTAAATCCGCTGCAGGGAGATTCTGCGACTTGGGATGAAATATACTGGTTGCAGTAATTCATATGTACAGGGGGTCATGTTTCCACCATAACTAAGCCAAATATTGAGATATTATGCTGCAATTTGGTCCAAACACTGAGTAAAAATTACCAATAAAGATGGAGTAGCTTTGACACCTTCGAATTGGGTTAATCTATGTCACATTGCTCTGTAACCTGCGATGGGGTAGTCTAGCTGCATAAAACCCATATACCTGGGACGCCATTTTGGCAGGATAACTAAGCCAAATATTGGGATGTAATGCTGCAATTTGGGCCAAAGACTGAGGGGGTGGCACCAATAAATATGCAACAGCTTTGGGACTTACAGCTAGCAGTAAATCCGCTGCAGGGAGATTCTGCGACTTGGGATGAAATATACTGGTTGCAGTAATTCATATGTACAGGGGGTCATGTTTCCACCATAACTAAGCCAAATATTGAGATATTATGCTGCAATTTGGTCCAAACACTGAGTAAAAATTACCAATAAAGATGGAGTAGCTTTGACACCTTCGAATTGGGTTAATCTATGTCACATTGCTCTGTAACCTGCGATGGGGTAGTCTAGCTGCATAAAACCCATATACCTGGGACGCCATTTTGGCAGGATAACTAAGCCAAATATTGGGATGTAATGCTGCAATTTGGGCCAAAGACTGAGGGGGTGGCACCAATAAATATGCAACAGCTTTGGGACTTACAGCTAGCAGTAAATCCGCTGCAGGGAGATTCTGCGACTTGGGATGAAATATACTGGTTGCAGTAATTCATATGTACAGGGGGTCATGTTTCCACCATAACTAAGCCAAATATTGAGATATTATGCTGCAATTTGGTCCAAACACTGAGTAAAAATTACCAATAAAGATGGAGTAGCTTTGACACCTCCGGAATGGGTTAATCCAGGCCCCATTGCCCTGTAAGCTGCAATTAAGTGGTCTAGCTGCATAGAACCCCTGTACCTGGTGCGCCATTTTGGCAGCAGGGCTAAGCCAGATATTGGGATGTAATGCTGCAATTTGGGCCAAAGATTGAGGGGGTGGCACCAATAAATATGCAACAGCTTTGGGACTTACAGCTAGCAGTAAATCCGCTGCAGGGAGATTCTGGGACTTGGGATGAACTCTACTGGTTGCAGTAGCTCATATCTACAGGGGGTCATGTTCCCACCATAACTAAGCCAATTATGGAGATATCGTACTGCAATTTGGTCCAGACACTAAGCAAAAATCACTAATAAATATGGAATAGCTTTGACACCTCCGGAATGGGTTAATCCAGGCCCCATTGCCCTGTAAGCTGCAATTAAGTGGTCTAGCTGCATAGAACCCCTGTACCTGGTGCGCCATTTTGGCAGCAGGGCTAAGCCAGATATTGGGATGTAATGCTGCAATTTGGGCCAAAGACTGAGGGGGTGGCACCAATAAATATGCAACAGCTTTGGGACTTACAGCTAGCAGTAAATCCGCTGCAGGGAGATTCTGCGACTTGGGATGAAATATACTGGTTGCAGTAATTCATATGTACAGGGGGTCATGTTTCCACCATAACTAAGCCAAATATTGAGATATTATGCTGCAATTTGGTCCAAACACTGAGTAAAAATTACCAATAAAGATGGAGTAGCTTTGACACCTTCGAATTGGGTTAATCTATGTCACATTGCTCTGTAACCTGCGATGGGGTAGTCTAGCTGCATAAAACCCATATACCTGGGACGCCATTTTGGCAGGATAACTAAGCCAAATATTGGGATGTAATGCTGCAATTTGGGCCAAAGACTGAGGGGGTGGCACCAATAAATATGCAACAGCTTTGGGACTTACAGCTAGCAGTAAATCCGCTGCAGGGAGATTCTGCGACTTGGGATGAAATATACTGGTTGCAGTAATTCATATGTACAGGGGGTCATGTTTCCACCATAACTAAGCCAAATATTGAGATATTATGCTGCAATTTGGTCCAAACACTGAGTAAAAATTACCAATAAAGATGGAGTAGCTTTGACACCTTCGAATTGGGTTAATCTATGTCACATTGCTCTGTAACCTGCGATGGGGTAGTCTAGCTGCATAAAACCCATATACCTGGGACGCCATTTTGGCAGGATAACTAAGCCAAATATTGGGATGTAATGCTGCAATTTGGGCCAAAGACTGAGGGGGTGGCACCAATAAATATGCAACAGCTTTGGGACTTACAGCTAGCAGTAAATCCGCTGCAGGGAGATTCTGCGACTTGGGATGAAATATACTGGTTGCAGTAATTCATATGTACAGGGGGTCATGTTTCCACCATAACTAAGCCAAATATTGAGATATTATGCTGCAATTTGGTCCAAACACTGAGTAAAAATTACCAATAAAGATGGAGTAGCTTTGACACCTTCGAATTGGGTTAATCTATGTCACATTGCTCTGTAACCTGCGATGGGGTAGTCTAGCTGCATAAAACCCATATACCTGGGACGCCATTTTGGCAGGATAACTAAGCCAAATATTGGGATGTAATGCTGCAATTTGGGCCAAAGACTGAGGGGGTGGCACCAATAAATATGCAACAGCTTTGGGACTTACAGCTAGCAGTAAATCCGCTGCAGGGAGATTCTGCGACTTGGGATGAAATATACTGGTTGCAGTAATTCATATGTACAGGGGGTCATGTTTCCACCATAACTAAGCCAAATATTGAGATATTATGCTGCAATTTGGTCCAAACACTGAGTAAAAATTACCAATAAAGATGGAGTAGCTTTGACACCTCCGGAATGGGTTAATCCAGGCCCCATTGCCCTGTAAGCTGCAATTAAGTGGTCTAGCTGCATAGAACCCCTGTACCTGGTGCGCCATTTTGGCAGCAGGGCTAAGCCAGATATTGGGATGTAATGCTGCAATTTGGGCCAAAGATTGAGGGGGTGGCACCAATAAATATGCAACAGCTTTGGGACTTACAGCTAGCAGTAAATCCGCTGCAGGGAGATTCTGGGAC
This sequence comes from Sabellastarte sp. h YS-2021, assembly GCA_964017235.1. NCBI lineage: Eukaryota > Metazoa > Annelida > Polychaeta > Sabellida > Sabellidae > Sabellastarte > Sabellastarte sp. h YS-2021. Next base: position 842,323 of record CAXHLB010000006.1, on the reverse strand, counting down.
TTGGGATGAACTCTACTGGTTGCAGTAGCTCATATCTACAGGGGGTCATGTTCCCACCATAACTAAGCCAATTATGGAGATATCGTACTGCAATTTGGTCCAGACACTAAGCAAAAATCACTAATAAATATGGAATAGCTTTGACACCTCCGGAATGGGTTAATCCAGGCCCCATTGCCCTGTAAGCTGCAATTAAGTGGTCTAGCTGCATAGAACCCCTGTACCTGGTGCGCCATTTTGGCAGCAGGGCTAAGCCAGATATTGGGATGTAATGCTGCAATTTGGGCCAAAGACTGAGGGGGTGGCACCAATAAATATGCAACAGCTTTGGGACTTACAGCTAGCAGTAAATCCGCTGCAGGAAGATTCTGCGACTTGGGATGAAATATACTGGTTGCAGTAATTCATATGTACAGGGGGTCATGTTTCCACCATAACTAAGCCAAATATTGAGATATTATGCTGCAATTTGGTCCAAACACTGAGTAAAAATTACCAATAAAGATGGAGTAGCTTTGACACCTTCGAATTGGGTTAATCTATGTCACATTGCTCTGTAACCTGCGATGGGGTAGTCTAGCTGCATAAAACCCATATACCTGGGACGCCATTTTGGCAGGATAACTAAGCCAAATATTGGGATGTAATGCTGCAATTTGGGCCAAAGACTGAGGGGGTGGCACCAATAAATATGCAACAGCTTTGGGACTTACAGCTAGCAGTAAATCCGCTGCAGGGAGATTCTGCGACTTGGGATGAAATATACTGGTTGCAGTAATTCATATGTACAGGGGGTCATGTTTCCACCACAACTAAGCCAAATATTGAGATATTATGCTGCAATTTGGTCCAAACACTGAGTAAAAATTACCAATAAAGATGGAGTAGCTTTGACACCTTCGAATTGGGTTAATCTATGTCACATTGCTCTGTAACCTGCGATGGGGTAGTCTAGCTGCATAAAACCCATATACCTGGGACGCCATTTTGGCAGGATAACTAAGCCAAATATTGGGATGTAATGCTGCAATTTGGGCCAAAGACTGAGGGGGTGGCACCAATAAATATGCAACAGCTTTGGGACTTACAGCTAGCAGTAAATCCGCTGCAGGGAGATTCTGCGACTTGGGATGAAATATACTGGTTGCAGTAATTCATATGTACAGGGGGTCATGTTTCCACCACAACTAAGCCAAATATTGAGATATTATGCTGCAATTTGGTCCAAACACTGAGTAAAAATTACCAATAAAGATGGAGTAGCTTTGACACCTTCGAATTGGGTTAATCTATGTCACATTGCTCTGTAACCTGCGATGGGGTAGTCTAGCTGCATAAAACCCATATACCTGGGACGCCATTTTGGCAGGATAACTAAGCCGAATATTGGGATGTAATGCTGCAATTTGGGCCAAAGACTGAGGGGGTGGCACCAATAAATATGCAACAGCTTTGGGACTTACAGCTAGCAGTAAATCCGCTGCAGGGAGATTCTGCGACTTGGGATGAAATATACTGGTTGCAGTAATTCATATGTACAGGGGGTCATGTTTCCACCACAACTAAGCCAAATATTGAGATATTATGCTGCAATTTGGTCCAAACACTGAGTAAAAATTACCAATAAAGATGGAGTAGCTTTGACACCTTCGAATTGGGTTAATCTATGTCACATTGCTCTGTAACCTGCGATGGGGTAGTCTAGCTGCATAAAACCCATATACCTGGGACGCCATTTTGGCAGGATAACTAAGCCAAATATTGGGATGTAATGCTGCAATTTGGGCCAAAGACTGAGGGGGTGGCACCAATAAATATGCAACAGCTTTGGGACTTACAGCTAGCAGTAAATCCGCTGCAGGGAGATTCTGCGACTTGGGATGAAATATACTGGTTGCAGTAATTCATATGTACAGGGGGTCATGTTTCCACCATAACTAAGCCAAATATTGAGATATTATGCTGCAATTTGGTCCAAACACTGAGTAAAAATTACCAATAAAGATGGAGTAGCTTTGACACCTTCGAATTGGGTTAATCTATGTCACATTGCTCTGTAACCTGCGATGGGGTAGTCTAGCTGCATAAAACCCATATACCTGGGACGCCATTTTGGCAGGATAACTAAGCCAAATATTGGGATGTAATGCTGCAATTTGGGCCAAAGACTGAGGGGGTGGCACCAATAAATATGCAACAGCTTTGGGACTTACAGCTAGCAGTAAATCCGCTGCAGGGAGATTCTGCGACTTGGGATGAAATATACTGGTTGCAGTAATTCATATGTACAGGGGGTCATGTTTCCACCACAACTAAGCCAAATATTGAGATATTATGCTGCAATTTGGTCCAAACACTGAGTAAAAATTACCAATAAAGATGGAGTAGCTTTGACACCTTCGAATTGGGTTAATCTATGTCACATTGCTCTGTAACCTGCGATGGGGTAGTCTAGCTGCATAAAACCCATATACCTGGGACGCCATTTTGGCAGGATAACTAAGCCAAATATTGGGATGTAATGCTGCAATTTGGGCCAAAGACTGAGGGGGTGGCACCAATAAATATGCAACAGCTTTGGGACTTACAGCTAGCAGTAAATCCGCTGCAGGGAGATTCTGCGACTTGGGATGAAATATACTGGTTGCAGTAATTCATATGTACAGGGGGTCATGTTTCCACCACAACTAAGCCAAATATTGAGATATTATGCTGCAATTTGGTCCAAACACTGAGTAAAAATTACCAATAAAGATGGAGTAGCTTTGACACCTTCGAATTGGGTTAATCTATGTCACATTGCTCTGTAACCTGCGATGGGGTAGTCTAGCTGCATAAAACCCATATACCTGGGACGCCATTTTGGCAGGATAACTAAGCCGAATATTGGGATGTAATGCTGCAATTTGGGCCAAAGACTGAGGGGGTGGCACCAATAAATATGCAACAGCTTTGGGACTTACAGCTAGCAGTAAATCCGCTGCAGGGAGATTCTGCGACTTGGGATGAAATATACTGGTTGCAGTAATTCATATGTACAGGGGGTCATGTTTCCACCACAACTAAGCCAAATATTGAGATATTATGCTGCAATTTGGTCCAAACACTGAGTAAAAATTACCAATAAAGATGGAGTAGCTTTGACACCTTCGAATTGGGTTAATCTATGTCACATTGCTCTGTAACCTGCGATGGGGTAGTCTAGCTGCATAAAACCCATATACCTGGGACGCCATTTTGGCAGGATAACTAAGCCAAATATTGGGATGTAATGCTGCAATTTGGGCCAAAGACTGAGGGGGTGGCACCAATAAATATGCAACAGCTTTGGGACTTACAGCTAGCAGTAAATCCGCTGCAGGGAGATTCTGCGACTTGGGATGAAATATACTGGTTGCAGTAATTCATATGTACAGGGGGTCATGTTTCCACCATAACTAAGCCAAATATTGAGATATTATGCTGCAATTTGGTCCAAACACTGAGTAAAAATTACCAATAAAGATGGAGTAGCTTTGACACCTTCGAATTGGGTTAATCTATGTCACATTGCTCTGTAACCTGCGATGGGGTAGTCTAGCTGCATAAAACCCATATACCTGGGACGCCATTTTGGCAGGATAACTAAGCCAAATATTGGGATGTAATGCTGCAATTTGGGCCAAAGACTGAGGGGGTGGCACCAATAAATATGCAACAGCTTTGGGACTTACAGCTAGCAGTAAATCCGCTGCAGGGAGATTCTGCGACTTGGGATGAAATATACTGGTTGCAGTAATTCATATGTACAGGGGGTCATGTTTCCACCATAACTAAGCCAAATATTGAGATATTATGCTGCAATTTGGTCCAAACACTGAGTAAAAATTACCAATAAAGATGGAGTAGCTTTGACACCTTCGAATTGGGTTAATCTATGTCACATTGCTCTGTAACCTGCGATGGGGTAGTCTAGCTGCATAAAACCCATATACCTGGGACGCCATTTTGGCAGGATAACTAAGCCAAATATTGGGATGTAATGCTGCAATTTGGGCCAAAGACTGAGGGGGTGGCACCAATAAATATGCAACAGCTTTGGGACTTACAGCTAGCAGTAAATCCGCTGCAGGGAGATTCTGCGACTTGGGATGAAATATACTGGTTGCAGTAATTCATATGTACAGGGGGTCATGTTTCCACCACAACTAAGCCAAATATTGAGATATTATGCTGCAATTTGGTCCAAACACTGAGTAAAAATTACCAATAAAGATGGAGTAGCTTTGACACCTTCGAATTGGGTTAATCTATGTCACATTGCTCTGTAACCTGCGATGGGGTAGTCTAGCTGCATAAAACCCATATACCTGGGACGCCATTTTGGCAGGATAACTAAGCCAAATATTGGGATGTAATGCTGCAATTTGGGCCAAAGACTGAGGGGGTGGCACCAATAAATATGCAACAGCTTTGGGACTTACAGCTAGCAGTAAATCCGCTGCAGGGAGATTCTGCGACTTGGGATGAAATATACTGGTTGCAGTAATTCATATGTACAGGGGGTCATGTTTCCACCATAACTAAGCCAAATATTGAGATATTATGCTGCAATTTGGTCCAAACACTGAGTAAAAATTACCAATAAAGATGGAGTAGCTTTGACACCTTCGAATTGGGTTAATCTATGTCACATTGCTCTGTAACCTGCGATGGGGTAGTCTAGCTGCATAAAACCCATATACCTGGGACGCCATTTTGGCAGGATAACTAAGCCAAATATTGGGATGTAATGCTGCAATTTGGGCCAAAGACTGAGGGGGTGGCACCAATAAATATGCAACAGCTTTGGGACTTACAGCTAGCAGTAAATCCGCTGCAGGGAGATTCTGCGACTTGGGATGAAATATACTGGTTGCAGTAATTCATATGTACAGGGGGTCATGTTTCCACCACAACTAAGCCAAATATTGAGATATTATGCTGCAATTTGGTCCAAACACTGAGTAAAAATTACCAATAAAGATGGAGTAGCTTTGACACCTTCGAATTGGGTTAATCTATGTCACATTGCTCTGTAACCTGCGATGGGGTAGTCTAGCTGCATAAAACCCATATACCTGGGACGCCATTTTGGCAGGATAACTAAGCCAAATATTGGGATGTAATGCTGCAATTTGGGCCAAAGACTGAGGGGGTGGCACCAATAAATATGCAACAGCTTTGGGACTTACAGCTAGCAGTAAATCCGCTGCAGGGAGATTCTGCGACTTGGGATGAAATATACTGGTTGCAGTAATTCATATGTACAGGGGGTCATGTTTCCACCACAACTAAGCCAAATATTGAGATATTATGCTGCAATTTGGTCCAAACACTGAGTAAAAATTACCAATAAAGATGGAGTAGCTTTGACACCTTCGAATTGGGTTAATCTATGTCACATTGCTCTGTAACCTGCGATGGGGTAGTCTAGCTGCATAAAACCCATATACCTGGGACGCCATTTTGGCAGGATAACTAAGCCGAATATTGGGATGTAATGCTGCAATTTGGGCCAAAGACTGAGGGGGTGGCACCAATAAATATGCAACAGCTTTGGGACTTACAGCTAGCAGTAAATCCGCTGCAGGGAGATTCTGCGACTTGGGATGAAATATACTGGTTGCAGTAATTCATATGTACAGGGGGTCATGTTTCCACCACAACTAAGCCAAATATTGAGATATTATGCTGCAATTTGGTCCAAACACTGAGTAAAAATTACCAATAAAGATGGAGTAGCTTTGACACCTTCGAATTGGGTTAATCTATGTCACATTGCTCTGTAACCTGCGATGGGGTAGTCTAGCTGCATAAAACCCATATACCTGGGACGCCATTTTGGCAGGATAACTAAGCCAAATATTGGGATGTAATGCTGCAATTTGGGCCAAAGACTGAGGGGGTGGCACCAATAAATATGCAACAGCTTTGGGACTTACAGCTAGCAGTAAATCCGCTGCAGGGAGATTCTGCGACTTGGGATGAAATATACTGGTTGCAGTAATTCATATGTACAGGGGGTCATGTTTCCACCATAACTAAGCCAAATATTGAGATATTATGCTGCAATTTGGTCCAAACACTGAGTAAAAATTACCAATAAAGATGGAGTAGCTTTGACACCTTCGAATTGGGTTAATCTATGTCACATTGCTCTGTAACCTGCGATGGGGTAGTCTAGCTGCATAAAACCCATATACCTGGGACGCCATTTTGGCAGGATAACTAAGCCAAATATTGGGATGTAATGCTGCAATTTGGGCCAAAGACTGAGGGGGTGGCACCAATAAATATGCAACAGCTTTGGGACTTACAGCTAGCAGTAAATCCGCTGCAGGGAGATTCTGCGACTTGGGATGAAATATACTGGTTGCAGTAATTCATATGTACAGGGGGTCATGTTTCCACCATAACTAAGCCAAATATTGAGATATTATGCTGCAATTTGGTCCAAACACTGAGTAAAAATTACCAATAAAGATGGAGTAGCTTTGACACCTTCGAATTGGGTTAATCTATGTCACATTGCTCTGTAACCTGCGATGGGGTAGTCTAGCTGCATAAAACCCATATACCTGGGACGCCATTTTGGCAGGATAACTAAGCCAAATATTGGGATGTAATGCTGCAATTTGGGCCAAAGACTGAGGGGGTGGCACCAATAAATATGCAACAGCTTTGGGACTTACAGCTAGCAGTAAATCCGCTGCAGGGAGATTCTGCGACTTGGGATGAAATATACTGGTTGCAGTAATTCATATGTACAGGGGGTCATGTTTCCACCACAACTAAGCCAAATATTGAGATATTATGCTGCAATTTGGTCCAAACACTGAGTAAAAATTACCAATAAAGATGGAGTAGCTTTGACACCTTCGAATTGGGTTAATCTATGTCACATTGCTCTGTAACCTGCGATGGGGTAGTCTAGCTGCATAAAACCCATATACCTGGGACGCCATTTTGGCAGGATAACTAAGCCAAATATTGGGATGTAATGCTGCAATTTGGGCCAAAGACTGAGGGGGTGGCACCAATAAATATGCAACAGCTTTGGGACTTACAGCTAGCAGTAAATCCGCTGCAGGGAGATTCTGCGACTTGGGATGAAATATACTGGTTGCAGTAATTCATATGTACAGGGGGTCATGTTTCCACCATAACTAAGCCAAATATTGAGATATTATGCTGCAATTTGGTCCAAACACTGAGTAAAAATTACCAATAAAGATGGAGTAGCTTTGACACCTTCGAATTGGGTTAATCTATGTCACATTGCTCTGTAACCTGCGATGGGGTAGTCTAGCTGCATAAAACCCATATACCTGGGACGCCATTTTGGCAGGATAACTAAGCCAAATATTGGGATGTAATGCTGCAATTTGGGCCAAAGACTGAGGGGGTGGCACCAATAAATATGCAACAGCTTTGGGACTTACAGCTAGCAGTAAATCCGCTGCAGGGAGATTCTGCGACTTGGGATGAAATATACTGGTTGCAGTAATTCATATGTACAGGGGGTCATGTTTCCACCACAACTAAGCCAAATATTGAGATATTATGCTGCAATTTGGTCCAAACACTGAGTAAAAATTACCAATAAAGATGGAGTAGCTTTGACACCTTCGAATTGGGTTAATCTATGTCACATTGCTCTGTAACCTGCGATGGGGTAGTCTAGCTGCATAAAACCCATATACCTGGGACGCCATTTTGGCAGGATAACTAAGCCAAATATTGGGATGTAATGCTGCAATTTGGGCCAAAGACTGAGGGGGTGGCACCAATAAATATGCAACAGCTTTGGGACTTACAGCTAGCAGTAAATCCGCTGCAGGGAGATTCTGCGACTTGGGATGAAATATACTGGTTGCAGTAATTCATATGTACAGGGGGTCATGTTTCCACCACAACTAAGCCAAATATTGAGATATTATGCTGCAATTTGGTCCAAACACTGAGTAAAAATTACCAATAAAGATGGAGTAGCTTTGACACCTTCGAATTGGGTTAATCTATGTCACATTGCTCTGTAACCTGCGATGGGGTAGTCTAGCTGCATAAAACCCATATACCTGGGACGCCATTTTGGCAGGATAACTAAGCCAAATATTGGGATGTAATGCTGCAATTTGGGCCAAAGACTGAGGGGGTGGCACCAATAAATATGCAACAGCTTTGGGACTTACAGCTAGCAGTAAATCCGCTGCAGGGAGATTCTGCGACTTGGGATGAAATATACTGGTTGCAGTAATTCATATGTACAGGGGGTCATGTTTCCACCACAACTAAGCCAAATATTGAGATATTATGCTGCAATTTGGTCCAAACACTGAGTAAAAATTACCAATAAAGATGGAGTAGCTTTGACACCTTCGAATTGGGTTAATCTATGTCACATTGCTCTGTAACCTGCGATGGGGTAGTCTAGCTGCATAAAACCCATATACCTGGGACGCCATTTTGGCAGGATAACTAAGCCGAATATTGGGATGTAATGCTGCAATTTGGGCCAAAGACTGAGGGGGTGGCACCAATAAATATGCAACAGCTTTGGGACTTACAGCTAGCAGTAAATCCGCTGCAGGGAGATTCTGCGACTTGGGATGAAATATACTGGTTGCAGTAATTCATATGTACAGGGGGTCATGTTTCCACCACAACTAAGCCAAATATTGAGATATTATGCTGCAATTTGGTCCAAACACTGAGTAAAAATTACCAATAAAGATGGAGTAGCTTTGACACCTTCGAATTGGGTTAATCTATGTCACATTGCTCTGTAACCTGCGATGGGGTAGTCTAGCTGCATAAAACCCATATACCTGGGACGCCATTTTGGCAGGATAACTAAGCCAAATATTGGGATGTAATGCTGCAATTTGGGCCAAAGACTGAGGGGGTGGCACCAATAAATATGCAACAGCTTTGGGACTTACAGCTAGCAGTAAATCCGCTGCAGGGAGATTCTGCGACTTGGGATGAAATATACTGGTTGCAGTAATTCATATGTACAGGGGGTCATGTTTCCACCACAACTAAGCCAAATATTGAGATATTATGCTGCAATTTGGTCCAAACACTGAGTAAAAATTACCAATAAAGATGGAGTAGCTTTGACACCTTCGAATTGGGTTAATCTATGTCACATTGCTCTGTAACCTGCGATGGGGTAGTCTAGCTGCATAAAACCCATATACCTGGGACGCCATTTTGGCAGGATAACTAAGCCGAATATTGGGATGTAATGCTGCAATTTGGGCCAAAGACTGAGGGGGTGGCACCAATAAATATGCAACAGCTTTGGGACTTACAGCTAGCAGTAAATCCGCTGCAGGGAGATTCTGCGACTTGGGATGAAATATACTGGTTGCAGTAATTCATATGTACAGGGGGTCATGTTTCCACCACAACTAAGCCAAATATTGAGATATTATGCTGCAATTTGGTCCAAACACTGAGTAAAAATTACCAATAAAGATGGAGTAGCTTTGACACCTTCGAATTGGGTTAATCTATGTCACATTGCTCTGTAACCTGCGATGGGGTAGTCTAGCTGCATAAAACCCATATACCTGGGACGCCATTTTGGCAGGATAACTAAGCCAAATATTGGGATGTAATGCTGCAATTTGGGCCAAAGACTGAGGGGGTGGCACCAATAAATATGCAACAGCTTTGGGACTTACAGCTAGCAGTAAATCCGCTGCAGGGAGATTCTGCGACTTGGGATGAAATATACTGGTTGCAGTAATTCATATGTACAGGGGGTCATGTTTCCACCATAACTAAGCCAAATATTGAGATATTATGCTGCAATTTGGTCCAAACACTGAGTAAAAATTACCAATAAAGATGGAGTAGCTTTGACACCTTCGAATTGGGTTAATCTATGTCACATTGCTCTGTAACCTGCGATGGGGTAGTCTAGCTGCATAAAACCCATATACCTGGGACGCCATTTTGGCAGGATAACTAAGCCAAATATTGGGATGTAATGCTGCAATTTGGGCCAAAGACTGAGGGGGTGGCACCAATAAATATGCAACAGCTTTGGGACTTACAGCTAGCAGTAAATCCGCTGCAGGGAGATTCTGCGACTTGGGATGAAATATACTGGTTGCAGTAATTCATATGTACAGGGGGTCATGTTTCCACCACAACTAAGCCAAATATTGAGATATTATGCTGCAATTTGGTCCAAACACTGAGTAAAAATTACCAATAAAGATGGAGTAGCTTTGACACCTTCGAATTGGGTTAATCTATGTCACATTGCTCTGTAACCTGCGATGGGGTAGTCTAGCTGCATAAAACCCATATACCTGGGACGCCATTTTGGCAGGATAACTAAGCCAAATATTGGGATGTAATGCTGCAATTTGGGCCAAAGACTGAGGGGGTGGCACCAATAAATATGCAACAGCTTTGGGACTTACAGCTAGCAGTAAATCCGCTGCAGGGAGATTCTGCGACTTGGGATGAAATATACTGGTTGCAGTAATTCATATGTACAGGGGGTCATGTTTCCACCACAACTAAGCCAAATATTGAGATATTATGCTGCAATTTGGTCCAAACACTGAGTAAAAATTACCAATAAAGATGGAGTAGCTTTGACACCTTCGAATTGGGTTAATCTATGTCACATTGCTCTGTAACCTGCGATGGGGTAGTCTAGCTGCATAAAACCCATATACCTGGGACGCCATTTTGGCAGGATAACTAAGCCAAATATTGGGATGTAATGCTGCAATTTGGGCCAAAGACTGAGGGGGTGGCACCAATAAATATGCAACAGCTTTGGGACTTACAGCTAGCAGTAAATCCGCTGCAGGGAGATTCTGCGACTTGGGATGAAATATACTGGTTGCAGTAATTCATATGTACAGGGGGTCATGTTTCCACCATAACTAAGCCAAATATTGAGATATTATGCTGCAATTTGGTCCAAACACTGAGTAAAAATTACCAATAAAGATGGAGTAGCTTTGACACCTTCGAATTGGGTTAATCTATGTCACATTGCTCTGTAACCTGCGATGGGGTAGTCTAGCTGCATAAAACCCATATACCTGGGACGCCATTTTGGCAGGATAACTAAGCCAAATATTGGGATGTAATGCTGCAATTTGGGCCAAAGACTGAGGGGGTGGCACCAATAAATATGCAACAGCTTTGGGACTTACAGCTAGCAGTAAATCCGCTGCAGGGAGATTCTGCGACTTGGGATGAAATATAGTGGTTGCAGTAATTCATATGTACAGGGGGTCATGTTTCCACCACAACTAAGCCAAATATTGAGATATTATGCTGCAATTTGGTCCAAACACTGAGTAAAAATTACCAATAAAGATGGAGTAGCTTTGACACCTTCGAATTGGGTTAATCTATGTCACATTGCTCTGTAACCTGCGATGGGGTAGTCTAGCTGCATAAAACCCATATACCTGGGACGCCATTTTGGCAGGATAACTAAGCCAAATATTGGGATGTAATGCTGCAATTTGGGCCAAAGACTGAGGGGGTGGCACCAATAAATATGCAACAGCTTTGGGACTTACAGCTAGCAGTAAATCCGCTGCAGGGAGATTCTGCGACTTGGGATGAAATATACTGGTTGCAGTAATTCATATGTACAGGGGGTCATGTTTCCACCACAACTAAGCCAAATATTGAGATATTATGCTGCAATTTGGTCCAAACACTGAGTAAAAATTACCAATAAAGATGGAGTAGCTTTGACACCTTCGAATTGGGTTAATCTATGTCACATTGCTCTGTAACCTGCGATGGGGTAGTCTAGCTGCATAAAACCCATATACCTGGGACGCCATTTTGGCAGGATAACTAAGCCGAATATTGGGATGTAATGCTGCAATTTGGGCCAAAGACTGAGGGGGTGGCACCAATAAATATGCAACAGCTTTGGGACTTACAGCTAGCAGTAAATCCGCTGCAGGGAGATTCTGCGACTTGGGATGAAATATACTGGTTGCAGTAATTCATATGTACAGGGGGTCATGTTTCCACCACAACTAAGCCAAATATTGAGATATTATGCTGCAATTTGGTCCAAACACTGAGTAAAAATTACCAATAAAGATGGAGTAGCTTTGACACCTTCGAATTGGGTTAATCTATGTCACATTGCTCTGTAACCTGCGATGGGGTAGTCTAGCTGCATAAAACCCATATACCTGGGACGCCATTTTGGCAGGATAACTAAGCCAAATATTGGGATGTAATGCTGCAATTTGGGCCAAAGACTGAGGGGGTGGCACCAATAAATATGCAACAGCTTTGGGACTTACAGCTAGCAGTAAATCCGCTGCAGGGAGATTCTGCGACTTGGGATGAAATATACTGGTTGCAGTAATTCATATGTACAGGGGGTCATGTTTCCACCATAACTAAGCCAAATATTGAGATATTATGCTGCAATTTGGTCCAAACACTGAGTAAAAATTACCAATAAAGATGGAGTAGCTTTGACACCTTCGAATTGGGTTAATCTATGTCACATTGCTCTGTAACCTGCGATGGGGTAGTCTAGCTGCATAAAACCCATATACCTGGGACGCCATTTTGGCAGGATAACTAAGCCAAATATTGGGATGTAATGCTGCAATTTGGGCCAAAGACTGAGGGGGTGGCACCAATAAATATGCAACAGCTTTGGGACTTACAGCTAGCAGTAAATCCGCTGCAGGGAGATTCTGCGACTTGGGATGAAATATACTGGTTGCAGTAATTCATATGTACAGGGGGTCATGTTTCCACCACAACTAAGCCAAATATTGAGATATTATGCTGCAATTTGGTCCAAACACTGAGTAAAAATTACCAATAAAGATGGAGTAGCTTTGACACCTTCGAATTGGGTTAATCTATGTCACATTGCTCTGTAACCTGCGATGGGGTAGTCTAGCTGCATAAAACCCATATACCTGGGACGCCATTTTGGCAGGATAACTAAGCCAAATATTGGGATGTAATGCTGCAATTTGGGCCAAAGACTGAGGGGGTGGCACCAATAAATATGCAACAGCTTTGGGACTTACAGCTAGCAGTAAATCCGCTGCAGGGAGATTCTGCGACTTGGGATGAAATATACTGGTTGCAGTAATTCATATGTACAGGGGGTCATGTTTCCACCACAACTAAGCCAAATATTGAGATATTATGCTGCAATTTGGTCCAAACACTGAGTAAAAATTACCAATAAAGATGGAGTAGCTTTGACACCTTCGAATTGGGTTAATCTATGTCACATTGCTCTGTAACCTGCGATGGGGTAGTCTAGCTGCATAAAACCCATATACCTGGGACGCCATTTTGGCAGGATAACTAAGCCAAATATTGGGATGTAATGCTGCAATTTGGGCCAAAGACTGAGGGGGTGGCACCAATAAATATGCAACAGCTTTGGGACTTACAGCTAGCAGTAAATCCGCTGCAGGGAGATTCTGCGACTTGGGATGAAATATACTGGTTGCAGTAATTCATATGTACAGGGGGTCATGTTTCCACCATAACTAAGCCAAATATTGAGATATTATGCTGCAATTTGGTCCAAACACTGAGTAAAAATTACCAATAAAGATGGAGTAGCTTTGACACCTTCGAATTGGGTTAATCTATGTCACATTGCTCTGTAACCTGCGATGGGGTAGTCTAGCTGCATAAAACCCATATACCTGGGACGCCATTTTGGCAGGATAACTAAGCCAAATATTGGGATGTAATGCTGCAATTTGGGCCAAAGACTGAGGGGGTGGCACCAATAAATATGCAACAGCTTTGGGACTTACAGCTAGCAGTAAATCCGCTGCAGGGAGATTCTGCGACTTGGGATGAAATATAGTGGTTGCAGTAATTCATATGTACAGGGGGTCATGTTTCCACCACAACTAAGCCAAATATTGAGATATTATGCTGCAATTTGGTCCAAACACTGAGTAAAAATTACCAATAAAGATGGAGTAGCTTTGACACCTTCGAATTGGGTTAATCTATGTCACATTGCTCTGTAACCTGCGATGGGGTAGTCTAGCTGCATAAAACCCATATACCTGGGACGCCATTTTGGCAGGATAACTAAGCCAAATATTGGGATGTAATGCTGCAATTTGGGCCAAAGACTGAGGGGGTGGCACCAATAAATATGCAACAGCTTTGGGACTTACAGCTAGCAGTAAATCCGCTGCAGGGAGATTCTGCGACTTGGGATGAAATATACTGGTTGCAGTAATTCATATGTACAGGGTGTCATGTTTCCACCATAACTAAGCCAAATATTGAGATATTATGCTGCAATTTGGTCCAAACACTGAGTAAAAATTACCAATAAAGATGGAGTAGCTTTGACACCTTCGAATTGGGTTAATCTATGTCACATTGCTCTGTAACCTGCGATGGGGTAGTCTAGCTGCATAAAACCCATATACCTGGGACGCCATTTTGGCAGGATAACTAAGCCAAATATTGGGATGTAATGCTGCAATTTGGGCCAAAGACTGAGGGGGTGGCACCAATAAATATGCAACAGCTTTGGGACTTACAGCTAGCAGTAAATCCGCTGCAGGGAGATTCTGCGACTTGGGATGAAATATACTGGTTGCAGTAATTCATATGTACAGGGGGTCATGTTTCCACCATAACTAAGCCAAATATTGAGATATTATGCTGCAATTTGGTCCAAACACTGAGTAAAAATTACCAATAAAGATGGAGTAGCTTTGACACCTTCGAATTGGGTTAATCTATGTCACATTGCTCTGTAACCTGCGATGGGGTAGTCTAGCTGCATAAAACCCATATACCTGGGACGCCATTTTGGCAGGATAACTAAGCCAAATATTGGGATGTAATGCTGCAATTTGGGCCAAAGACTGAGGGGGTGGCACCAATAAATATGCAACAGCTTTGGGACTTACAGCTAGCAGTAAATCCGCTGCAGGGAGATTCTGCGACTTGGGATGAAATATACTGGTTGCAGTAATTCATATGTACAGGGTGTCATGTTTCCACCATAACTAAGCCAAATATTGAGATATTATGCTGCAATTTGGTCCAAACACTGAGTAAAAATTACCAATAAAGATGGAGTAGCTTTGACACCTTCGAATTGGGTTAATCTATGTCACATTGCTCTGTAACCTGCGATGGGGTAGTCTAGCTGCATAAAACCCATATACCTGGGACGCCATTTTGGCAGGATAACTAAGCCAAATATTGGGATGTAATGCTGCAATTTGGGCCAAAGACTGAGGGGGTGGCACCAATAAATATGCAACAGCTTTGGGACTTACAGCTAGCAGTAAATCCGCTGCAGGGAGATTCTGCGACTTGGGATGAAATATACTGGTTGCAGTAATTCATATGTACAGGGGGTCATGTTTCCACCATAACTAAGCCAAATATTGAGATATTATGCTGCAATTTGGTCCAAACACTGAGTAAAAATTACCAATAAAGATGGAGTAGCTTTGACACCTTCGAATTGGGTTAATCTATGTCACATTGCTCTGTAACCTGCGATGGGGTAGTCTAGCTGCATAAAACCCATATACCTGGGACGCCATTTTGGCAGGATAACTAAGCCAAATATTGGGATGTAATGCTGCAATTTGGGCCAAAGACTGAGGGGGTGGCACCAATAAATATGCAACAGCTTTGGGACTTACAGCTAGCAGTAAATCCGCTGCAGGGAGATTCTGCGACTTGGGATGAAATATAGTGGTTGCAGTAATTCATATGTACAGGGGGTCATGTTTCCACCACAACTAAGCCAAATATTGAGATATTATGCTGCAATTTGGTCCAAACACTGAGTAAAAATTACCAATAAAGATGGAGTAGCTTTGACACCTTCGAATTGGGTTAATCTATGTCACATTGCTCTGTAACCTGCGATGGGGTAGTCTAGCTGCATAAAACCCATATACCTGGGACGCCATTTTGGCAGGATAACTAAGCCAAATATTGGGATGTAATGCTGCAATTTGGGCCAAAGACTGAGGGGGTGGCACCAATAAATATGCAACAGCTTTGGGACTTACAGCTAGCAGTAAATCCGCTGCAGGGAGATTCTGCGACTTGGGATGAAATATACTGGTTGCAGTAATTCATATGTACAGGGTGTCATGTTTCCACCATAACTAAGCCAAATATTGAGATATTATGCTGCAATTTGGTCCAAACACTGAGTAAAAATTACCAATAAAGATGGAGTAGCTTTGACACCTTCGAATTGGGTTAATCTATGTCACATTGCTCTGTAACCTGCGATGGGGTAGTCTAGCTGCATAAAACCCATATACCTGGGACGCCATTTTGGCAGGATAACTAAGCCAAATATTGGGATGTAATGCTGCAATTTGGGCCAAAGACTGAGGGGGTGGCACCAATAAATATGCAACAGCTTTGGGACTTACAGCTAGCAGTAAATCCGCTGCAGGGAGATTCTGCGACTTGGGATGAAATATACTGGTTGCAGTAATTCATATGTACAGGGGGTCATGTTTCCACCATAACTAAGCCAAATATTGAGATATTATGCTGCAATTTGGTCCAAACACTGAGTAAAAATTACCAATAAAGATGGAGTAGCTTTGACACCTTCGAATTGGGTTAATCTATGTCACATTGCTCTGTAACCTGCGATGGGGTAGTCTAGCTGCATAAAACCCATATACCTGGGACGCCATTTTGGCAGGATAACTAAGCCAAATATTGGGATGTAATGCTGCAATTTGGGCCAAAGACTGAGGGGGTGGCACCAATAAATATGCAACAGCTTTGGGACTTACAGCTAGCAGTAAATCCGCTGCAGGGAGATTCTGCGACTTGGGATGAAATATACTGGTTGCAGTAATTCATATGTACAGGGGGTCATGTTTCCACCATAACTAAGCCAAATATTGAGATATTATGCTGCAATTTGGTCCAAACACTGAGTAAAAATTACCAATAAAGATGGAGTAGCTTTGACACCTTCGAATTGGGTTAATCTATGTCACATTGCTCTGTAACCTGCGATGGGGTAGTCTAGCTGCATAAAACCCATATACCTGGGACGCCATTTTGGCAGGATAACTAAGCCAAATATTGGGATGTAATGCTGCAATTTGGGCCAAAGACTGAGGGGGTGGCACCAATAAATATGCAACAGCTTTGGGACTTACAGCTAGCAGTAAATCCGCTGCAGGGAGATTCTGCGACTTGGGATGAAATATACTGGTTGCAGTAATTCATATGTACAGGGGGTCATGTTTCCACCACAACTAAGCCAAATATTGAGATATTATGCTGCAATTTGGTCCAAACACTGAGTAAAAATTACCAATAAAGATGGAGTAGCTTTGACACCTTCGAATTGGGTTAATCTATGTCACATTGCTCTGTAACCTGCGATGGGGTAGTCTAGCTGCATAAAACCCATATACCTGGGACGCCATTTTGGCAGGATAACTAAGCCAAATATTGGGATGTAATGCTGCAATTTGGGCCAAAGACTGAGGGGGTGGCACCAATAAATATGCAACAGCTTTGGGACTTACAGCTAGCAGTAAATCCGCTGCAGGGAGATTCTGCGACTTGGGATGAAATATAGTGGTTGCAGTAATTCATATGTACAGGGGGTCATGTTTCCACCACAACTAAGCCAAATATTGAGATATTATGCTGCAATTTGGTCCAAACACTGAGTAAAAATTACCAATAAAGATGGAGTAGCTTTGACACCTTCGAATTGGGTTAATCTATGTCACATTGCTCTGTAACCTGCGATGGGGTAGTCTAGCTGCATAAAACCCATATACCTGGGACGCCATTTTGGCAGGATAACTAAGCCAAATATTGGGATGTAATGCTGCAATTTGGGCCAAAGACTGAGGGGGTGGCACCAATAAATATGCAACAGCTTTGGGACTTACAGCTAGCAGTAAATCCGCTGCAGGGAGATTCTGCGACTTGGGATGAAATATACTAGTTGCAGTAATTCATATGTACAGGGTGTCATGTTTCCACCATAACTAAGCCAAATATTGAGATATTATGCTGCAATTTGGTCCAAACACTGAGTAAAAATTACCAATAAAGATGGAGTAGCTTTGACACCTTCGAATTGGGTTAATCTATGTCACATTGCTCTGTAACCTGCGATGGGGTAGTCTAGCTGCATAAAACCCATATACCTGGGACGCCATTTTGGCAGGATAACTAAGCCAAATATTGGGATGTAATGCTGCAATTTGGGCCAAAGACTGAGGGGGTGGCACCAATAAATATGCAACAGCTTTGGGACTTACAGCTAGCAGTAAATCCGCTGCAGGGAGATTCTGCGACTTGGGATGAAATATACTGGTTGCAGTAATTCATATGTACAGGGGGTCATGTTTCCACCATAACTAAGCCAAATATTGAGATATTATGCTGCAATTTGGTCCAAACACTGAGTAAAAATTACCAATAAAGATGGAGTAGCTTTGACACCTTCGAATTGGGTTAATCTATGTCACATTGCTCTGTAACCTGCGATGGGGTAGTCTAGCTGCATAAAACCCATATACCTGGGACGCCATTTTGGCAGGATAACTAAGCCAAATATTGGGATGTAATGCTGCAATTTGGGCCAAAGACTGAGGGGGTGGCACCAATAAATATGCAACAGCTTTGGGACTTACAGCTAGCAGTAAATCCGCTGCAGGGAGATTCTGCGACTTGGGATGAAATATACTGGTTGCAGTAATTCATATGTACAGGGTGTCATGTTTCCACCATAACTAAGCCAAATATTGAGATATTATGCTGCAATTTGGTCCAAACACTGAGTAAAAATTACCAATAAAGATGGAGTAGCTTTGACACCTTCGAATTGGGTTAATCTATGTCACATTGCTCTGTAACCTGCGATGGGGTAGTCTAGCTGCATAAAACCCATATACCTGGGACGCCATTTTGGCAGGATAACTAAGCCAAATATTGGGATGTAATGCTGCAATTTGGGCCAAAGACTGAGGGGGTGGCACCAATAAATATGCAACAGCTTTGGGACTTACAGCTAGCAGTAAATCCGCTGCAGGGAGATTCTGCGACTTGGGATGAAATATACTGGTTGCAGTAATTCATATGTACAGGGGGTCATGTTTCCACCATAACTAAGCCAAATATTGAGATATTATGCTGCAATTTGGTCCAAACACTGAGTAAAAATTACCAATAAAGATGGAGTAGCTTTGACACCTTCGAATTGGGTTAATCTATGTCACATTGCTCTGTAACCTGCGATGGGGTAGTCTAGCTGCATAAAACCCATATACCTGGGACGCCATTTTGGCAGGATAACTAAGCCAAATATTGGGATGTAATGCTGCAATTTGGGCCAAAGACTGAGGGGGTGGCACCAATAAATATGCAACAGCTTTGGGACTTACAGCTAGCAGTAAATCCGCTGCAGGGAGATTCTGCGACTTGGGATGAAATATAGTGGTTGCAGTAATTCATATGTACAGGGGGTCATGTTTCCACCACAACTAAGCCAAATATTGAGATATTATGCTGCAATTTGGTCCAAACACTGAGTAAAAATTACCAATAAAGATGGAGTAGCTTTGACACCTTCGAATTGGGTTAATCTATGTCACATTGCTCTGTAACCTGCGATGGGGTAGTCTAGCTGCATAAAACCCATATACCTGGGACGCCATTTTGGCAGGATAACTAAGCCAAATATTGGGATGTAATGCTGCAATTTGGGCCAAAGACTGAGGGGGTGGCACCAATAAATATGCAACAGCTTTGGGACTTACAGCTAGCAGTAAATCCGCTGCAGGGAGATTCTGCGACTTGGGATGAAATATACTGGTTGCAGTAATTCATATGTACAGGGTGTCATGTTTCCACCATAACTAAGCCAAATATTGAGATATTATGCTGCAATTTGGTCCAAACACTGAGTAAAAATTACCAATAAAGATGGAGTAGCTTTGACACCTTCGAATTGGGTTAATCTATGTCACATTGCTCTGTAACCTGCGATGGGGTAGTCTAGCTGCATAAAACCCATATACCTGGGACGCCATTTTGGCAGGATAACTAAGCCAAATATTGGGATGTAATGCTGCAATTTGGGCCAAAGACTGAGGGGGTGGCACCAATAAATATGCAACAGCTTTGGGACTTACAGCTAGCAGTAAATCCGCTGCAGGGAGATTCTGCGACTTGGGATGAAATATACTGGTTGCAGTAATTCATATGTACAGGGGGTCATGTTTCCACCATAACTAAGCCAAATATTGAGATATTATGCTGCAATTTGGTCCAAACACTGAGTAAAAATTACCAATAAAGATGGAGTAGCTTTGACACCTTCGAATTGGGTTAATCTATGTCACATTGCTCTGTAACCTGCGATGGGGTAGTCTAGCTGCATAAAACCCATATACCTGGGACGCCATTTTGGCAGGATAACTAAGCCAAATATTGGGATGTAATGCTGCAATTTGGGCCAAAGACTGAGGGGGTGGCACCAATAAATATGCAACAGCTTTGGGACTTACAGCTAGCAGTAAATCCGCTGCAGGGAGATTCTGCGACTTGGGATGAAATATACTGGTTGCAGTAATTCATATGTACAGGGGGTCATGTTTCCACCATAACTAAGCCAAATATTGAGATATTATGCTGCAATTTGGTCCAAACACTGAGTAAAAATTACCAATAAAGATGGAGTAGCTTTGACACCTTCGAATTGGGTTAATCTATGTCACATTGCTCTGTAACCTGCGATGGGGTAGTCTAGCTGCATAAAACCCATATACCTGGGACGCCATTTTGGCAGGATAACTAAGCCAAATATTGGGATGTAATGCTGCAATTTGGGCCAAAGACTGAGGGGGTGGCACCAATAAATATGCAACAGCTTTGGGACTTACAGCTAGCAGTAAATCCGCTGCAGGGAGATTCTGCGACTTGGGATGAAATATACTGGTTGCAGTAATTCATATGTACAGGGGGTCATGTTTCCACCACAACTAAGCCAAATATTGAGATATTATGCTGCAATTTGGTCCAAACACTGAGTAAAAATTACCAATAAAGATGGAGTAGCTTTGACACCTTCGAATTGGGTTAATCTATGTCACATTGCTCTGTAACCTGCGATGGGGTAGTCTAGCTGCATAAAACCCATATACCTGGGACGCCATTTTGGCAGGATAACTAAGCCAAATATTGGGATGTAATGCTGCAATTTGGGCCAAAGACTGAGGGGGTGGCACCAATAAATATGCAACAGCTTTGGGACTTACAGCTAGCAGTAAATCCGCTGCAGGGAGATTCTGCGACTTGGGATGAAATATAGTGGTTGCAGTAATTCATATGTACAGGGGGTCATGTTTCCACCACAACTAAGCCAAATATTGAGATATTATGCTGCAATTTGGTCCAAACACTGAGTAAAAATTACCAATAAAGATGGAGTAGCTTTGACACCTTCGAATTGGGTTAATCTATGTCACATTGCTCTGTAACCTGCGATGGGGTAGTCTAGCTGCATAAAACCCATATACCTGGGACGCCATTTTGGCAGGATAACTAAGCCAAATATTGGGATGTAATGCTGCAATTTGGGCCAAAGACTGAGGGGGTGGCACCAATAAATATGCAACAGCTTTGGGACTTACAGCTAGCAGTAAATCCGCTGCAGGGAGATTCTGCGACTTGGGATGAAATATACTAGTTGCAGTAATTCATATGTACAGGGTGTCATGTTTCCACCATAACTAAGCCAAATATTGAGATATTATGCTGCAATTTGGTCCAAACACTGAGTAAAAATTACCAATAAAGATGGAGTAGCTTTGACACCTTCGAATTGGGTTAATCTATGTCACATTGCTCTGTAACCTGCGATGGGGTAGTCTAGCTGCATAAAACCCATATACCTGGGACGCCATTTTGGCAGGATAACTAAGCCAAATATTGGGATGTAATGCTGCAATTTGGGCCAAAGACTGAGGGGGTGGCACCAATAAATATGCAACAGCTTTGGGACTTACAGCTAGCAGTAAATCCGCTGCAGGGAGATTCTGCGACTTGGGATGAAATATACTGGTTGCAGTAATTCATATGTACAGGGGGTCATGTTTCCACCATAACTAAGCCAAATATTGAGATATTATGCTGCAATTTGGTCCAAACACTGAGTAAAAATTACCAATAAAGATGGAGTAGCTTTGACACCTTCGAATTGGGTTAATCTATGTCACATTGCTCTGTAACCTGCGATGGGGTAGTCTAGCTGCATAAAACCCATATACCTGGGACGCCATTTTGGCAGGATAACTAAGCCAAATATTGGGATGTAATGCTGCAATTTGGGCCAAAGACTGAGGGGGTGGCACCAATAAATATGCAACAGCTTTGGGACTTACAGCTAGCAGTAAATCCGCTGCAGGGAGATTCTGCGACTTGGGATGAAATATACTGGTTGCAGTAATTCATATGTACAGGGGGTCATGTTTCCACCATAACTAAGCCAAATATTGAGATATTATGCTGCAATTTGGTCCAAACACTGAGTAAAAATTACCAATAAAGATGGAGTAGCTTTGACACCTTCGAATTGGGTTAATCTATGTCACATTGCTCTGTAACCTGCGATGGGGTAGTCTAGCTGCATAAAACCCATATACCTGGGACGCCATTTTGGCAGGATAACTAAGCCAAATATTGGGATGTAATGCTGCAATTTGGGCCAAAGACTGAGGGGGTGGCACCAATAAATATGCAACAGCTTTGGGACTTACAGCTAGCAGTAAATCCGCTGCAGGGAGATTCTGCGACTTGGGATGAAATATAGTGGTTGCAGTAATTCATATGTACAGGGGGTCATGTTTCCACCACAACTAAGCCAAATATTGAGATATTATGCTGCAATTTGGTCCAAACACTGAGTAAAAATTACCAATAAAGATGGAGTAGCTTTGACACCTTCGAATTGGGTTAATCTATGTCACATTGCTCTGTAACCTGTGATGGGGTAGTCTAGCTGCATAAAACCCATATACCTGGGACGCCATTTTGGCAGGATAACTAAGCCAAATATTGGGATGTAATGCTGCAATTTGGGCCAAAGACTGAGGGGGTGGCACCAATAAATATGCAACAGCTTTGGGACTTACAGCTAGCAGTAAATCCGCTGCAGGGAGATTCTGCGACTTGGGATGAAATATACTGGTTGCAGTAATTCATATGTACAGGGTGTCATGTTTCCACCATAACTAAGCCAAATATTGAGATATTATGCTGCAATTTGGTCCAAACACTGAGTAAAAATTACCAATAAAGATGGAGTAGCTTTGACACCTTCGAATTGGGTTAATCTATGTCACATTGCTCTGTAACCTGCGATGGGGTAGTCTAGCTGCATAAAACCCATATACCTGGGACGCCATTTTGGCAGGATAACTAAGCCAAATATTGGGATGTAATGCTGCAATTTGGGCCAAAGACTGAGGGGGTGGCACCAATAAATATGCAACAGCTTTGGGACTTACAGCTAGCAGTAAATCCGCTGCAGGGAGATTCTGCGACTTGGGATGAAATATACTGGTTGCAGTAATTCATATGTACAGGGGGTCATGTTTCCACCATAACTAAGCCAAATATTGAGATATTATGCTGCAATTTGGTCCAAACACTGAGTAAAAATTACCAATAAAGATGGAGTAGCTTTGACACCTTCGAATTGGGTTAATCTATGTCACATTGCTCTGTAACCTGCGATGGGGTAGTCTAGCTGCATAAAACCCATATACCTGGGACGCCATTTTGGCAGGATAACTAAGCCAAATATTGGGATGTAATGCTGCAATTTGGGCCAAAGACTGAGGGGGTGGCACCAATAAATATGCAACAGCTTTGGGACTTACAGCTAGCAGTAAATCCGCTGCAGGGAGATTCTGCGACTTGGGATGAAATATACTGGTTGCAGTAATTCATATGTACAGGGGGTCATGTTTCCACCATAACTAAGCCAAATATTGAGATATTATGCTGCAATTTGGTCCAAACACTGAGTAAAAATTACCAATAAAGATGGAGTAGCTTTGACACCTTCGAATTGGGTTAATCTATGTCACATTGCTCTGTAACCTGCGATGGGGTAGTCTAGCTGCATAAAACCCATATACCTGGGACGCCATTTTGGCAGGATAACTAAGCCAAATATTGGGATGTAATGCTGCAATTTGGGCCAAAGACTGAGGGGGTGGCACCAATAAATATGCAACAGCTTTGGGACTTACAGCTAGCAGTAAATCCGCTGCAGGGAGATTCTGCGACTTGGGATGAAATATACTGGTTGCAGTAATTCATATGTACAGGGGGTCATGTTTCCACCATAACTAAGCCAAATATTGAGATATTATGCTGCAATTTGGTCCAAACACTGAGTAAAAATTACCAATAAAGATGGAGTAGCTTTGACACCTTCGAATTGGGTTAATCTATGTCACATTGCTCTGTAACCTGCGATGGGGTAGTCTAGCTGCATAAAACCCATATACCTGGGACGCCATTTTGGCAGGATAACTAAGCCAAATATTGGGATGTAATGCTGCAATTTGGGCCAAAGACTGAGGGGGTGGCACCAATAAATATGCAACAGCTTTGGGACTTACAGCTAGCAGTAAATCCGCTGCAGGGAGATTCTGCGACTTGGGATGAAATATACTGGTTGCAGTAATTCATATGTACAGGGGGTCATGTTTCCACCATAACTAAGCCAAATATTGAGATATTATGCTGCAATTTGGTCCAAACACTGAGTAAAAATTACCAATAAAGATGGAGTAGCTTTGACACCTTCGAATTGGGTTAATCTATGTCACATTGCTCTGTAACCTGCGATGGGGTAGTCTAGCTGCATAAAACCCATATACCTGGGACGCCATTTTGGCAGGATAACTAAGCCAAATATTGGGATGTAATGCTGCAATTTGGGCCAAAGACTGAGGGGGTGGCACCAATAAATATGCAACAGCTTTGGGACTTACAGCTAGCAGTAAATCCGCTGCAGGGAGATTCTGCGACTTGGGATGAAATATAGTGGTTGCAGTAATTCATATGTACAGGGGGTCATGTTTCCACCACAACTAAGCCAAATATTGAGATATTATGCTGCAATTTGGTCCAAACACTGAGTAAAAATTACCAATAAAGATGGAGTAGCTTTGACACCTTCGAATTGGGTTAATCTATGTCACATTGCTCTGTAACCTGCGATGGGGTAGTCTAGCTGCATAAAACCCATATACCTGGGACGCCATTTTGGCAGGATAACTAAGCCAAATATTGGGATGTAATGCTGCAATTTGGGCCAAAGACTGAGGGGGTGGCACCAATAAATATGCAACAGCTTTGGGACTTACAGCTAGCAGTAAATCCGCTGCAGGGAGATTCTGCGACTTGGGATGAAATATACTGGTTGCAGTAATTCATATGTACAGGGTGTCATGTTTCCACCATAACTAAGCCAAATATTGAGATATTATGCTGCAATTTGGTCCAAACACTGAGTAAAAATTACCAATAAAGATGGAGTAGCTTTGACACCTTCGAATTGGGTTAATCTATGTCACATTGCTCTGTAACCTGCGATGGGGTAGTCTAGCTGCATAAAACCCATATACCTGGGACGCCATTTTGGCAGGATAACTAAGCCAAATATTGGGATGTAATGCTGCAATTTGGGCCAAAGACTGAGGGGGTGGCACCAATAAATATGCAACAGCTTTGGGACTTACAGCTAGCAGTAAATCCGCTGCAGGGAGATTCTGCGACTTGGGATGAAATATACTGGTTGCAGTAATTCATATGTACAGGGGGTCATGTTTCCACCATAACTAAGCCAAATATTGAGATATTATGCTGCAATTTGGTCCAAACACTGAGTAAAAATTACCAATAAAGATGGAGTAGCTTTGACACCTTCGAATTGGGTTAATCTATGTCACATTGCTCTGTAACCTGCGATGGGGTAGTCTAGCTGCATAAAACCCATATACCTGGGACGCCATTTTGGCAGGATAACTAAGCCAAATATTGGGATGTAATGCTGCAATTTGGGCCAAAGACTGAGGGGGTGGCACCAATAAATATGCAACAGCTTTGGGACTTACAGCTAGCAGTAAATCCGCTGCAGGGAGATTCTGCGACTTGGGATGAAATATACTGGTTGCAGTAATTCATATGTACAGGGGGTCATGTTTCCACCATAACTAAGCCAAATATTGAGATATTATGCTGCAATTTGGTCCAAACACTGAGTAAAAATTACCAATAAAGATGGAGTAGCTTTGACACCTTCGAATTGGGTTAATCTATGTCACATTGCTCTGTAACCTGCGATGGGGTAGTCTAGCTGCATAAAACCCATATACCTGGGACGCCATTTTGGCAGGATAACTAAGCCAAATATTGGGATGTAATGCTGCAATTTGGGCCAAAGACTGAGGGGGTGGCACCAATAAATATGCAACAGCTTTGGGACTTACAGCTAGCAGTAAATCCGCTGCAGGGAGATTCTGCGACTTGGGATGAAATATACTGGTTGCAGTAATTCATATGTACAGGGGGTCATGTTTCCACCACAACTAAGCCAAATATTGAGATATTATGCTGCAATTTGGTCCAAACACTGAGTAAAAATTACCAATAAAGATGGAGTAGCTTTGACACCTTCGAATTGGGTTAATCTATGTCACATTGCTCTGTAACCTGCGATGGGGTAGTCTAGCTGCATAAAACCCATATACCTGGGACGCCATTTTGGCAGGATAACTAAGCCAAATATTGGGATGTAATGCTGCAATTTGGGCCAAAGACTGAGGGGGTGGCACCAATAAATATGCAACAGCTTTGGGACTTACAGCTAGCAGTAAATCCGCTGCAGGGAGATTCTGCGACTTGGGATGAAATATAGTGGTTGCAGTAATTCATATGTACAGGGGGTCATGTTTCCACCACAACTAAGCCAAATATTGAGATATTATGCTGCAATTTGGTCCAAACACTGAGTAAAAATTACCAATAAAGATGGAGTAGCTTTGACACCTTCGAATTGGGTTAATCTATGTCACATTGCTCTGTAACCTGCGATGGGGTAGTCTAGCTGCATAAAACCCATATACCTGGGACGCCATTTTGGCAGGATAACTAAGCCAAATATTGGGATGTAATGCTGCAATTTGGGCCAAAGACTGAGGGGGTGGCACCAATAAATATGCAACAGCTTTGGGACTTACAGCTAGCAGTAAATCCGCTGCAGGGAGATTCTGCGACTTGGGATGAAATATACTAGTTGCAGTAATTCATATGTACAGGGTGTCATGTTTCCACCATAACTAAGCCAAATATTGAGATATTATGCTGCAATTTGGTCCAAACACTGAGTAAAAATTACCAATAAAGATGGAGTAGCTTTGACACCTTCGAATTGGGTTAATCTATGTCACATTGCTCTGTAACCTGCGATGGGGTAGTCTAGCTGCATAAAACCCATATACCTGGGACGCCATTTTGGCAGGATAACTAAGCCAAATATTGGGATGTAATGCTGCAATTTGGGCCAAAGACTGAGGGGGTGGCACCAATAAATATGCAACAGCTTTGGGACTTACAGCTAGCAGTAAATCCGCTGCAGGGAGATTCTGCGACTTGGGATGAAATATACTGGTTGCAGTAATTCATATGTACAGGGGGTCATGTTTCCACCATAACTAAGCCAAATATTGAGATATTATGCTGCAATTTGGTCCAAACACTGAGTAAAAATTACCAATAAAGATGGAGTAGCTTTGACACCTTCGAATTGGGTTAATCTATGTCACATTGCTCTGTAACCTGCGATGGGGTAGTCTAGCTGCATAAAACCCATATACCTGGGACGCCATTTTGGCAGGATAACTAAGCCAAATATTGGGATGTAATGCTGCAATTTGGGCCAAAGACTGAGGGGGTGGCACCAATAAATATGCAACAGCTTTGGGACTTACAGCTAGCAGTAAATCCGCTGCAGGGAGATTCTGCGACTTGGGATGAAATATACTGGTTGCAGTAATTCATATGTACAGGGGGTCATGTTTCCACCATAACTAAGCCAAATATTGAGATATTATGCTGCAATTTGGTCCAAACACTGAGTAAAAATTACCAATAAAGATGGAGTAGCTTTGACACCTTCGAATTGGGTTAATCTATGTCACATTGCTCTGTAACCTGCGATGGGGTAGTCTAGCTGCATAAAACCCATATACCTGGGACGCCATTTTGGCAGGATAACTAAGCCAAATATTGGGATGTAATGCTGCAATTTGGGCCAAAGACTGAGGGGGTGGCACCAATAAATATGCAACAGCTTTGGGACTTACAGCTAGCAGTAAATCCGCTGCAGGGAGATTCTGCGACTTGGGATGAAATATAGTGGTTGCAGTAATTCATATGTACAGGGGGTCATGTTTCCACCACAACTAAGCCAAATATTGAGATATTATGCTGCAATTTGGTCCAAACACTGAGTAAAAATTACCAATAAAGATGGAGTAGCTTTGACACCTTCGAATTGGGTTAATCTATGTCACATTGCTCTGTAACCTGCGATGGGGTAGTCTAGCTGCATAAAACCCATATACCTGGGACGCCATTTTGGCAGGATAACTAAGCCAAATATTGGGATGTAATGCTGCAATTTGGGCCAAAGACTGAGGGGGTGGCACCAATAAATATGCAACAGCTTTGGGACTTACAGCTAGCAGTAAATCCGCTGCAGGGAGATTCTGCGACTTGGGATGAAATATACTAGTTGCAGTAATTCATATGTACAGGGTGTCATGTTTCCACCATAACTAAGCCAAATATTGAGATATTATGCTGCAATTTGGTCCAAACACTGAGTAAAAATTACCAATAAAGATGGAGTAGCTTTGACACCTTCGAATTGGGTTAATCTATGTCACATTGCTCTGTAACCTGCGATGGGGTAGTCTAGCTGCATAAAACCCATATACCTGGGACGCCATTTTGGCAGGATAACTAAGCCAAATATTGGGATGTAATGCTGCAATTTGGGCCAAAGACTGAGGGGGTGGCACCAATAAATATGCAACAGCTTTGGGACTTACAGCTAGCAGTAAATCCGCTGCAGGGAGATTCTGCGACTTGGGATGAAATATACTGGTTGCAGTAATTCATATGTACAGGGGGTCATGTTTCCACCATAACTAAGCCAAATATTGAGATATTATGCTGCAATTTGGTCCAAACACTGAGTAAAAATTACCAATAAAGATGGAGTAGCTTTGACACCTTCGAATTGGGTTAATCTATGTCACATTGCTCTGTAACCTGCGATGGGGTAGTCTAGCTGCATAAAACCCATATACCTGGGACGCCATTTTGGCAGGATAACTAAGCCAAATATTGGGATGTAATGCTGCAATTTGGGCCAAAGACTGAGGGGGTGGCACCAATAAATATGCAACAGCTTTGGGACTTACAGCTAGCAGTAAATCCGCTGCAGGGAGATTCTGCGACTTGGGATGAAATATACTGGTTGCAGTAATTCATATGTACAGGGGGTCATGTTTCCACCATAACTAAGCCAAATATTGAGATATTATGCTGCAATTTGGTCCAAACACTGAGTAAAAATTACCAATAAAGATGGAGTAGCTTTGACACCTTCGAATTGGGTTAATCTATGTCACATTGCTCTGTAACCTGCGATGGGGTAGTCTAGCTGCATAAAACCCATATACCTGGGACGCCATTTTGGCAGGATAACTAAGCCAAATATTGGGATGTAATGCTGCAATTTGGGCCAAAGACTGAGGGGGTGGCACCAATAAATATGCAACAGCTTTGGGACTTACAGCTAGCAGTAAATCCGCTGCAGGGAGATTCTGCGACTTGGGATGAAATATACTGGTTGCAGTAATTCATATGTACAGGGGGTCATGTTTCCACCACAACTAAGCCAAATATTGAGATATTATGCTGCAATTTGGTCCAAACACTGAGTAAAAATTACCAATAAAGATGGAGTAGCTTTGACACCTTCGAATTGGGTTAATCTATGTCACATTGCTCTGTAACCTGCGATGGGGTAGTCTAGCTGCATAAAACCCATATACCTGGGACGCCATTTTGGCAGGATAACTAAGCCAAATATTGGGATGTAATGCTGCAATTTGGGCCAAAGACTGAGGGGGTGGCACCAATAAATATGCAACAGCTTTGGGACTTACAGCTAGCAGTAAATCCGCTGCAGGGAGATTCTGCGACTTGGGATGAAATATACTGGTTGCAGTAATTCATATGTACAGGGGGTCATGTTTCCACCACAACTAAGCCAAATATTGAGATATTATGCTGCAATTTGGTCCAAACACTGAGTAAAAATTACCAATAAAGATGGAGTAGCTTTGACACCTTCGAATTGGGTTAATCTATGTCACATTGCTCTGTAACCTGCGATGGGGTAGTCTAGCTGCATAAAACCCATATACCTGGGACGCCATTTTGGCAGGATAACTAAGCCAAATATTGGGATGTAATGCTGCAATTTGGGCCAAAGACTGAGGGGGTGGCACCAATAAATATGCAACAGCTTTGGGACTTACAGCTAGCAGTAAATCCGCTGCAGGGAGATTCTGCGACTTGGGATGAAATATACTGGTTGCAGTAATTCATATGTACAGGGGGTCATGTTTCCACCATAACTAAGCCAAATATTGAGATATTATGCTGCAATTTGGTCCAAACACTGAGTAAAAATTACCAATAAAGATGGAGTAGCTTTGACACCTTCGAATTGGGTTAATCTATGTCACATTGCTCTGTAACCTGCGATGGGGTAGTCTAGCTGCATAAAACCCATATACCTGGGACGCCATTTTGGCAGGATAACTAAGCCAAATATTGGGATGTAATGCTGCAATTTGGGCCAAAGACTGAGGGGGTGGCACCAATAAATATGCAACAGCTTTGGGACTTACAGCTAGCAGTAAATCCGCTGCAGGGAGATTCTGCGACTTGGGATGAAATATAGTGGTTGCAGTAATTCATATGTACAGGGGGTCATGTTTCCACCACAACTAAGCCAAATATTGAGATATTATGCTGCAATTTGGTCCAAACACTGAGTAAAAATTACCAATAAAGATGGAGTAGCTTTGACACCTTCGAATTGGGTTAATCTATGTCACATTGCTCTGTAACCTGCGATGGGGTAGTCTAGCTGCATAAAACCCATATACCTGGGACGCCATTTTGGCAGGATAACTAAGCCAAATATTGGGATGTAATGCTGCAATTTGGGCCAAAGACTGAGGGGGTGGCACCAATAAATATGCAACAGCTTTGGGACTTACAGCTAGCAGTAAATCCGCTGCAGGGAGATTCTGCGACTTGGGATGAAATATACTAGTTGCAGTAATTCATATGTACAGGGTGTCATGTTTCCACCATAACTAAGCCAAATATTGAGATATTATGCTGCAATTTGGTCCAAACACTGAGTAAAAATTACCAATAAAGATGGAGTAGCTTTGACACCTTCGAATTGGGTTAATCTATGTCACATTGCTCTGTAACCTGCGATGGGGTAGTCTAGCTGCATAAAACCCATATACCTGGGACGCCATTTTGGCAGGATAACTAAGCCAAATATTGGGATGTAATGCTGCAATTTGGGCCAAAGACTGAGGGGGTGGCACCAATAAATATGCAACAGCTTTGGGACTTACAGCTAGCAGTAAATCCGCTGCAGGGAGATTCTGCGACTTGGGATGAAATATACTGGTTGCAGTAATTCATATGTACAGGGGGTCATGTTTCCACCATAACTAAGCCAAATATTGAGATATTATGCTGCAATTTGGTCCAAACACTGAGTAAAAATTACCAATAAAGATGGAGTAGCTTTGACACCTTCGAATTGGGTTAATCTATGTCACATTGCTCTGTAACCTGCGATGGGGTAGTCTAGCTGCATAAAACCCATATACCTGGGACGCCATTTTGGCAGGATAACTAAGCCAAATATTGGGATGTAATGCTGCAATTTGGGCCAAAGACTGAGGGGGTGGCACCAATAAATATGCAACAGCTTTGGGACTTACAGCTAGCAGTAAATCCGCTGCAGGGAGATTCTGCGACTTGGGATGAAATATACTGGTTGCAGTAATTCATATGTACAGGGGGTCATGTTTCCACCATAACTAAGCCAAATATTGAGATATTATGCTGCAATTTGGTCCAAACACTGAGTAAAAATTACCAATAAAGATGGAGTAGCTTTGACACCTTCGAATTGGGTTAATCTATGTCACATTGCTCTGTAACCTGCGATGGGGTAGTCTAGCTGCATAAAACCCATATACCTGGGACGCCATTTTGGCAGGATAACTAAGCCAAATATTGGGATGTAATGCTGCAATTTGGGCCAAAGACTGAGGGGGTGGCACCAATAAATATGCAACAGCTTTGGGACTTACAGCTAGCAGTAAATCCGCTGCAGGGAGATTCTGCGACTTGGGATGAAATATACTGGTTGCAGTAATTCATATGTACAGGGGGTCATGTTTCCACCACAACTAAGCCAAATATTGAGATATTATGCTGCAATTTGGTCCAAACACTGAGTAAAAATTACCAATAAAGATGGAGTAGCTTTGACACCTTCGAATTGGGTTAATCTATGTCACATTGCTCTGTAACCTGCGATGGGGTAGTCTAGCTGCATAAAACCCATATACCTGGGACGCCATTTTGGCAGGATAACTAAGCCAAATATTGGGATGTAATGCTGCAATTTGGGCCAAAGACTGAGGGGGTGGCACCAATAAATATGCAACAGCTTTGGGACTTACAGCTAGCAGTAAATCCGCTGCAGGGAGATTCTGCGACTTGGGATGAAATATACTGGTTGCAGTAATTCATATGTACAGGGGGTCATGTTTCCACCACAACTAAGCCAAATATTGAGATATTATGCTGCAATTTGGTCCAAACACTGAGTAAAAATTACCAATAAAGATGGAGTAGCTTTGACACCTTCGAATTGGGTTAATCTATGTCACATTGCTCTGTAACCTGCGATGGGGTAGTCTAGCTGCATAAAACCCATATACCTGGGACGCCATTTTGGCAGGATAACTAAGCCAAATATTGGGATGTAATGCTGCAATTTGGGCCAAAGACTGAGGGGGTGGCACCAATAAATATGCAACAGCTTTGGGACTTACAGCTAGCAGTAAATCCGCTGCAGGGAGATTCTGCGACTTGGGATGAAATATACTGGTTGCAGTAATTCATATGTACAGGGGGTCATGTTTCCACCATAACTAAGCCAAATATTGAGATATTATGCTGCAATTTGGTCCAAACACTGAGTAAAAATTACCAATAAAGATGGAGTAGCTTTGACACCTTCGAATTGGGTTAATCTATGTCACATTGCTCTGTAACCTGCGATGGGGTAGTCTAGCTGCATAAAACCCATATACCTGGGACGCCATTTTGGCAGGATAACTAAGCCAAATATTGGGATGTAATGCTGCAATTTGGGCCAAAGACTGAGGGGGTGGCACCAATAAATATGCAACAGCTTTGGGACTTACAGCTAGCAGTAAATCCGCTGCAGGGAGATTCTGCGACTTGGGATGAAATATACTGGTTGCAGTAATTCATATGTACAGGGGGTCATGTTTCCACCATAACTAAGCCAAATATTGAGATATTATGCTGCAATTTGGTCCAAACACTGAGTAAAAATTACCAATAAAGATGGAGTAGCTTTGACACCTTCGAATTGGGTTAATCTATGTCACATTGCTCTGTAACCTGCGATGGGGTAGTCTAGCTGCATAAAACCCATATACCTGGGACGCCATTTTGGCAGGATAACTAAGCCAAATATTGGGATGTAATGCTGCAATTTGGGCCAAAGACTGAGGGGGTGGCACCAATAAATATGCAACAGCTTTGGGACTTACAGCTAGCAGTAAATCCGCTGCAGGGAGATTCTGCGACTTGGGATGAAATATACTGGTTGCAGTAATTCATATGTACAGGGGGTCATGTTTCCACCACAACTAAGCCAAATATTGAGATATTATGCTGCAATTTGGTCCAAACACTGAGTAAAAATTACCAATAAAGATGGAGTAGCTTTGACACCTTCGAATTGGGTTAATCTATGTCACATTGCTCTGTAACCTGCGATGGGGTAGTCTAGCTGCATAAAACCCATATACCTGGGACGCCATTTTGGCAGGATAACTAAGCCAAATATTGGGATGTAATGCTGCAATTTGGGCCAAAGACTGAGGGGGTGGCACCAATAAATATGCAACAGCTTTGGGACTTACAGCTAGCAGTAAATCCGCTGCAGGGAGATTCTGCGACTTGGGATGAAATATAGTGGTTGCAGTAATTCATATGTACAGGGGGTCATGTTTCCACCACAACTAAGCCAAATATTGAGATATTATGCTGCAATTTGGTCCAAACACTGAGTAAAAATTACCAATAAAGATGGAGTAGCTTTGACACCTTCGAATTGGGTTAATCTATGTCACATTGCTCTGTAACCTGCGATGGGGTAGTCTAGCTGCATAAAACCCATATACCTGGGACGCCATTTTGGCAGGATAACTAAGCCAAATATTGGGATGTAATGCTGCAATTTGGGCCAAAGACTGAGGGGGTGGCACCAATAAATATGCAACAGCTTTGGGACTTACAGCTAGCAGTAAATCCGCTGCAGGGAGATTCTGCGACTTGGGATGAAATATACTAGTTGCAGTAATTCATATGTACAGGGTGTCATGTTTCCACCATAACTAAGCCAAATATTGAGATATTATGCTGCAATTTGGTCCAAACACTGAGTAAAAATTACCAATAAAGATGGAGTAGCTTTGACACCTTCGAATTGGGTTAATCTATGTCACATTGCTCTGTAACCTGCGATGGGGTAGTCTAGCTGCATAAAACCCATATACCTGGGACGCCATTTTGGCAGGATAACTAAGCCAAATATTGGGATGTAATGCTGCAATTTGGGCCAAAGACTGAGGGGGTGGCACCAATAAATATGCAACAGCTTTGGGACTTACAGCTAGCAGTAAATCCGCTGCAGGGAGATTCTGCGACTTGGGATGAAATATACTGGTTGCAGTAATTCATATGTACAGGGGGTCATGTTTCCACCATAACTAAGCCAAATATTGAGATATTATGCTGCAATTTGGTCCAAACACTGAGTAAAAATTACCAATAAAGATGGAGTAGCTTTGACACCTTCGAATTGGGTTAATCTATGTCACATTGCTCTGTAACCTGCGATGGGGTAGTCTAGCTGCATAAAACCCATATACCTGGGACGCCATTTTGGCAGGATAACTAAGCCAAATATTGGGATGTAATGCTGCAATTTGGGCCAAAGACTGAGGGGGTGGCACCAATAAATATGCAACAGCTTTGGGACTTACAGCTAGCAGTAAATCCGCTGCAGGGAGATTCTGCGACTTGGGATGAAATATACTGGTTGCAGTAATTCATATGTACAGGGGGTCATGTTTCCACCATAACTAAGCCAAATATTGAGATATTATGCTGCAATTTGGTCCAAACACTGAGTAAAAATTACCAATAAAGATGGAGTAGCTTTGACACCTTCGAATTGGGTTAATCTATGTCACATTGCTCTGTAACCTGCGATGGGGTAGTCTAGCTGCATAAAACCCATATACCTGGGACGCCATTTTGGCAGGATAACTAAGCCAAATATTGGGATGTAATGCTGCAATTTGGGCCAAAGACTGAGGGGGTGGCACCAATAAATATGCAACAGCTTTGGGACTTACAGCTAGCAGTAAATCCGCTGCAGGGAGATTCTGCGACTTGGGATGAAATATAGTGGTTGCAGTAATTCATATGTACAGGGGGTCATGTTTCCACCACAACTAAGCCAAATATTGAGATATTATGCTGCAATTTGGTCCAAACACTGAGTAAAAATTACCAATAAAGATGGAGTAGCTTTGACACCTTCGAATTGGGTTAATCTATGTCACATTGCTCTGTAACCTGCGATGGGGTAGTCTAGCTGCATAAAACCCATATACCTGGGACGCCATTTTGGCAGGATAACTAAGCCAAATATTGGGATGTAATGCTGCAATTTGGGCCAAAGACTGAGGGGGTGGCACCAATAAATATGCAACAGCTTTGGGACTTACAGCTAGCAGTAAATCCGCTGCAGGGAGATTCTGCGACTTGGGATGAAATATACTGGTTGCAGTAATTCATATGTACAGGGGGTCATGTTTCCACCACAACTAAGCCAAATATTGAGATATTATGCTGCAATTTGGTCCAAACACTGAGTAAAAATTACCAATAAAGATGGAGTAGCTTTGACACCTTCGAATTGGGTTAATCTATGTCACATTGCTCTGTAACCTGCGATGGGGTAGTCTAGCTGCATAAAACCCATATACCTGGGACGCCATTTTGGCAGGATAACTAAGCCAAATATTGGGATGTAATGCTGCAATTTGGGCCAAAGACTGAGGGGGTGGCACCAATAAATATGCAACAGCTTTGGGACTTACAGCTAGCAGTAAATCCGCTGCAGGGAGATTCTGCGACTTGGGATGAAATATAGTGGTTGCAGTAATTCATATGTACAGGGGGTCATGTTTCCACCACAACTAAGCCAAATATTGAGATATTATGCTGCAATTTGGTCCAAACACTGAGTAAAAATTACCAATAAAGATGGAGTAGCTTTGACACCTTCGAATTGGGTTAATCTATGTCACATTGCTCTGTAACCTGCGATGGGGTAGTCTAGCTGCATAAAACCCATATACCTGGGACGCCATTTTGGCAGGATAACTAAGCCAAATATTGGGATGTAATGCTGCAATTTGGGCCAAAGACTGAGGGGGTGGCACCAATAAATATGCAACAGCTTTGGGACTTACAGCTAGCAGTAAATCCGCTGCAGGGAGATTCTGCGACTTGGGATGAAATATACTAGTTGCAGTAATTCATATGTACAGGGTGTCATGTTTCCACCATAACTAAGCCAAATATTGAGATATTATGCTGCAATTTGGTCCAAACACTGAGTAAAAATTACCAATAAAGATGGAGTAGCTTTGACACCTTCGAATTGGGTTAATCTATGTCACATTGCTCTGTAACCTGCGATGGGGTAGTCTAGCTGCATAAAACCCATATACCTGGGACGCCATTTTGGCAGGATAACTAAGCCAAATATTGGGATGTAATGCTGCAATTTGGGCCAAAGACTGAGGGGGTGGCACCAATAAATATGCAACAGCTTTGGGACTTACAGCTAGCAGTAAATCCGCTGCAGGGAGATTCTGCGACTTGGGATGAAATATACTGGTTGCAGTAATTCATATGTACAGGGGGTCATGTTTCCACCATAACTAAGCCAAATATTGAGATATTATGCTGCAATTTGGTCCAAACACTGAGTAAAAATTACCAATAAAGATGGAGTAGCTTTGACACCTTCGAATTGGGTTAATCTATGTCACATTGCTCTGTAACCTGCGATGGGGTAGTCTAGCTGCATAAAACCCATATACCTGGGACGCCATTTTGGCAGGATAACTAAGCCAAATATTGGGATGTAATGCTGCAATTTGGGCCAAAGACTGAGGGGGTGGCACCAATAAATATGCAACAGCTTTGGGACTTACAGCTAGCAGTAAATCCGCTGCAGGGAGATTCTGCGACTTGGGATGAAATATACTGGTTGCAGTAATTCATATGTACAGGGGGTCATGTTTCCACCATAACTAAGCCAAATATTGAGATATTATGCTGCAATTTGGTCCAAACACTGAGTAAAAATTACCAATAAAGATGGAGTAGCTTTGACACCTTCGAATTGGGTTAATCTATGTCACATTGCTCTGTAACCTGCGATGGGGTAGTCTAGCTGCATAAAACCCATATACCTGGGACGCCATTTTGGCAGGATAACTAAGCCAAATATTGGGATGTAATGCTGCAATTTGGGCCAAAGACTGAGGGGGTGGCACCAATAAATATGCAACAGCTTTGGGACTTACAGCTAGCAGTAAATCCGCTGCAGGGAGATTCTGCGACTTGGGATGAAATATAGTGGTTGCAGTAATTCATATGTACAGGGGGTCATGTTTCCACCACAACTAAGCCAAATATTGAGATATTATGCTGCAATTTGGTCCAAACACTGAGTAAAAATTACCAATAAAGATGGAGTAGCTTTGACACCTTCGAATTGGGTTAATCTATGTCACATTGCTCTGTAACCTGCGATGGGGTAGTCTAGCTGCATAAAACCCATATACCTGGGACGCCATTTTGGCAGGATAACTAAGCCAAATATTGGGATGTAATGCTGCAATTTGGGCCAAAGACTGAGGGGGTGGCACCAATAAATATGCAACAGCTTTGGGACTTACAGCTAGCAGTAAATCCGCTGCAGGGAGATTCTGCGACTTGGGATGAAATATACTAGTTGCAGTAATTCATATGTACAGGGTGTCATGTTTCCACCATAACTAAGCCAAATATTGAGATATTATGCTGCAATTTGGTCCAAACACTGAGTAAAAATTACCAATAAAGATGGAGTAGCTTTGACACCTTCGAATTGGGTTAATCTATGTCACATTGCTCTGTAACCTGCGATGGGGTAGTCTAGCTGCATAAAACCCATATACCTGGGACGCCATTTTGGCAGGATAACTAAGCCAAATATTGTGATGTAATGCTGCAATTTGGGCCAAAGACTGAGGGGGTGGCACCAATAAATATGCAACAGCTTTGGGACTTACAGCTAGCAGTAAATCCGCTGCAGGGAGATTCTGCGACTTGGGATGAAATATACTGGTTGCAGTAATTCATATGTACAGGGGGTCATGTTTCCACCATAACTAAGCCAAATATTGAGATATTATGCTGCAATTTGGTCCAAACACTGAGTAAAAATTACCAATAAAGATGGAGTAGCTTTGACACCTTCGAATTGGGTTAATCTATGTCACATTGCTCTGTAACCTGCGATGGGGTAGTCTAGCTGCATAAAACCCATATACCTGGGACGCCATTTTGGCAGGATAACTAAGCCAAATATTGGGATGTAATGCTGCAATTTGGGCCAAAGACTGAGGGGGTGGCACCAATAAATATGCAACAGCTTTGGGACTTACAGCTAGCAGTAAATCCGCTGCAGGGAGATTCTGCGACTTGGGATGAAATATACTGGTTGCAGTAATTCATATGTACAGGGGGTCATGTTTCCACCATAACTAAGCCAAATATTGAGATATTATGCTGCAATTTGGTCCAAACACTGAGTAAAAATTACCAATAAAGATGGAGTAGCTTTGACACCTTCGAATTGGGTTAATCTATGTCACATTGCTCTGTAACCTGCGATGGGGTAGTCTAGCTGCATAAAACCCATATACCTGGGACGCCATTTTGGCAGGATAACTAAGCCAAATATTGGGATGTAATGCTGCAATTTGGGCCAAAGACTGAGGGGGTGGCACCAATAAATATGCAACAGCTTTGGGACTTACAGCTAGCAGTAAATCCGCTGCAGGGAGATTCTGCGACTTGGGATGAAATATACTGGTTGCAGTAATTCATATGTACAGGGGGTCATGTTTCCACCACAACTAAGCCAAATATTGAGATATTATGCTGCAATTTGGTCCAAACACTGAGTAAAAATTACCAATAAAGATGGAGTAGCTTTGACACCTTCGAATTGGGTTAATCTATGTCACATTGCTCTGTAACCTGCGATGGGGTAGTCTAGCTGCATAAAACCCATATACCTGGGACGCCATTTTGGCAGGATAACTAAGCCAAATATTGGGATGTAATGCTGCAATTTGGGCCAAAGACTGAGGGGGTGGCACCAATAAATATGCAACAGCTTTGGGACTTACAGCTAGCAGTAAATCCGCTGCAGGGAGATTCTGCGACTTGGGATGAAATATACTGGTTGCAGTAATTCATATGTACAGGGGGTCATGTTTCCACCACAACTAAGCCAAATATTGAGATATTATGCTGCAATTTGGTCCAAACACTGAGTAAAAATTACCAATAAAGATGGAGTAGCTTTGACACCTTCGAATTGGGTTAATCTATGTCACATTGCTCTGTAACCTGCGATGGGGTAGTCTAGCTGCATAAAACCCATATACCTGGGACGCCATTTTGGCAGGATAACTAAGCCAAATATTGGGATGTAATGCTGCAATTTGGGCCAAAGACTGAGGGGGTGGCACCAATAAATATGCAACAGCTTTGGGACTTACAGCTAGCAGTAAATCCGCTGCAGGGAGATTCTGCGACTTGGGATGAAATATACTGGTTGCAGTAATTCATATGTACAGGGGGTCATGTTTCCACCATAACTAAGCCAAATATTGAGATATTATGCTGCAATTTGGTCCAAACACTGAGTAAAAATTACCAATAAAGATGGAGTAGCTTTGACACCTTCGAATTGGGTTAATCTATGTCACATTGCTCTGTAACCTGCGATGGGGTAGTCTAGCTGCATAAAACCCATATACCTGGGACGCCATTTTGGCAGGATAACTAAGCCAAATATTGGGATGTAATGCTGCAATTTGGGCCAAAGACTGAGGGGGTGGCACCAATAAATATGCAACAGCTTTGGGACTTACAGCTAGCAGTAAATCCGCTGCAGGGAGATTCTGCGACTTGGGATGAAATATACTGGTTGCAGTAATTCATATGTACAGGGGGTCATGTTTCCACCACAACTAAGCCAAATATTGAGATATTATGCTGCAATTTGGTCCAAACACTGAGTAAAAATTACCAATAAAGATGGAGTAGCTTTGACACCTTCGAATTGGGTTAATCTATGTCACATTGCTCTGTAACCTGCGATGGGGTAGTCTAGCTGCATAAAACCCATATACCTGGGACGCCATTTTGGCAGGATAACTAAGCCAAATATTGGGATGTAATGCTGCAATTTGGGCCAAAGACTGAGGGGGTGGCACCAATAAATATGCAACAGCTTTGGGACTTACAGCTAGCAGTAAATCCGCTGCAGGGAGATTCTGCGACTTGGGATGAAATATACTGGTTGCAGTAATTCATATGTACAGGGGGTCATGTTTCCACCATAACTAAGCCAAATATTGAGATATTATGCTGCAATTTGGTCCAAACACTGAGTAAAAATTACCAATAAAGATGGAGTAGCTTTGACACCTTCGAATTGGGTTAATCTATGTCACATTGCTCTGTAACCTGCGATGGGGTAGTCTAGCTGCATAAAACCCATATACCTGGGACGCCATTTTGGCAGGATAACTAAGCCAAATATTGGGATGTAATGCTGCAATTTGGGCCAAAGACTGAGGGGGTGGCACCAATAAATATGCAACAGCTTTGGGACTTACAGCTAGCAGTAAATCCGCTGCAGGGAGATTCTGCGACTTGGGATGAAATATACTGGTTGCAGTAATTCATATGTACAGGGGGTCATGTTTCCACCACAACTAAGCCAAATATTGAGATATTATGCTGCAATTTGGTCCAAACACTGAGTAAAAATTACCAATAAAGATGGAGTAGCTTTGACACCTTCGAATTGGGTTAATCTATGTCACATTGCTCTGTAACCTGCGATGGGGTAGTCTAGCTGCATAAAACCCATATACCTGGGACGCCATTTTGGCAGGATAACTAAGCCAAATATTGGGATGTAATGCTGCAATTTGGGCCAAAGACTGAGGGGGTGGCACCAATAAATATGCAACAGCTTTGGGACTTACAGCTAGCAGTAAATCCGCTGCAGGGAGATTCTGCGACTTGGGATGAAATATACTGGTTGCAGTAATTCATATGTACAGGGGGTCATGTTTCCACCACAACTAAGCCAAATATTGAGATATTATGCTGCAATTTGGTCCAAACACTGAGTAAAAATTACCAATAAAGATGGAGTAGCTTTGACACCTTCGAATTGGGTTAATCTATGTCACATTGCTCTGTAACCTGCGATGGGGTAGTCTAGCTGCATAAAACCCATATACCTGGGACGCCATTTTGGCAGGATAACTAAGCCAAATATTGGGATGTAATGCTGCAATTTGGGCCAAAGACTGAGGGGGTGGCACCAATAAATATGCAACAGCTTTGGGACTTACAGCTAGCAGTAAATCCGCTGCAGGGAGATTCTGCGACTTGGGATGAAATATACTGGTTGCAGTAATTCATATGTACAGGGGGTCATGTTTCCACCATAACTAAGCCAAATATTGAGATATTATGCTGCAATTTGGTCCAAACACTGAGTAAAAATTACCAATAAAGATGGAGTAGCTTTGACACCTTCGAATTGGGTTAATCTATGTCACATTGCTCTGTAACCTGCGATGGGGTAGTCTAGCTGCATAAAACCCATATACCTGGGACGCCATTTTGGCAGGATAACTAAGCCAAATATTGGGATGTAATGCTGCAATTTGGGCCAAAGACTGAGGGGGTGGCACCAATAAATATGCAACAGCTTTGGGACTTACAGCTAGCAGTAAATCCGCTGCAGGGAGATTCTGCGACTTGGGATGAAATATACTGGTTGCAGTAATTCATATGTACAGGGGGTCATGTTTCCACCACAACTAAGCCAAATATTGAGATATTATGCTGCAATTTGGTCCAAACACTGAGTAAAAATTACCAATAAAGATGGAGTAGCTTTGACACCTTCGAATTGGGTTAATCTATGTCACATTGCTCTGTAACCTGCGATGGGGTAGTCTAGCTGCATAAAACCCATATACCTGGGACGCCATTTTGGCAGGATAACTAAGCCAAATATTGGGATGTAATGCTGCAATTTGGGCCAAAGACTGAGGGGGTGGCACCAATAAATATGCAACAGCTTTGGGACTTACAGCTAGCAGTAAATCCGCTGCAGGGAGATTCTGCGACTTGGGATGAAATATACTGGTTGCAGTAATTCATATGTACAGGGGGTCATGTTTCCACCATAACTAAGCCAAATATTGAGATATTATGCTGCAATTTGGTCCAAACACTGAGTAAAAATTACCAATAAAGATGGAGTAGCTTTGACACCTTCGAATTGGGTTAATCTATGTCACATTGCTCTGTAACCTGCGATGGGGTAGTCTAGCTGCATAAAACCCATATACCTGGGACGCCATTTTGGCAGGATAACTAAGCCAAATATTGGGATGTAATGCTGCAATTTGGGCCAAAGACTGAGGGGGTGGCACCAATAAATATGCAACAGCTTTGGGACTTACAGCTAGCAGTAAATCCGCTGCAGGGAGATTCTGCGACTTGGGATGAAATATACTGGTTGCAGTAATTCATATGTACAGGGGGTCATGTTTCCACCATAACTAAGCCAAATATTGAGATATTATGCTGCAATTTGGTCCAAACACTGAGTAAAAATTACCAATAAAGATGGAGTAGCTTTGACACCTTCGAATTGGGTTAATCTATGTCACATTGCTCTGTAACCTGCGATGGGGTAGTCTAGCTGCATAAAACCCATATACCTGGGACGCCATTTTGGCAGGATAACTAAGCCAAATATTGGGATGTAATGCTGCAATTTGGGCCAAAGACTGAGGGGGTGGCACCAATAAATATGCAACAGCTTTGGGACTTACAGCTAGCAGTAAATCCGCTGCAGGGAGATTCTGCGACTTGGGATGAAATATACTGGTTGCAGTAATTCATATGTACAGGGGGTCATGTTTCCACCACAACTAAGCCAAATATTGAGATATTATGCTGCAATTTGGTCCAAACACTGAGTAAAAATTACCAATAAAGATGGAGTAGCTTTGACACCTTCGAATTGGGTTAATCTATGTCACATTGCTCTGTAACCTGCGATGGGGTAGTCTAGCTGCATAAAACCCATATACCTGGGACGCCATTTTGGCAGGATAACTAAGCCAAATATTGGGATGTAATGCTGCAATTTGGGCCAAAGACTGAGGGGGTGGCACCAATAAATATGCAACAGCTTTGGGACTTACAGCTAGGAGTAAATCCGCTGCAGGGAGATTCTGGGACTTAGGATGAACTCTACTGGTTGCAGTAGCTCATATATACAGGGGGTCATGTTCCCACCATAACTAAGCCAATTATGGAGATATCGTACTGCAATTTGGTCCAGACACTAAGCAAAAATCACTAATAAATATGGAATAGCTTTGACACCTCCGGAATGGGTTAATCCAGGCCCCATTGCCCTGTAAGCTGCAATTAAGTGGTCTAGCTGCC
Source organism: Sabellastarte sp. h YS-2021 (assembly GCA_964017235.1). Taxonomy (NCBI): domain Eukaryota; kingdom Metazoa; phylum Annelida; class Polychaeta; order Sabellida; family Sabellidae; genus Sabellastarte; species Sabellastarte sp. h YS-2021. Next base: position 797,863 of record CAXHLB010000006.1, on the reverse strand, counting down.
TAGAACCCCTGTACCTGGTGCGCCATTTTGGCAGCAGGGCTAAGCCAGATATTGGGATGTAATGCTGCAATTTGGGCCAAAGATTGAGGGGGTGGCACCAATAAATATGCAACAGCTTTGGGACTTACAGCTAGCAGTAAATCCGCTGCAGGGAGATTCTGGGACTTGGGATGAACTCTACTGGTTGCAGTAGCTCATATCTACAGGGGGTCATGTTCCCACCATAACTAAGCCAATTATGGAGATATCGTACTGCAATTTGGTCCAGACACTAAGCAAAAATCACTAATAAATATGGAATAGCTTTGACACCTCCGGAATGGGTTAATCCAGGCCCCATTGCCCTATAAGCTGCAATTAAGTGGTCTAGCTGCATAGAACCCCTGTACCTGGTGCGCCATTTTGGCAGCAGGGCTAAGCCAGATATTGGGATGTAATGCTGCAATTTGGGCCAAAGACTGAGGGGGTGGCACCAATAAATATGCAACAGCTTTGGGACTTACAGCTAGCAGTAAATCCGCTGCAGGGAGATTCTGCGACTTGGGATGAAATATACTGGTTGCAGTAATTCATATGTACAGGGGGTCATGTTTCCACCATAACTAAGCCAAATATTGAGATATTATGCTGCAATTTGGTCCAAACACTGAGTAAAAATTACCAATAAAGATGGAGTAGCTTTGACACCTTCGAATTGTGTTAATCTATGTCACATTGCTCTGTAACCTGCGATGGGGTAGTCTAGCTGCATAAAACCCATATACCTGGGACGCCATTTTGGCAGGATAACTAAGCCAAATATTGGGATGTAATGCTGCAATTTGGGCCAAAGACTGAGGGGGTGGCACCAATAAATATGCAACAGCTTTGGGACTTACAGCTAGCAGTAAATCTGCTGCAGGGAGATTCTGCGACTTGGGATGAAATATACTGGTTGCAGTAATTCATATGTACAGGGGGTCATGTTTCCACCATAACTAAGCCAAATATTGAGATATTATGCTGCAATTTGGTCCAAACACTGAGTAAAAATTACCAATAAAGATGGAGTAGCTTTGACACCTTCGAATTGGGTTAATCTATGTCACATTGCTCTGTAACCTGCGATGGGGTAGTCTAGCTGCATAAAACCCATATACCTGGGACGCCATTTTGGCAGGATAACTAAGCCAAATATTGGGATGTAATGCTGCAATTTGGGCCAAAGACTGAGGGGGTGGCACCAATAAATATGCAACAGCTTTGGGACTTACAGCTAGCAGTAAATCCGCTGCAGGGAGATTCTGCGACTTGGGATGAAATATACTGGTTGCAGTAATTCATATGTACAGGGGGTCATGTTTCCACCATAACTAAGCCAAATATTGAGATATTATGCTGCAATTTGGTCCAAACACTGAGTAAAAATTACCAATAAAGATGGAGTAGCTTTGACACCTTCGAATTGGGTTAATCTATGTCACATTGCTCTGTAACCTGCGATGGGGTAGTCTAGCTGCATAAAACCCATATACCTGGGACGCCATTTTGGCAGGATAACTAAGCCAAATATTGGGATGTAATGCTGCAATTTGGGCCAAAGACTGAGGGGGTGGCACCAATAAATATGCAACAGCTTTGGGACTTACAGCTAGCAGTAAATCCGCTGCAGGGAGATTCTGCGACTTGGGATGAAATATACTGGTTGCAGTAATTCATATGTACAGGGGGTCATGTTTCCACCATAACTAAGCCAAATATTGAGATATTATGCTGCAATTTGGTCCAAACACTGAGTAAAAATTACCAATAAAGATGGAGTAGCTTTGACACCTTCGAATTGGGTTAATCTATGTCACATTGCTCTGTAACCTGCGATGGGGTAGTCTAGCTGCATAAAACCCATATACCTGGGACGCCATTTTGGCAGGATAACTAAGCCAAATATTGGGATGTAATGCTGCAATTTGGGCCAAAGACTGAGGGGGTGGCACCAATAAATATGCAACAGCTTTGGGACTTACAGCTAGCAGTAAATCCGCTGCAGGGAGATTCTGCGACTTGGGATGAAATATACTGGTTGCAGTAATTCATATGTACAGGGGGTCATGTTTCCACCATAACTAAGCCAAATATTGAGATATTATGCTGCAATTTGGTCCAAACACTGAGTAAAAATTACCAATAAAGATGGAGTAGCTTTGACACCTTCGAATTGTGTTAATCTATGTCACATTGCTCTGTAACCTGCGATGGGGTAGTCTAGCTGCATAAAACCCATATACCTGGGACGCCATTTTGGCAGGATAACTAAGCCAAATATTGGGATGTAATGCTGCAATTTGGGCCAAAGACTGAGGGGGTGGCACCAATAAATATGCAACAGCTTTGGGACTTACAGCTAGCAGTAAATCCGCTGCAGGGAGATTCTGCGACTTGGGATGAAATATACTGGTTGCAGTAATTCATATGTACAGGGGGTCATGTTTCCACCATAACTAAGCCAAATATTGAGATATTATGCTGCAATTTGGTCCAAACACTGAGTAAAAATTACCAATAAAGATGGAGTAGCTTTGACACCTTCGAATTGGGTTAATCTATGTCACATTGCTCTGTAACCTGCGATGGGGTAGTCTAGCTGCATAAAACCCATATACCTGGGACGCCATTTTGGCAGGATAACTAAGCCAAATATTGGGATGTAATGCTGCAATTTGGGCCAAAGACTGAGGGGGTGGCACCAATAAATATGCAACAGCTTTGGGACTTACAGCTAGCAGTAAATCCGCTGCAGGGAGATTCTGCGACTTGGGATGAAATATACTGGTTGCAGTAATTCATATGTACAGGGGGTCATGTTTCCACCATAACTAAGCCAAATATTGAGATATTATGCTGCAATTTGGTCCAAACACTGAGTAAAAATTACCAATAAAGATGGAGTAGCTTTGACACCTTCGAATTGGGTTAATCTATGTCACATTGCTCTGTAACCTGCGATGGGGTAGTCTAGCTGCATAAAACCCATATACCTGGGACGCCATTTTGGCAGGATAACTAAGCCAAATATTGGGATGTAATGCTGCAATTTGGGCCAAAGACTGAGGGGGTGGCACCAATAAATATGCAACAGCTTTGGGACTTACAGCTAGGAGTAAATCCGCTGCAGGGAGATTCTGGGACTTAGGATGAACTCTACTGGTTGCAGTAGCTCATATATACAGGGGGTCATGTTCCCACCATAACTAAGCCAATTATGGAGATATCGTACTGCAATTTGGTCCAGACACTAAGCAATAATCACTAATAAATATGGAATAGCTTTGACACCTCCGGAATGGGTTAATCCAGGCCCCATTGCCCTGTAAGCTGCAATTAAGTGGTCTAGCTGCCTAGAACCCCTGTACCTGGTGCGCCATTTTGGCAGCAGGGCTAAGCCAGATATTGGGATGTAATGCTGCAATTTGGGCCAAAGATTGAGGGGGTGGCACCAATAAATATGCAACAGCTTTGGGACTTACAGCTAGCAGTAAATCCGCTGCAGGGAGATTCTGCGACTTGGGATGAAATATACTGGTTGCAGTAATTCATATGTACAGGGGGTCATGTTTCCACCATAACTAAGCCAAATATTGAGATATTATGCTGCAATTTGGTCCAAACACTGAGTAAAAATTACCAATAAAGATGGAGTAGCTTTGACACCTTCGAATTGGGTTAATCTATGTCACATTGCTCTGTAACCTGCGATGGGGTAGTCTAGCTGCATAAAACCCATATACCTGGGACGCCATTTTGGCAGGATAACTAAGCCAAATATTGGGATGTAATGCTGCAATTTGGGCCAAAGACTGAGGGGGTGGCACCAATAAATATGCAACAGCTTTGGGACTTACAGCTAGCAGTAAATCCGCTGCAGGGAGATTCTGCGACTTGGGATGAAATATACTGGTTGCAGTAATTCATATGTACAGGGGGTCATGTTTCCACCATAACTAAGCCAAATATTGAGATATTATGCTGCAATTTGGTCCAAACACTGAGTAAAAATTACCAATAAAGATGGAGTAGCTTTGACACCTTCGAATTGGGTTAATCTATGTCACATTGCTCTGTAACCTGCGATGGGGTAGTCTAGCTGCATAAAACCCATATACCTGGGACGCCATTTTGGCAGGATAACTAAGCCAAATATTGGGATGTAATGCTGCAATTTGGGCCAAAGACTGAGGGGGTGGCACCAATAAATATGCAACAGCTTTGGGACTTACAGCTAGCAGTAAATCCGCTGCAGGGAGATTCTGCGACTTGGGATGAAATATACTGGTTGCAGTAATTCATATGTACAGGGGGTCATGTTTCCACAATAACTAAGCCAAATATTGAGATATTATGCTGCAATTTGGTCCAAACACTGAGTAAAAATTACCAATAAAGATGGAGTAGCTTTGACACCTCCGGAATGGGTTAATCCAGGCCCCATTGCCCTGTAAGCTGCAATTAAGTGGTCTAGCTGCATAGAACCCCTGTACCTGGTGCGCCATTTTGGCAGCAGGGCTAAGCCAGATATTGGGATGTAATGCTGCAATTTGGGCCAAAGATTGAGGGGGTGGCACCAATAAATATGCAACAGCTTTGGGACTTACAGCTAGCAGTAAATCCGCTGCAGGGAGATTCTGGGACTTGGGATGAACTCTACTGGTTGCAGTAGCTCATATCTACAGGGGGTCATGTTCCCACCATAACTAAGCCAATTATGGAGATATCGTACTGCAATTTGGTCCAGACACTAAGCAAAAATCACTAATAAATATGGAATAGCTTTGACACCTCCGGAATGGGTTAATCCAGGCCCCATTGCCCTGTAAGCTGCAATTAAGTGGTCTAGCTGCCTAGAACCCCTGTACCTGGTGCGCCATTTTGGCAGCAGGGCTAAGCCAGATATTGGGATGTAATGCTGCAATTTGGGCCAAAGATTGAGGGGGTGGCACCAATAAATATGCAACAGCTTTGGGACTTACAGCTAGCAGTAAATCCGCTGCAGGGAGATTCTGCGACTTGGGATGAAATATACTGGTTGCAGTAATTCATATGTACAGGGGGTCATGTTTCCACCATAACTAAGCCAAATATTGAGATATTATGCTGCAATTTGGTCCAAACACTGAGTAAAAATTACCAATAAAGATGGAGTAGCTTTGACACCTTCGAATTGGGTTAATCTATGTCACATTGCTCTGTAACCTGCGATGGGGTAGTCTAGCTGCATAAAACCCATATACCTGGGACGCCATTTTGGCAGGATAACTAAGCCAAATATTGGGATGTAATGCTGCAATTTGGGACAAAGACTGAGGGGGTGGCACCAATAAATATGCAACAGCTTTGGGACTTACAGCTAGCAGTAAATCCGCTGCAGGGAGATTCTGCGACTTGGGATGAAATATACTGGTTGCAGTAATTCATATGTACAGGGGGTCATGTTTCCACCATAACTAAGCCAAATATTGAGATATTATGCTGCAATTTGGTCCAAACACTGAGTAAAAATTACCAATAAAGATGGAGTAGCTTTGACACCTTCGAATTGGGTTAATCTATGTCACATTGCTCTGTAACCTGCGATGGGGTAGTCTAGCTGCATAAAACCCATATACCTGGGACGCCATTTTGGCAGGATAACTAAGCCAAATATTGGGATGTAATGCTGCAATTTGGGCCAAAGACTGAGGGGGTGGCACCAATAAATATGCAACAGCTTTGGGACTTACAGCTAGCAGTAAATCCGCTGCAGGGAGATTCTGCGACTTGGGATGAAATATACTGGTTGCAGTAATTCATATGTACAGGGGGTCATGTTTCCACAATAACTAAGCCAAATATTGAGATATTATGCTGCAATTTGGTCCAAACACTGAGTAAAAATTACCAATAAAGATGGAGTAGCTTTGACACCTCCGGAATGGGTTAATCCAGGCCCCATTGCCCTGTAAGCTGCAATTAAGTGGTCTAGCTGCATAGAACCCCTGTACCTGGTGCGCCATTTTGGCAGCAGGGCTAAGCCAGATATTGGGATGTAATGCTGCAATTTGGGCCAAAGATTGAGGGGGTGGCACCAATAAATATGCAACAGCTTTGGGACTTACAGCTAGCAGTAAATCCGCTGCAGGGAGATTCTGGGACTTGGGATGAACTCTACTGGTTGCAGTAGCTCATATCTACAGGGGGTCATGTTCCCACCATAACTAAGCCAATTATGGAGATATCGTACTGCAATTTGGTCCAGACACTAAGCAAAAATCACTAATAAATATGGAATAGCTTTGACACCTCCGGAATGGGTTAATCCAGGCCCCATTGCCCTGTAAGCTGCAATTAAGTGGTCTAGCTGCATAGAACCCCTGTACCTGGTGCGCCATTTTGGCAGCAGGGCTAAGCCAGATATTGGGATGTAATGCTGCAATTTGGGCCAAAGACTGAGGGGGTGGCACCAATAAATATGCAACAGCTTTGGGACTTACAGCTAGCAGTAAATCCGCTGCAGGGAGATTCTGCGACTTGGGATGAAATATACTGGTTGCAGTAATTCATATGTACAGGGGGTCATGTTTCCACCATAACTAAGCCAAATATTGAGATATTATGCTGCAATTTGGTCCAAACACTGAGTAAAAATTACCAATAAAGATGGAGTAGCTTTGACACCTTCGAATTGGGTTAATCTATGTCACATTGCTCTGTAACCTGCGATGGGGTAGTCTAGCTGCATAAAACCCATATACCTGGGACGCCATTTTGGCAGGATAACTAAGCCAAATATTGGGATGTAATGCTGCAATTTGGGCCAAAGACTGAGGGGGTGGCACCAATAAATATGCAACAGCTTTGGGACTTACAGCTAGCAGTAAATCCGCTGCAGGGAGATTCTGCGACTTGGGATGAAATATACTGGTTGCAGTAATTCATATGTACAGGGGGTCATGTTTCCACCATAACTAAGCCAAATATTGAGATATTATGCTGCAATTTGGTCCAAACACTGAGTAAAAATTACCAATAAAGATGGAGTAGCTTTGACACCTTCGAATTGGGTTAATCTATGTCACATTGCTCTGTAACCTGCGATGGGGTAGTCTAGCTGCATAAAACCCATATACCTGGGACGCCATTTTGGCAGGATAACTAAGCCAAATATTGGGATGTAATGCTGCAATTTGGGCCAAAGACTGAGGGGGTGGCACCAATAAATATGCAACAGCTTTGGGACTTACAGCTAGCAGTAAATCCGCTGCAGGGAGATTCTGCGACTTGGGATGAAATATACTGGTTGCAGTAATTCATATGTACAGGGGGTCATGTTTCCACCATAACTAAGCCAAATATTGAGATATTATGCTGCAATTTGGTCCAAACACTGAGTAAAAATTACCAATAAAGATGGAGTAGCTTTGACACCTCCGGAATGGGTTAATCCAGGCCCCATTGCCCTGTAAGCTGCAATTAAGTGGTCTAGCTGCATAGAACCCCTGTACCTGGTGCGCCATTTTGGCAGCAGGGCTAAGCCAGATATTGGGATGTAATGCTGCAATTTGGGCCAAAGATTGAGGGGGTGGCACCAATAAATATGCAACAGCTTTGGGACTTACAGCTAGCAGTAAATCCGCTGCAGGGAGATTCTGGGACTTGGGATGAACTCTACTGGTTGCAGTAGCTCATATCTACAGGGGGTCATGTTCCCACCATAACTAAGCCAATTATGGAGATATCGTACTGCAATTTGGTCCAGACACTAAGCAAAAATCACTAATAAATATGGAATAGCTTTGACACCTCCGGAATGGGTTAATCCAGGCCCCATTGCCCTGTAAGCTGCAATTAAGTGGTCTAGCTGCCTAGAACCCCTGTACCTGGTGCGCCATTTTGGCAGCAGGGCTAAGCCAGATATTGGGATGTAATGCTGCAATTTGGGCCAAAGATTGAGGGGGTGGCACCAATAAATATGCAACAGCTTTGGGACTTACAGCTAGCAGTAAATCCGCTGCAGGGAGATTCTGGGACTTGGGATGAACTCTACTGGTTGCAGTAGCTCATATCTACAGGGGGTCATGTTCCCACCATAACTAAGCCAATTATGGAGATATCGTACTGCAATTTGGTCCAGACACTAAGCAAAAATCACTAATAAATATGGAATAGCTTTGACACCTCCGGAATGGGTTAATCCAGGCCCCATTGCCCTATAAGCTGCAATTAAGTGGTCTAGCTGCATAGAACCCCTGTACCTGGTGCGCCATTTTGGCAGCAGGGCTAAGCCAGATATTGGGATGTAATGCTGCAATTTGGGCCAAAGACTGAGGGGGTGGCACCAATAAATATGCAACAGCTTTGGGACTTACAGCTAGCAGTAAATCCGCTGCAGGGAGATTCTGCGACTTGGGATGAAATATACTGGTTGCAGTAATTCATATGTACAGGGGGTCATGTTTCCACCATAACTAAGCCAAATATTGAGATATTATGCTGCAATTTGGTCCAAACACTGAGTAAAAATTACCAATAAAGATGGAGTAGCTTTGACACCTTCGAATTGTGTTAATCTATGTCACATTGCTCTGTAACCTGCGATGGGGTAGTCTAGCTGCATAAAACCCATATACCTGGGACGCCATTTTGGCAGGATAACTAAGCCAAATATTGGGATGTAATGCTGCAATTTGGGCCAAAGACTGAGGGGGTGGCACCAATAAATATGCAACAGCTTTGGGACTTACAGCTAGCAGTAAATCCGCTGCAGGGAGATTCTGCGACTTGGGATGAAATATACTGGTTGCAGTAATTCATATGTACAGGGGGTCATGTTTCCACCATAACTAAGCCAAATATTGAGATATTATGCTGCAATTTGGTCCAAACACTGAGTAAAAATTACCAATAAAGATGGAGTAGCTTTGACACCTTCGAATTGGGTTAATCTATGTCACATTGCTCTGTAACCTGCGATGGGGTAGTCTAGCTGCATAAAACCCATATACCTGGGACGCCATTTTGGCAGGATAACTAAGCCAAATATTGGGATGTAATGCTGCAATTTGGGCCAAAGACTGAGGGGGTGGCACCAATAAATATGCAACAGCTTTGGGACTTACAGCTAGCAGTAAATCCGCTGCAGGGAGATTCTGCGACTTGGGATGAAATATACTGGTTGCAGTAATTCATATGTACAGGGGGTCATGTTTCCACCATAACTAAGCCAAATATTGAGATATTATGCTGCAATTTGGTCCAAACACTGAGTAAAAATTACCAATAAAGATGGAGTAGCTTTGACACCTTCGAATTGGGTTAATCTATGTCACATTGCTCTGTAACCTGCGATGGGGTAGTCTAGCTGCATAAAACCCATATACCTGGGACGCCATTTTGGCAGGATAACTAAGCCAAATATTGGGATGTAATGCTGCAATTTGGGCCAAAGACTGAGGGGGTGGCACCAATAAATATGCAACAGCTTTGGGACTTACAGCTAGGAGTAAATCCGCTGCAGGGAGATTCTGGGACTTAGGATGAACTCTACTGGTTGCAGTAGCTCATATATACAGGGGGTCATGTTCCCACCATAACTAAGCCAATTATGGAGATATCGTACTGCAATTTGGTCCAGACACTAAGCAATAATCACTAATAAATATGGAATAGCTTTGACACCTCCGGAATGGGTTAATCCAGGCCCCATTGCCCTGTAAGCTGCAATTAAGTGGTCTAGCTGCCTAGAACCCCTGTACCTGGTGCGCCATTTTGGCAGCAGGGCTAAGCCAGATATTGGGATGTAATGCTGCAATTTGGGCCAAAGATTGAGGGGGTGGCACCAATAAATATGCAACAGCTTTGGGACTTACAGCTAGCAGTAAATCCGCTGCAGGGAGATTCTGCGACTTGGGATGAAATATACTGGTTGCAGTAATTCATATGTACAGGGGGTCATGTTTCCACCATAACTAAGCCAAATATTGAGATATTATGCTGCAATTTGGTCCAAACACTGAGTAAAAATTACCAATAAAGATGGAGTAGCTTTGACACCTTCGAATTGGGTTAATCTATGTCACATTGCTCTGTAACCTGCGATGGGGTAGTCTAGCTGCATAAAACCCATATACCTGGGACGCCATTTTGGCAGGATAACTAAGCCAAATATTGGGATGTAATGCTGCAATTTGGGCCAAAGACTGAGGGGGTGGCACCAATAAATATGCAACAGCTTTGGGACTTACAGCTAGCAGTAAATCCGCTGCAGGGAGATTCTGCGACTTGGGATGAAATATACTGGTTGCAGTAATTCATATGTACAGGGGGTCATGTTTCCACCATAACTAAGCCAAATATTGAGATATTATGCTGCAATTTGGTCCAAACACTGAGTAAAAATTACCAATAAAGATGGAGTAGCTTTGACACCTTCGAATTGGGTTAATCTATGTCACATTGCTCTGTAACCTGCGATGGGGTAGTCTAGCTGCATAAAACCCATATACCTGGGACGCCATTTTGGCAGGATAACTAAGCCAAATATTGGGATGTAATGCTGCAATTTGGGCCAAAGACTGAGGGGGTGGCACCAATAAATATGCAACAGCTTTGGGACTTACAGCTAGCAGTAAATCCGCTGCAGGGAGATTCTGCGACTTGGGATGAAATATACTGGTTGCAGTAATTCATATGTACAGGGGGTCATGTTTCCACCATAACTAAGCCAAATATTGAGATATTATGCTGCAATTTGGTCCAAACACTGAGTAAAAATTACCAATAAAGATGGAGTAGCTTTGACACCTTCGAATTGGGTTAATCTATGTCACATTGCTCTGTAACCTGCGATGGGGTAGTCTAGCTGCATAAAACCCATATACCTGGGACGCCATTTTGGCAGGATAACTAAGCCAAATATTGGGATGTAATGCTGCAATTTGGGCCAAAGACTGAGGGGGTGGCACCAATAAATATGCAACAGCTTTGGGACTTACAGCTAGGAGTAAATCCGCTGCAGGGAGATTCTGGGACTTAGGATGAACTCTACTGGTTGCAGTAGCTCATATATACAGGGGGTCATGTTCCCACCATAACTAAGCCAATTATGGAGATATCGTACTGCAATTTGGTCCAGACACTAAGCAATAATCACTAATAAATATGGAATAGCTTTGACACCTCCGGAATGGGTTAATCCAGGCCCCATTGCCCTGTAAGCTGCAATTAAGTGGTCTAGCTGCCTAGAACCCCTGTACCTGGTGCGCCATTTTGGCAGCAGGGCTAAGCCAGATATTGGGATGTAATGCTGCAATTTGGGCCAAAGATTGAGGGGGTGGCACCAATAAATATGCAACAGCTTTGGGACTTACAGCTAGCAGTAAATCCGCTGCAGGGAGATTCTGCGACTTGGGATGAAATATACTGGTTGCAGTAATTCATATGTACAGGGGGTCATGTTTCCACCATAACTAAGCCAAATATTGAGATATTATGCTGCAATTTGGTCCAAACACTGAGTAAAAATTACCAATAAAGATGGAGTAGCTTTGACACCTTCGAATTGGGTTAATCTATGTCACATTGCTCTGTAACCTGCGATGGGGTAGTCTAGCTGCATAAAACCCATATACCTGGGACGCCATTTTGGCAGGATAACTAAGCCAAATATTGGGATGTAATGCTGCAATTTGGGCCAAAGACTGAGGGGGTGGCACCAATAAATATGCAACAGCTTTGGGACTTACAGCTAGCAGTAAATCCGCTGCAGGGAGATTCTGCGACTTGGGATGAAATATACTGGTTGCAGTAATTCATATGTACAGGGGGTCATGTTTCCACCATAACTAAGCCAAATATTGAGATATTATGCTGCAATTTGGTCCAAACACTGAGTAAAAATTACCAATAAAGATGGAGTAGCTTTGACACCTTCGAATTGGGTTAATCTATGTCACATTGCTCTGTAACCTGCGATGGGGTAGTCTAGCTGCATAAAACCCATATACCTGGGACGCCATTTTGGCAGGATAACTAAGCCAAATATTGGGATGTAATGCTGCAATTTGGGCCAAAGACTGAGGGGGTGGCACCAATAAATATGCAACAGCTTTGGGACTTACAGCTAGCAGTAAATCCGCTGCAGGGAGATTCTGCGACTTGGGATGAAATATACTGGTTGCAGTAATTCATATGTACAGGGGGTCATGTTTCCACAATAACTAAGCCAAATATTGAGATATTATGCTGCAATTTGGTCCAAACACTGAGTAAAAATTACCAATAAAGATGGAGTAGCTTTGACACCTCCGGAATGGGTTAATCCAGGCCCCATTGCCCTGTAAGCTGCAATTAAGTGGTCTAGCTGCATAGAACCCCTGTACCTGGTGCGCCATTTTGGCAGCAGGGCTAAGCCAGATATTGGGATGTAATGCTGCAATTTGGGCCAAAGATTGAGGGGGTGGCACCAATAAATATGCAACAGCTTTGGGACTTACAGCTAGCAGTAAATCCGCTGCAGGGAGATTCTGGGACTTGGGATGAACTCTACTGGTTGCAGTAGCTCATATCTACAGGGGGTCATGTTCCCACCATAACTAAGCCAATTATGGAGATATCGTACTGCAATTTGGTCCAGACACTAAGCAAAAATCACTAATAAATATGGAATAGCTTTGACACCTCCGGAATGGGTTAATCCAGGCCCCATTGCCCTGTAAGCTGCAATTAAGTGGTCTAGCTGCCTAGAACCCCTGTACCTGGTGCGCCATTTTGGCAGCAGGGCTAAGCCAGATATTGGGATGTAATGCTGCAATTTGGGCCAAAGATTGAGGGGGTGGCACCAATAAATATGCAACAGCTTTGGGACTTACAGCTAGCAGTAAATCCGCTGCAGGGAGATTCTGCGACTTGGGATGAAATATACTGGTTGCAGTAATTCATATGTACAGGGGGTCATGTTTCCACCATAACTAAGCCAAATATTGAGATATTATGCTGCAATTTGGTCCAAACACTGAGTAAAAATTACCAATAAAGATGGAGTAGCTTTGACACCTTCGAATTGGGTTAATCTATGTCACATTGCTCTGTAACCTGCGATGGGGTAGTCTAGCTGCATAAAACCCATATACCTGGGACGCCATTTTGGCAGGATAACTAAGCCAAATATTGGGATGTAATGCTGCAATTTGGGCCAAAGACTGAGGGGGTGGCACCAATAAATATGCAACAGCTTTGGGACTTACAGCTAGCAGTAAATCCGCTGCAGGGAGATTCTGCGACTTGGGATGAAATATACTGGTTGCAGTAATTCATATGTACAGGGGGTCATGTTTCCACCATAACTAAGCCAAATATTGAGATATTATGCTGCAATTTGGTCCAAACACTGAGTAAAAATTACCAATAAAGATGGAGTAGCTTTGACACCTTCGAATTGGGTTAATCTATGTCACATTGCTCTGTAACCTGCGATGGGGTAGTCTAGCTGCATAAAACCCATATACCTGGGACGCCATTTTGGCAGGATAACTAAGCCAAATATTGGGATGTAATGCTGCAATTTGGGCCAAAGACTGAGGGGGTGGCACCAATAAATATGCAACAGCTTTGGGACTTACAGCTAGCAGTAAATCCGCTGCAGGGAGATTCTGCGACTTGGGATGAAATATACTGGTTGCAGTAATTCATATGTACAGGGGGTCATGTTTCCACAATAACTAAGCCAAATATTGAGATATTATGCTGCAATTTGGTCCAAACACTGAGTAAAAATTACCAATAAAGATGGAGTAGCTTTGACACCTCCGGAATGGGTTAATCCAGGCCCCATTGCCCTGTAAGCTGCAATTAAGTGGTCTAGCTGCATAGAACCCCTGTACCTGGTGCGCCATTTTGGCAGCAGGGCTAAGCCAGATATTGGGATGTAATGCTGCAATTTGGGCCAAAGATTGAGGGGGTGGCACCAATAAATATGCAACAGCTTTGGGACTTACAGCTAGCAGTAAATCCGCTGCAGGGAGATTCTGGGACTTGGGATGAACTCTACTGGTTGCAGTAGCTCATATCTACAGGGGGTCATGTTCCCACCATAACTAAGCCAATTATGGAGATATCGTACTGCAATTTGGTCCAGACACTAAGCAAAAATCACTAATAAATATGGAATAGCTTTGACACCTCCGGAATGGGTTAATCCAGGCCCCATTGCCCTGTAAGCTGCAATTAAGTGGTCTAGCTGCATAGAACCCCTGTACCTGGTGCGCCATTTTGGCAGCAGGGCTAAGCCAGATATTGGGATGTAATGCTGCAATTTGGGCCAAAGACTGAGGGGGTGGCACCAATAAATATGCAACAGCTTTGGGACTTACAGCTAGCAGTAAATCCGCTGCAGGGAGATTCTGCGACTTGGGATGAAATATACTGGTTGCAGTAATTCATATGTACAGGGGGTCATGTTTCCACCATAACTAAGCCAAATATTGAGATATTATGCTGCAATTTGGTCCAAACACTGAGTAAAAATTACCAATAAAGATGGAGTAGCTTTGACACCTTCGAATTGGGTTAATCTATGTCACATTGCTCTGTAACCTGCGATGGGGTAGTCTAGCTGCATAAAACCCATATACCTGGGACGCCATTTTGGCAGGATAACTAAGCCAAATATTGGGATGTAATGCTGCAATTTGGGCCAAAGACTGAGGGGGTGGCACCAATAAATATGCAACAGCTTTGGGACTTACAGCTAGCAGTAAATCCGCTGCAGGGAGATTCTGCGACTTGGGATGAAATATACTGGTTGCAGTAATTCATATGTACAGGGGGTCATGTTTCCACCATAACTAAGCCAAATATTGAGATATTATGCTGCAATTTGGTCCAAACACTGAGTAAAAATTACCAATAAAGATGGAGTAGCTTTGACACCTTCGAATTGGGTTAATCTATGTCACATTGCTCTGTAACCTGCGATGGGGTAGTCTAGCTGCATAAAACCCATATACCTGGGACGCCATTTTGGCAGGATAACTAAGCCAAATATTGGGATGTAATGCTGCAATTTGGGCCAAAGACTGAGGGGGTGGCACCAATAAATATGCAACAGCTTTGGGACTTACAGCTAGCAGTAAATCCGCTGCAGGGAGATTCTGCGACTTGGGATGAAATATACTGGTTGCAGTAATTCATATGTACAGGGGGTCATGTTTCCACCATAACTAAGCCAAATATTGAGATATTATGCTGCAATTTGGTCCAAACACTGAGTAAAAATTACCAATAAAGATGGAGTAGCTTTGACACCTCCGGAATGGGTTAATCCAGGCCCCATTGCCCTGTAAGCTGCAATTAAGTGGTCTAGCTGCATAGAACCCCTGTACCTGGTGCGCCATTTTGGCAGCAGGGCTAAGCCAGATATTGGGATGTAATGCTGCAATTTGGGCCAAAGATTGAGGGGGTGGCACCAATAAATATGCAACAGCTTTGGGACTTACAGCTAGCAGTAAATCCGCTGCAGGGAGATTCTGGGACTTGGGATGAACTCTACTGGTTGCAGTAGCTCATATCTACAGGGGGTCATGTTCCCACCATAACTAAGCCAATTATGGAGATATCGTACTGCAATTTGGTCCAGACACTAAGCAAAAATCACTAATAAATATGGAATAGCTTTGACACCTCCGGAATGGGTTAATCCAGGCCCCATTGCCCTGTAAGCTGCAATTAAGTGGTCTAGCTGCATAGAACCCCTGTACCTGGTGCGCCATTTTGGCAGCAGGGCTAAGCCAGATATTGGGATGTAATGCTGCAATTTGGGCCAAAGACTGAGGGGGTGGCACCAATAAATATGCAACAGCTTTGGGACTTACAGCTAGCAGTAAATCCGCTGCAGGGAGATTCTGCGACTTGGGATGAAATATACTGGTTGCAGTAATTCATATGTACAGGGGGTCATGTTTCCACCATAACTAAGCCAAATATTGAGATATTATGCTGCAATTTGGTCCAAACACTGAGTAAAAATTACCAATAAAGATGGAGTAGCTTTGACACCTTCGAATTGGGTTAATCTATGTCACATTGCTCTGTAACCTGCGATGGGGTAGTCTAGCTGCATAAAACCCATATACCTGGGACGCCATTTTGGCAGGATAACTAAGCCAAATATTGGGATGTAATGCTGCAATTTGGGCCAAAGACTGAGGGGGTGGCACCAATAAATATGCAACAGCTTTGGGACTTACAGCTAGCAGTAAATCCGCTGCAGGGAGATTCTGCGACTTGGGATGAAATATACTGGTTGCAGTAATTCATATGTACAGGGGGTCATGTTTCCACAATAACTAAGCCAAATATTGAGATATTATGCTGCAATTTGGTCCAAACACTGAGTAAAAATTACCAATAAAGATGGAGTAGCTTTGACACCTCCGGAATGGGTTAATCCAGGCCCCATTGCCCTGTAAGCTGCAATTAAGTGGTCTAGCTGCATAGAACCCCTGTACCTGGTGCGCCATTTTGGCAGCAGGGCTAAGCCAGATATTGGGATGTAATGCTGCAATTTGGGCCAAAGATTGAGGGGGTGGCACCAATAAATATGCAACAGCTTTGGGACTTACAGCTAGCAGTAAATCCGCTGCAGGGAGATTCTGGGACTTGGGATGAACTCTACTGGTTGCAGTAGCTCATATCTACAGGGGGTCATGTTCCCACCATAACTAAGCCAATTATGGAGATATCGTACTGCAATTTGGTCCAGACACTAAGCAAAAATCACTAATAAATATGGAATAGCTTTGACACCTCCGGAATGGGTTAATCCAGGCCCCATTGCCCTGTAAGCTGCAATTAAGTGGTCTAGCTGCATAGAACCCCTGTACCTGGTGCGCCATTTTGGCAGCAGGGCTAAGCCAGATATTGGGATGTAATGCTGCAATTTGGGCCAAAGACTGAGGGGGTGGCACCAATAAATATGCAACAGCTTTGGGACTTACAGCTAGCAGTAAATCCGCTGCAGGGAGATTCTGCGACTTGGGATGAAATATACTGGTTGCAGTAATTCATATGTACAGGGGGTCATGTTTCCACCATAACTAAGCCAAATATTGAGATATTATGCTGCAATTTGGTCCAAACACTGAGTAAAAATTACCAATAAAGATGGAGTAGCTTTGACACCTTCGAATTGGGTTAATCTATGTCACATTGCTCTGTAACCTGCGATGGGGTAGTCTAGCTGCATAAAACCCATATACCTGGGACGCCATTTTGGCAGGATAACTAAGCCAAATATTGGGATGTAATGCTGCAATTTGGGCCAAAGACTGAGGGGGTGGCACCAATAAATATGCAACAGCTTTGGGACTTACAGCTAGCAGTAAATCCGCTGCAGGGAGATTCTGCGACTTGGGATGAAATATACTGGTTGCAGTAATTCATATGTACAGGGGGTCATGTTTCCACCATAACTAAGCCAAATATTGAGATATTATGCTGCAATTTGGTCCAAACACTGAGTAAAAATTACCAATAAAGATGGAGTAGCTTTGACACCTTCGAATTGGGTTAATCTATGTCACATTGCTCTGTAACCTGCGATGGGGTAGTCTAGCTGCATAAAACCCATATACCTGGGACGCCATTTTGGCAGGATAACTAAGCCAAATATTGGGATGTAATGCTGCAATTTGGGCCAAAGACTGAGGGGGTGGCACCAATAAATATGCAACAGCTTTGGGACTTACAGCTAGCAGTAAATCCGCTGCAGGGAGATTCTGCGACTTGGGATGAAATATACTGGTTGCAGTAATTCATATGTACAGGGGGTCATGTTTCCACCATAACTAAGCCAAATATTGAGATATTATGCTGCAATTTGGTCCAAACACTGAGTAAAAATTACCAATAAAGATGGAGTAGCTTTGACACCTCCGGAATGGGTTAATCCAGGCCCCATTGCCCTGTAAGCTGCAATTAAGTGGTCTAGCTGCATAGAACCCCTGTACCTGGTGCGCCATTTTGGCAGCAGGGCTAAGCCAGATATTGGGATGTAATGCTGCAATTTGGGCCAAAGATTGAGGGGGTGGCACCAATAAATATGCAACAGCTTTGGGACTTACAGCTAGCAGTAAATCCGCTGCAGGGAGATTCTGGGACTTGGGATGAACTCTACTGGTTGCAGTAGCTCATATCTACAGGGGGTCATGTTCCCACCATAACTAAGCCAATTATGGAGATATCGTACTGCAATTTGGTCCAGACACTAAGCAAAAATCACTAATAAATATGGAATAGCTTTGACACCTCCGGAATGGGTTAATCCAGGCCCCATTGCCCTGTAAGCTGCAATTAAGTGGTCTAGCTGCATAGAACCCCTGTACCTGGTGCGCCATTTTGGCAGCAGGGCTAAGCCAGATATTGGGATGTAATGCTGCAATTTGGGCCAAAGACTGAGGGGGTGGCACCAATAAATATGCAACAGCTTTGGGACTTACAGCTAGCAGTAAATCCGCTGCAGGGAGATTCTGCGACTTGGGATGAAATATACTGGTTGCAGTAATTCATATGTACAGGGGGTCATGTTTCCACCATAACTAAGCCAAATATTGAGATATTATGCTGCAATTTGGTCCAAACACTGAGTAAAAATTACCAATAAAGATGGAGTAGCTTTGACACCTTCGAATTGGGTTAATCTATGTCACATTGCTCTGTAACCTGCGATGGGGTAGTCTAGCTGCATAAAACCCATATACCTGGGACGCCATTTTGGCAGGATAACTAAGCCAAATATTGGGATGTAATGCTGCAATTTGGGCCAAAGACTGAGGGGGTGGCACCAATAAATATGCAACAGCTTTGGGACTTACAGCTAGCAGTAAATCCGCTGCAGGGAGATTCTGCGACTTGGGATGAAATATACTGGTTGCAGTAATTCATATGTACAGGGGGTCATGTTTCCACCATAACTAAGCCAAATATTGAGATATTATGCTGCAATTTGGTCCAAACACTGAGTAAAAATTACCAATAAAGATGGAGTAGCTTTGACACCTTCGAATTGGGTTAATCTATGTCACATTGCTCTGTAACCTGCGATGGGGTAGTCTAGCTGCATAAAACCCATATACCTGGGACGCCATTTTGGCAGGATAACTAAGCCAAATATTGGGATGTAATGCTGCAATTTGGGCCAAAGACTGAGGGGGTGGCACCAATAAATATGCAACAGCTTTGGGACTTACAGCTAGCAGTAAATCCGCTGCAGGGAGATTCTGCGACTTGGGATGAAATATACTGGTTGCAGTAATTCATATGTACAGGGGGTCATGTTTCCACCATAACTAAGCCAAATATTGAGATATTATGCTGCAATTTGGTCCAAACACTGAGTAAAAATTACCAATAAAGATGGAGTAGCTTTGACACCTTCGAATTGGGTTAATCTATGTCACATTGCTCTGTAACCTGCGATGGGGTAGTCTAGCTGCATAAAACCCATATACCTGGGACGCCATTTTGGCAGGATAACTAAGCCAAATATTGGGATGTAATGCTGCAATTTGGGCCAAAGACTGAGGGGGTGGCACCAATAAATATGCAACAGCTTTGGGACTTACAGCTAGCAGTAAATCCGCTGCAGGGAGATTCTGCGACTTGGGATGAAATATACTGGTTGCAGTAATTCATATGTACAGGGGGTCATGTTTCCACCATAACTAAGCCAAATATTGAGATATTATGCTGCAATTTGGTCCAAACACTGAGTAAAAATTACCAATAAAGATGGAGTAGCTTTGACACCTTCGAATTGGGTTAATCTATGTCACATTGCTCTGTAACCTGCGATGGGGTAGTCTAGCTGCATAAAACCCATATACCTGGGACGCCATTTTGGCAGGATAACTAAGCCAAATATTGGGATGTAATGCTGCAATTTGGGCCAAAGACTGAGGGGGTGGCACCAATAAATATGCAACAGCTTTGGGACTTACAGCTAGCAGTAAATCCGCTGCAGGGAGATTCTGCGACTTGGGATGAAATATACTGGTTGCAGTAATTCATATGTACAGGGGGTCATGTTTCCACCATAACTAAGCCAAATATTGAGATATTATGCTGCAATTTGGTCCAAACACTGAGTAAAAATTACCAATAAAGATGGAGTAGCTTTGACACCTTCGAATTGGGTTAATCTATGTCACATTGCTCTGTAACCTGCGATGGGGTAGTCTAGCTGCATAAAACCCATATACCTGGGACGCCATTTTGGCAGGATAACTAAGCCAAATATTGGGATGTAATGCTGCAATTTGGGCCAAAGACTGAGGGGGTGGCACCAATAAATATGCAACAGCTTTGGGACTTACAGCTAGCAGTAAATCCGCTGCAGGGAGATTCTGCGACTTGGGATGAAATATACTGGTTGCAGTAATTCATATGTACAGGGGGTCATGTTTCCACCATAACTAAGCCAAATATTGAGATATTATGCTGCAATTTGGTCCAAACACTGAGTAAAAATTACCAATAAAGATGGAGTAGCTTTGACACCTTCGAATTGGGTTAATCTATGTCACATTGCTCTGTAACCTGCGATGGGGTAGTCTAGCTGCATAAAACCCATATACCTGGGACGCCATTTTGGCAGGATAACTAAGCCAAATATTGGGATGTAATGCTGCAATTTGGGCCAAAGACTGAGGGGGTGGCACCAATAAATATGCAACAGCTTTGGGACTTACAGCTAGCAGTAAATCCGCTGCAGGGAGATTCTGCGACTTGGGATGAAATATACTGGTTGCAGTAATTCATATGTACAGGGGGTCATGTTTCCACCATAACTAAGCCAAATATTGAGATATTATGCTGCAATTTGGTCCAAACACTGAGTAAAAATTACCAATAAAGATGGAGTAGCTTTGACACCTTCGAATTGGGTTAATCTATGTCACATTGCTCTGTAACCTGCGATGGGGTAGTCTAGCTGCATAAAACCCATATACCTGGGACGCCATTTTGGCAGGATAACTAAGCCAAATATTGGGATGTAATGCTGCAATTTGGGCCAAAGACTGAGGGGGTGGCACCAATAAATATGCAACAGCTTTGGGACTTACAGCTAGCAGTAAATCCGCTGCAGGGAGATTCTGCGACTTGGGATGAAATATACTGGTTGCAGTAATTCATATGTACAGGGGGTCATGTTTCCACCATAACTAAGCCAAATATTGAGATATTATGCTGCAATTTGGTCCAAACACTGAGTAAAAATTACCAATAAAGATGGAGTAGCTTTGACACCTTCGAATTGGGTTAATCTATGTCACATTGCTCTGTAACCTGCGATGGGGTAGTCTAGCTGCATAAAACCCATATACCTGGGACGCCATTTTGGCAGGATAACTAAGCCAAATATTGGGATGTAATGCTGCAATTTGGGCCAAAGACTGAGGGGGTGGCACCAATAAATATGCAACAGCTTTGGGACTTACAGCTAGGAGTAAATCCGCTGCAGGGAGATTCTGGGACTTAGGATGAACTCTACTGGTTGCAGTAGCTCATATATACAGGGGGTCATGTTCCCACCATAACTAAGCCAATTATGGAGATATCGTACTGCAATTTGGTCCAGACACTAAGCAAAAATCACTAATAAATATGGAATAGCTTTGACACCTCCGGAATGGGTTAATCCAGGCCCCATTGCCCTGTAAGCTGCAATTAAGTGGTCTAGCTGCCTAGAACCCCTGTACCTGGTGCGCCATTTTGGCAGCAGGGCTAAGCCAGATATTGGGATGTAATGCTGCAATTTGGGCCAAAGATTGAGGGGGTGGCACCAATAAATATGCAACAGCTTTGGGACTTACAGCTAGCAGTAAATCCGCTGCAGGGAGATTCTGGGACTTGGGATGAACTCTACTGGTTGCAGTAGCTCATATCTACAGGGGGTCATGTTCCCACCATAACTAAGCCAATTATGGAGATATCGTACTGCAATTTGGTCCAGACACTAAGCAAAAATCACTAATAAATATGGAATAGCTTTGACACCTCCGGAATGGGTTAATCCAGGCCCCATTGCCCTGTAAGCTGCAATTAAGTGGTCTAGCTGCATAGAACCCCTGTACCTGGTGCGCCATTTTGGCAGCAGGGCTAAGCCAGATATTGGGATGTAATGCTGCAATTTGGGCCAAAGACTGAGGGGGTGGCACCAATAAATATGCAACAGCTTTGGGACTTACAGCTAGCAGTAAATCCGCTGCAGGGAGATTCTGCGACTTGGGATGAAATATACTGGTTGCAGTAATTCATATGTACAGGGGGTCATGTTTCCACCATAACTAAGCCAAATATTGAGATATTATGCTGCAATTTGGTCCAAACACTGAGTAAAAATTACCAATAAAGATGGAGTAGCTTTGACACCTTCGAATTGGGTTAATCTATGTCACATTGCTCTGTAACCTGCGATGGGGTAGTCTAGCTGCATAAAACCCATATACCTGGGACGCCATTTTGGCAGGATAACTAAGCCAAATATTGGGATGTAATGCTGCAATTTGGGCCAAAGACTGAGGGGGTGGCACCAATAAATATGCAACAGCTTTGGGACTTACAGCTAGCAGTAAATCCGCTGCAGGGAGATTCTGCGACTTGGGATGAAATATACTGGTTGCAGTAATTCATATGTACAGGGGGTCATGTTTCCACCATAACTAAGCCAAATATTGAGATATTATGCTGCAATTTGGTCCAAACACTGAGTAAAAATTACCAATAAAGATGGAGTAGCTTTGACACCTTCGAATTGGGTTAATCTATGTCACATTGCTCTGTAACCTGCGATGGGGTAGTCTAGCTGCATAAAACCCATATACCTGGGACGCCATTTTGGCAGGATAACTAAGCCAAATATTGGGATGTAATGCTGCAATTTGGGCCAAAGACTGAGGGGGTGGCACCAATAAATATGCAACAGCTTTGGGACTTACAGCTAGCAGTAAATCCGCTGCAGGGAGATTCTGCGACTTGGGATGAAATATACTGGTTGCAGTAATTCATATGTACAGGGGGTCATGTTTCCACCATAACTAAGCCAAATATTGAGATATTATGCTGCAATTTGGTCCAAACACTGAGTAAAAATTACCAATAAAGATGGAGTAGCTTTGACACCTTCGAATTGGGTTAATCTATGTCACATTGCTCTGTAACCTGCGATGGGGTAGTCTAGCTGCATAAAACCCATATACCTGGGACGCCATTTTGGCAGGATAACTAAGCCAAATATTGGGATGTAATGCTGCAATTTGGGCCAAAGACTGAGGGGGTGGCACCAATAAATATGCAACAGCTTTGGGACTTACAGCTAGCAGTAAATCCGCTGCAGGGAGATTCTGCGACTTGGGATGAAATATACTGGTTGCAGTAATTCATATGTACAGGGGGTCATGTTTCCACCATAACTAAGCCAAATATTGAGATATTATGCTGCAATTTGGTCCAAACACTGAGTAAAAATTACCAATAAAGATGGAGTAGCTTTGACACCTTCGAATTGGGTTAATCTATGTCACATTGCTCTGTAACCTGCGATGGGGTAGTCTAGCTGCATAAAACCCATATACCTGGGACGCCATTTTGGCAGGATAACTAAGCCAAATATTGGGATGTAATGCTGCAATTTGGGCCAAAGACTGAGGGGGTGGCACCAATAAATATGCAACAGCTTTGGGACTTACAGCTAGCAGTAAATCCGCTGCAGGGAGATTCTGCGACTTGGGATGAAATATACTGGTTGCAGTAATTCATATGTACAGGGGGTCATGTTTCCACCATAACTAAGCCAAATAGTGAGATATTATGCTGCAATTTGGTCCAAACACTGAGTAAAAATTACCAATAAAGATGGAGTAGCTTTGACACCTTCGAATTGGGTTAATCTATGTCACATTGCTCTGTAACCTGCGATGGGGTAGTCTAGCTGCATAAAACCCATATACCTGGGACGCCATTTTGGCAGGATAACTAAGCCAAATATTGGGATGTAATGCTGCAATTTGGGCCAAAGACTGAGGGGGTGGCACCAATAAATATGCAACAGCTTTGGGACTTACAGCTAGCAGTAAATCCGCTGCAGGGAGATTCTGCGACTTGGGATG
The DNA here is from genome assembly GCA_964017235.1 of Sabellastarte sp. h YS-2021. Classification (NCBI taxonomy): domain Eukaryota; kingdom Metazoa; phylum Annelida; class Polychaeta; order Sabellida; family Sabellidae; genus Sabellastarte; species Sabellastarte sp. h YS-2021. The sequence continues at coordinate 773,690 of CAXHLB010000006.1, read as the reverse complement.
AAATATACTGGTTGCAGTAATTCATATGTACAGGGGGTCATGTTTCCACCATAACTAAGCCAAATATTGAGATATTATGCTGCAATTTGGTCCAAACACTGAGTAAAAATTACCAATAAAGATGGAGTAGCTTTGACACCTTCGAATTGGGTTAATCTATGTCACATTGCTCTGTAACCTGCGATGGGGTAGTCTAGCTGCATAAAACCCATATACCTGGGACGCCATTTTGGCAGGATAACTAAGCCAAATATTGGGATGTAATGCTGCAATTTGGGCCAAAGACTGAGGGGGTGGCACCAATAAATATGCAACAGCTTTGGGACTTACAGCTAGCAGTAAATCCGCTGCAGGGAGATTCTGCGACTTGGGATGAAATATACTGGTTGCAGTAATTCATATGTACAGGGGGTCATGTTTCCACCATAACTAAGCCAAATATTGAGATATTATGCTGCAATTTGGTCCAAACACTGAGTAAAAATTACCAATAAAGATGGAGTAGCTTTGACACCTTCGAATTGGGTTAATCTATGTCACATTGCTCTGTAACCTGCGATGGGGTAGTCTAGCTGCATAAAACCCATATACCTGGGACGCCATTTTGGCAGGATAACTAAGCCAAATATTGGGATGTAATGCTGCAATTTGGGCCAAAGACTGAGGGGGTGGCACCAATAAATATGCAACAGCTTTGGGACTTACAGCTAGCAGTAAATCCGCTGCAGGGAGATTCTGCGACTTGGGATGAAATATACTGGTTGCAGTAATTCATATGTACAGGGGGTCATGTTTCCACCATAACTAAGCCAAATATTGAGATATTATGCTGCAATTTGGTCCAAACACTGAGTAAAAATTACCAATAAAGATGGAGTAGCTTTGACACCTTCGAATTGGGTTAATCTATGTCACATTGCTCTGTAACCTGCGATGGGGTAGTCTAGCTGCATAAAACCCATATACCTGGGACGCCATTTTGGCAGGATAACTAAGCCAAATATTGGGATGTAATGCTGCAATTTGGGCCAAAGACTGAGGGGGTGGCACCAATAAATATGCAACAGCTTTGGGACTTACAGCTAGGAGTAAATCCGCTGCAGGGAGATTCTGGGACTTAGGATGAACTCTACTGGTTGCAGTAGCTCATATATACAGGGGGTCATGTTCCCACCATAACTAAGCCAATTATGGAGATATCGTACTGCAATTTGGTCCAGACACTAAGCAAAAATCACTAATAAATATGGAATAGCTTTGACACCTCCGGAATGGGTTAATCCAGGCCCCATTGCCCTGTAAGCTGCAATTAAGTGGTCTAGCTGCCTAGAACCCCTGTACCTGGTGCGCCATTTTGGCAGCAGGGCTAAGCCAGATATTGGGATGTAATGCTGCAATTTGGGCCAAAGATTGAGGGGGTGGCACCAATAAATATGCAACAGCTTTGGGACTTACAGCTAGCAGTAAATCCGCTGCAGGGAGATTCTGGGACTTGGGATGAACTCTACTGGTTGCAGTAGCTCATATCTACAGGGGGTCATGTTCCCACCATAACTAAGCCAATTATGGAGATATCGTACTGCAATTTGGTCCAGACACTAAGCAAAAATCACTAATAAATATGGAATAGCTTTGACACCTCCGGAATGGGTTAATCCAGGCCCCATTGCCCTGTAAGCTGCAATTAAGTGGTCTAGCTGCATAGAACCCCTGTACCTGGTGCGCCATTTTGGCAGCAGGGCTAAGCCAGATATTGGGATGTAATGCTGCAATTTGGGCCAAAGACTGAGGGGGTGGCACCAATAAATATGCAACAGCTTTGGGACTTACAGCTAGCAGTAAATCCGCTGCAGGGAGATTCTGCGACTTGGGATGAAATATACTGGTTGCAGTAATTCATATGTACAGGGGGTCATGTTTCCACCATAACTAAGCCAAATATTGAGATATTATGCTGCAATTTGGTCCAAACACTGAGTAAAAATTACCAATAAAGATGGAGTAGCTTTGACACCTTCGAATTGGGTTAATCTATGTCACATTGCTCTGTAACCTGCGATGGGGTAGTCTAGCTGCATAAAACCCATATACCTGGGACGCCATTTTGGCAGGATAACTAAGCCAAATATTGGGATGTAATGCTGCAATTTGGGCCAAAGACTGAGGGGGTGGCACCAATAAATATGCAACAGCTTTGGGACTTACAGCTAGCAGTAAATCCGCTGCAGGGAGATTCTGCGACTTGGGATGAAATATACTGGTTGCAGTAATTCATATGTACAGGGGGTCATGTTTCCACCATAACTAAGCCAAATATTGAGATATTATGCTGCAATTTGGTCCAAACACTGAGTAAAAATTACCAATAAAGATGGAGTAGCTTTGACACCTTCGAATTGGGTTAATCTATGTCACATTGCTCTGTAACCTGCGATGGGGTAGTCTAGCTGCATAAAACCCATATACCTGGGACGCCATTTTGGCAGGATAACTAAGCCAAATATTGGGATGTAATGCTGCAATTTGGGCCAAAGACTGAGGGGGTGGCACCAATAAATATGCAACAGCTTTGGGACTTACAGCTAGCAGTAAATCCGCTGCAGGGAGATTCTGCGACTTGGGATGAAATATACTGGTTGCAGTAATTCATATGTACAGGGGGTCATGTTTCCACCATAACTAAGCCAAATATTGAGATATTATGCTGCAATTTGGTCCAAACACTGAGTAAAAATTACCAATAAAGATGGAGTAGCTTTGACACCTCCGGAATGGGTTAATCCAGGCCCCATTGCCCTGTAAGCTGCAATTAAGTGGTCTAGCTGCATAGAACCCCTGTACCTGGTGCGCCATTTTGGCAGCAGGGCTAAGCCAGATATTGGGATGTAATGCTGCAATTTGGGCCAAAGATTGAGGGGGTGGCACCAATAAATATGCAACAGCTTTGGGACTTACAGCTAGCAGTAAATCCGCTGCAGGGAGATTCTGGGACTTGGGATGAACTCTACTGGTTGCAGTAGCTCATATCTACAGGGGGTCATGTTCCCACCATAACTAAGCCAATTATGGAGATATCGTACTGCAATTTGGTCCAGACACTAAGCAAAAATCACTAATAAATATGGAATAGCTTTGACACCTCCGGAATGGGTTAATCCAGGCCCCATTGCCCTGTAAGCTGCAATTAAGTGGTCTAGCTGCATAGAACCCCTGTACCTGGTGCGCCATTTTGGCAGCAGGGCTAAGCCAGATATTGGGATGTAATGCTGCAATTTGGGCCAAAGACTGAGGGGGTGGCACCAATAAATATGCAACAGCTTTGGGACTTACAGCTAGCAGTAAATCCGCTGCAGGGAGATTCTGCGACTTGGGATGAAATATACTGGTTGCAGTAATTCATATGTACAGGGGGTCATGTTTCCACCATAACTAAGCCAAATATTGAGATATTATGCTGCAATTTGGTCCAAACACTGAGTAAAAATTACCAATAAAGATGGAGTAGCTTTGACACCTTCGAATTGGGTTAATCTATGTCACATTGCTCTGTAACCTGCGATGGGGTAGTCTAGCTGCATAAAACCCATATACCTGGGACGCCATTTTGGCAGGATAACTAAGCCAAATATTGGGATGTAATGCTGCAATTTGGGCCAAAGACTGAGGGGGTGGCACCAATAAATATGCAACAGCTTTGGGACTTACAGCTAGCAGTAAATCCGCTGCAGGGAGATTCTGCGACTTGGGATGAAATATACTGGTTGCAGTAATTCATATGTACAGGGGGTCATGTTTCCACCATAACTAAGCCAAATATTGAGATATTATGCTGCAATTTGGTCCAAACACTGAGTAAAAATTACCAATAAAGATGGAGTAGCTTTGACACCTTCGAATTGGGTTAATCTATGTCACATTGCTCTGTAACCTGCGATGGGGTAGTCTAGCTGCATAAAACCCATATACCTGGGACGCCATTTTGGCAGGATAACTAAGCCAAATATTGGGATGTAATGCTGCAATTTGGGCCAAAGACTGAGGGGGTGGCACCAATAAATATGCAACAGCTTTGGGACTTACAGCTAGGAGTAAATCCGCTGCAGGGAGATTCTGGGACTTAGGATGAACTCTACTGGTTGCAGTAGCTCATATATACAGGGGGTCATGTTCCCACCATAACTAAGCCAATTATGGAGATATCGTACTGCAATTTGGTCCAGACACTAAGCAAAAATCACTAATAAATATGGAATAGCTTTGACACCTCCGGAATGGGTTAATCCAGGCCCCATTGCCCTGTAAGCTGCAATTAAGTGGTCTAGCTGCATAGAACCCCTGTACCTGGTGCGCCATTTTGGCAGCAGGGCTAAGCCAGATATTGGGATGTAATGCTGCAATTTGGGCCAAAGACTGAGGGGGTGGCACCAATAAATATGCAACAGCTTTGGGACTTACAGCTAGCAGTAAATCCGCTGCAGGGAGATTCTGCGACTTGGGATGAAATATACTGGTTGCAGTAATTCATATGTACAGGGGGTCATGTTTCCACCATAACTAAGCCAAATATTGAGATATTATGCTGCAATTTGGTCCAAACACTGAGTAAAAATTACCAATAAAGATGGAGTAGCTTTGACACCTTCGAATTGGGTTAATCTATGTCACATTGCTCTGTAACCTGCGATGGGGTAGTCTAGCTGCATAAAACCCATATACCTGGGACGCCATTTTGGCAGGATAACTAAGCCAAATATTGGGATGTAATGCTGCAATTTGGGCCAAAGACTGAGGGGGTGGCACCAATAAATATGCAACAGCTTTGGGACTTACAGCTAGCAGTAAATCCGCTGCAGGGAGATTCTGCGACTTGGGATGAAATATACTGGTTGCAGTAATTCATATGTACAGGGGGTCATGTTTCCACCATAACTAAGCCAAATATTGAGATATTATGCTGCAATTTGGTCCAAACACTGAGTAAAAATTACCAATAAAGATGGAGTAGCTTTGACACCTTCGAATTGGGTTAATCTATGTCACATTGCTCTGTAACCTGCGATGGGGTAGTCTAGCTGCATAAAACCCATATACCTGGGACGCCATTTTGGCAGGATAACTAAGCCAAATATTGGGATGTAATGCTGCAATTTGGGCCAAAGACTGAGGGGGTGGCACCAATAAATATGCAACAGCTTTGGGACTTACAGCTAGCAGTAAATCCGCTGCAGGGAGATTCTGCGACTTGGGATGAAATATACTGGTTGCAGTAATTCATATGTACAGGGGGTCATGTTTCCACCATAACTAAGCCAAATATTGAGATATTATGCTGCAATTTGGTCCAAACACTGAGTAAAAATTACCAATAAAGATGGAGTAGCTTTGACACCTTCGAATTGGGTTAATCTATGTCACATTGCTCTGTAACCTGCGATGGGGTAGTCTAGCTGCATAAAACCCATATACCTGGGACGCCATTTTGGCAGGATAACTAAGCCAAATATTGGGATGTAATGCTGCAATTTGGGCCAAAGACTGAGGGGGTGGCACCAATAAATATGCAACAGCTTTGGGACTTACAGCTAGCAGTAAATCCGCTGCAGGGAGATTCTGCGACTTGGGATGAAATATACTGGTTGCAGTAATTCATATGTACAGGGGGTCATGTTTCCACCATAACTAAGCCAAATATTGAGATATTATGCTGCAATTTGGTCCAAACACTGAGTAAAAATTACCAATAAAGATGGAGTAGCTTTGACACCTTCGAATTGGGTTAATCTATGTCACATTGCTCTGTAACCTGCGATGGGGTAGTCTAGCTGCATAAAACCCATATACCTGGGACGCCATTTTGGCAGGATAACTAAGCCAAATATTGGGATGTAATGCTGCAATTTGGGCCAAAGACTGAGGGGGTGGCACCAATAAATATGCAACAGCTTTGGGACTTACAGCTAGGAGTAAATCCGCTGCAGGGAGATTCTGGGACTTAGGATGAACTCTACTGGTTGCAGTAGCTCATATATACAGGGGGTCATGTTCCCACCATAACTAAGCCAATTATGGAGATATCGTACTGCAATTTGGTCCAGACACTAAGCAAAAATCACTAATAAATATGGAATAGCTTTGACACCTCCGGAATGGGTTAATCCAGGCCCCATTGCCCTGTAAGCTGCAATTAAGTGGTCTAGCTGCATAGAACCCCTGTACCTGGTGCGCCATTTTGGCAGCAGGGCTAAGCCAGATATTGGGATGTAATGCTGCAATTTGGGCCAAAGACTGAGGGGGTGGCACCAATAAATATGCAACAGCTTTGGGACTTACAGCTAGCAGTAAATCCGCTGCAGGGAGATTCTGCGACTTGGGATGAAATATACTGGTTGCAGTAATTCATATGTACAGGGGGTCATGTTTCCACCATAACTAAGCCAAATATTGAGATATTATGCTGCAATTTGGTCCAAACACTGAGTAAAAATTACCAATAAAGATGGAGTAGCTTTGACACCTTCGAATTGGGTTAATCTATGTCACATTGCTCTGTAACCTGCGATGGGGTAGTCTAGCTGCATAAAACCCATATACCTGGGACGCCATTTTGGCAGGATAACTAAGCCAAATATTGGGATGTAATGCTGCAATTTGGGCCAAAGACTGAGGGGGTGGCACCAATAAATATGCAACAGCTTTGGGACTTACAGCTAGCAGTAAATCCGCTGCAGGGAGATTCTGCGACTTGGGATGAAATATACTGGTTGCAGTAATTCATATGTACAGGGGGTCATGTTTCCACCATAACTAAGCCAAATATTGAGATATTATGCTGCAATTTGGTCCAAACACTGAGTAAAAATTACCAATAAAGATGGAGTAGCTTTGACACCTTCGAATTGGGTTAATCTATGTCACATTGCTCTGTAACCTGCGATGGGGTAGTCTAGCTGCATAAAACCCATATACCTGGGACGCCATTTTGGCAGGATAACTAAGCCAAATATTGGGATGTAATGCTGCAATTTGGGCCAAAGACTGAGGGGGTGGCACCAATAAATATGCAACAGCTTTGGGACTTACAGCTAGCAGTAAATCCGCTGCAGGGAGATTCTGCGACTTGGGATGAAATATACTGGTTGCAGTAATTCATATGTACAGGGGGTCATGTTTCCACCATAACTAAGCCAAATATTGAGATATTATGCTGCAATTTGGTCCAAACACTGAGTAAAAATTACCAATAAAGATGGAGTAGCTTTGACACCTTCGAATTGGGTTAATCTATGTCACATTGCTCTGTAACCTGCGATGGGGTAGTCTAGCTGCATAAAACCCATATACCTGGGACGCCATTTTGGCAGGATAACTAAGCCAAATATTGGGATGTAATGCTGCAATTTGGGCCAAAGACTGAGGGGGTGGCACCAATAAATATGCAACAGCTTTGGGACTTACAGCTAGCAGTAAATCCGCTGCAGGGAGATTCTGGGACTTAGGATGAACTCTACTGTTTGCAGTAGCTCATATATACAGCGGGTCATGTTCCCACCATAACTAAGCCAATTATGGAGATATCGTACTGCAATTTGGTCCAGACACTAAGCAAAAATCACTAATAAATATGGAATAGCTTTGACACCTCCGGAATGGGTTAATCCAGGCCCCATTGCCCTGTAAGCTGCAATTAAGTGGTCTAGCTGCATAGAACCCCTGTACCTGGTGCGCCATTTTGGCAGCAGGGCTAAGCCAGATATTGGGATGTAATGCTGCAATTTGGCCCAAAGACTGAGGGGGTGGCACCAATAAATATGCAACAGCTTTGGGACTTACAGCTAGCAGTAAATCCGCTGCAGGGAGATTCTGCGACTTGGGATGAAATATACTGGTTGCAGTAATTCATATGTACAGGGGGTCATGTTTCCACCATAACTAAGCCAAATATTGAGATATTATGCTGCAATTTGGTCCAAACACTGAGTAAAAATTACCAATAAAGATGGAGTAGCTTTGACACCTTCGAATTGGGTTAATCTATGTCACATTGCTCTGTAACCTGCGATGGGGTAGTCTAGCTGCATAAAACCCATATACCTGGGACGCCATTTTGGCAGGATAACTAAGCCAAATATTGGGATGTAATGCTGCAATTTGGGCCAAAGACTGAGGGGGTGGCACCAATAAATATGCAACAGCTTTGGGACTTACAGCTAGCAGTAAATCCGCTGCAGGGAGATTCTGCGACTTGGGATGAAATATACTGGTTGCAGTAATTCATATGTACAGGGGGTCATGTTTCCACCATAACTAAGCCAAATATTGAGATATTATGCTGCAATTTGGTCCAAACACTGAGTAAAAATTACCAATAAAGATGGAGTAGCTTTGACACCTCCGGAATGGGTTAATCCAGGCCCCATTGCCCTGTAAGCTGCAATTAAGTGGTCTAGCTGCATAGAACCCCTGTACCTGGTGCGCCATTTTGGCAGCAGGGCTAAGCCAGATATTGGGATGTAATGCTGCAATTTGGGCCAAAGATTGAGGGGGTGGCACCAATAAATATGCAACAGCTTTGGGACTTACAGCTAGCAGTAAATCCGCTGCAGGGAGATTCTGGGACTTGGGATGAACTCTACTGGTTGCAGTAGCTCATATCTACAGGGGGTCATGTTCCCACCATAACTAAGCCAATTATGGAGATATCGTACTGCAATTTGGTCCAGACACTAAGCAAAAATCACTAATAAATATGGAATAGCTTTGACACCTCCGGAATGGGTTAATCCAGGCCCCATTGCCCTGTAAGCTGCAATTAAGTGGTCTAGCTGCATAGAACCCCTGTACCTGGTGCGCCATTTTGGCAGCAGGGCTAAGCCAGATATTGGGATGTAATGCTGCAATTTGGGCCAAAGACTGAGGGGGTGGCACCAATAAATATGCAACAGCTTTGGGACTTACAGCTAGCAGTAAATCCGCTGCAGGGAGATTCTGCGACTTGGGATGAAATATACTGGTTGCAGTAATTCATATGTACAGGGGGTCATGTTTCCACCATAACTAAGCCAAATATTGAGATATTATGCTGCAATTTGGTCCAAACACTGAGTAAAAATTACCAATAAAGATGGAGTAGCTTTGACACCTTCGAATTGGGTTAATCTATGTCACATTGCTCTGTAACCTGCGATGGGGTAGTCTAGCTGCATAAAACCCATATACCTGGGACGCCATTTTGGCAGGATAACTAAGCCAAATATTGGGATGTAATGCTGCAATTTGGGCCAAAGACTGAGGGGGTGGCACCAATAAATATGCAACAGCTTTGGGACTTACAGCTAGCAGTAAATCCGCTGCAGGGAGATTCTGCGACTTGGGATGAAATATACTGGTTGCAGTAATTCATATGTACAGGGGGTCATGTTTCCACCATAACTAAGCCAAATATTGAGATATTATGCTGCAATTTGGTCCAAACACTGAGTAAAAATTACCAATAAAGATGGAGTAGCTTTGACACCTTCGAATTGGGTTAATCTATGTCACATTGCTCTGTAACCTGCGATGGGGTAGTCTAGCTGCATAAAACCCATATACCTGGGACGCCATTTTGGCAGGATAACTAAGCCAAATATTGGGATGTAATGCTGCAATTTGGGCCAAAGACTGAGGGGGTGGCACCAATAAATATGCAACAGCTTTGGGACTTACAGCTAGGAGTAAATCCGCTGCAGGGAGATTCTGGGACTTAGGATGAACTCTACTGGTTGCAGTAGCTCATATATACAGGGGGTCATGTTCCCACCATAACTAAGCCAATTATGGAGATATCGTACTGCAATTTGGTCCAGACACTAAGCAAAAATCACTAATAAATATGGAATAGCTTTGACACCTCCGGAATGGGTTAATCCAGGCCCCATTGCCCTGTAAGCTGCAATTAAGTGGTCTAGCTGCATAGAACCCCTGTACCTGGTGCGCCATTTTGGCAGCAGGGCTAAGCCAGATATTGGGATGTAATGCTGCAATTTGGGCCAAAGACTGAGGGGGTGGCACCAATAAATATGCAACAGCTTTGGGACTTACAGCTAGCAGTAAATCCGCTGCAGGGAGATTCTGCGACTTGGGATGAAATATACTGGTTGCAGTAATTCATATGTACAGGGGGTCATGTTTCCACCATAACTAAGCCAAATATTGAGATATTATGCTGCAATTTGGTCCAAACACTGAGTAAAAATTACCAATAAAGATGGAGTAGCTTTGACACCTTCGAATTGGGTTAATCTATGTCACATTGCTCTGTAACCTGCGATGGGGTAGTCTAGCTGCATAAAACCCATATACCTGGGACGCCATTTTGGCAGGATAACTAAGCCAAATATTGGGATGTAATGCTGCAATTTGGGCCAAAGACTGAGGGGGTGGCACCAATAAATATGCAACAGCTTTGGGACTTACAGCTAGCAGTAAATCCGCTGCAGGGAGATTCTGCGACTTGGGATGAAATATACTGGTTGCAGTAATTCATATGTACAGGGGGTCATGTTTCCACCATAACTAAGCCAAATATTGAGATATTATGCTGCAATTTGGTCCAAACACTGAGTAAAAATTACCAATAAAGATGGAGTAGCTTTGACACCTTCGAATTGGGTTAATCTATGTCACATTGCTCTGTAACCTGCGATGGGGTAGTCTAGCTGCATAAAACCCATATACCTGGGACGCCATTTTGGCAGGATAACTAAGCCAAATATTGGGATGTAATGCTGCAATTTGGGCCAAAGACTGAGGGGGTGGCACCAATAAATATGCAACAGCTTTGGGACTTACAGCTAGCAGTAAATCCGCTGCAGGGAGATTCTGCGACTTGGGATGAAATATACTGGTTGCAGTAATTCATATGTACAGGGGGTCATGTTTCCACCATAACTAAGCCAAATATTGAGATATTATGCTGCAATTTGGTCCAAACACTGAGTAAAAATTACCAATAAAGATGGAGTAGCTTTGACACCTTCGAATTGGGTTAATCTATGTCACATTGCTCTGTAACCTGCGATGGGGTAGTCTAGCTGCATAAAACCCATATACCTGGGACGCCATTTTGGCAGGATAACTAAGCCAAATATTGGGATGTAATGCTGCAATTTGGGCCAAAGACTGAGGGGGTGGCACCAATAAATATGCAACAGCTTTGGGACTTACAGCTAGCAGTAAATCCGCTGCAGGGAGATTCTGCGACTTGGGATGAAATATACTGGTTGCAGTAATTCATATGTACAGGGGGTCATGTTTCCACCATAACTAAGCCAAATATTGAGATATTATGCTGCAATTTGGTCCAAACACTGAGTAAAAATTACCAATAAAGATGGAGTAGCTTTGACACCTTCGAATTGGGTTAATCTATGTCACATTGCTCTGTAACCTGCGATGGGGTAGTCTAGCTGCATAAAACCCATACACCTGGGACGCCATTTTGGCAGGATAACTAAGCCAAATATTGGGATGTAATGCTGCAATTTGGGCCAAAGACTGAGGGGGTGGCACCAATAAATATGCAACAGCTTTGGGACTTACAGCTAGGAGTAAATCCGCTGCAGGGAGATTCTGGGACTTAGGATGAACTCTACTGGTTGCAGTAGCTCATATATACAGGGGGTCATGTTCCCACCATAACTAAGCCAATTATGGAGATATCGTACTGCAATTTGGTCCAGACACTAAGCAAAAATCACTAATAAATATGGAATAGCTTTGACACCTCCGGAATGGGTTAATCCAGGCCCCATTGCCCTGTAAGCTGCAATTAAGTGGTCTAGCTGCCTAGAACCCCTGTACCTGGTGCGCCATTTTGGCAGCAGGGCTAAGCCAGATATTGGGATGTAATGCTGCAATTTGGGCCAAAGATTGAGGGGGTGGCACCAATAAATATGCAACAGCTTTGGGACTTACAGCTAGCAGTAAATCCGCTGCAGGGAGATTCTGGGACTTGGGATGAACTCTACTGGTTGCAGTAGCTCATATCTACAGGGGGTCATGTTCCCACCATAACTAAGCCAATTATGGAGATATCGTACTGCAATTTGGTCCAGACACTAAGCAAAAATCACTAATAAATATGGAATAGCTTTGACACCTCCGGAATGGGTTAATCCAGGCCCCATTGCCCTGTAAGCTGCAATTAAGTGGTCTAGCTGCATAGAACCCCTGTACCTGGTGCTCCATTTTGGCAGCAGGGCTAAGCCAGATATTGGGATGTAATGCTGCAATTTGGGCCAAAGACTGAGGGGGTGGCACCAATAAATATGCAACAGCTTTGGGACTTACAGCTAGCAGTAAATCCGCTGCAGGGAGATTCTGCGACTTGGGATGAAATATACTGGTTGCAGTAATTCATATGTACAGGGGGTCATGTTTCCACCATAACTAAGCCAAATATTGAGATATTATGCTGCAATTTGGTCCAAACACTGAGTAAAAATTACCAATAAAGATGGAGTAGCTTTGACACCTTCGAATTGGGTTAATCTATGTCACATTGCTCTGTAACCTGCGATGGGGTAGTCTAGCTGCATAAAACCCATATACCTGGGACGCCATTTTGGCAGGATAACTAAGCCAAATATTGGGATGTAATGCTGCAATTTGGGCCAAAGACTGAGGGGGTGGCACCAATAAATATGCAACAGCTTTGGGACTTACAGCTAGCAGTAAATCCGCTGCAGGGAGATTCTGCGACTTGGGATGAAATATACTGGTTGCAGTAATTCATATGTACAGGGGGTCATGTTTCCACCATAACTAAGCCAAATATTGAGATATTATGCTGCAATTTGGTCCAAACACTGAGTAAAAATTACCAATAAAGATGGAGTAGCTTTGACACCTTCGAATTGGGTTAATCTATGTCACATTGCTCTGTAACCTGCGATGGGGTAGTCTAGCTGCATAAAACCCATATACCTGGGACGCCATTTTGGCAGGATAACTAAGCCAAATATTGGGATGTAATGCTGCAATTTGGGCCAAAGACTGAGGGGGTGGCACCAATAAATATGCAACAGCTTTGGGACTTACAGCTAGCAGTAAATCCGCTGCAGGGAGATTCTGCGACTTGGGATGAAATATACTGGTTGCAGTAATTCATATGTACAGGGGGTCATGTTTCCACCATAACTAAGCCAAATATTGAGATATTATGCTGCAATTTGGTCCAAACACTGAGTAAAAATTACCAATAAAGATGGAGTAGCTTTGACACCTCCGGAATGGGTTAATCCAGGCCCCATTGCCCTGTAAGCTGCAATTAAGTGGTCTAGCTGCATAGAACCCCTGTACCTGGTGCGCCATTTTGGCAGCAGGGCTAAGCCAGATATTGGGATGTAATGCTGCAATTTGGGCCAAAGATTGAGGGGGTGGCACCAATAAATATGCAACAGCTTTGGGACTTACAGCTAGCAGTAAATCCGCTGCAGTGAGATTCTGGGACTTGGGATGAACTCTACTGGTTGCAGTAGCTCATATCTACAGGGGGTCATGTTCCCACCATAACTAAGCCAATTATGGAGATATCGTACTGCAATTTGGTCCAGACACTAAGCAAAAATCACTAATAAATATGGAATAGCTTTGACACCTCCGGAATGGGTTAATCCAGGCCCCATTGCCCTGTAAGCTGCAATTAAGTGGTCTAGCTGCCTAGAACCCCTGTACCTGGTGCGCCATTTTGGCAGCAGGGCTAAGCCAGATATTGGGATGTAATGCTGCAATTTGGGCCAAAGATTGAGGGGGTGGCACCAATAAATATGCAACAGCTTTGGGACTTACAGCTAGCAGTAAATCCGCTGCAGGGAGATTCTGGGACTTGGGATGAACTCTACTGGTTGCAGTAGCTCATATCTACAGGGGGTCATGTTCCCACCATAACTAAGCCAATTATGGAGATATCGTACTGCAATTTGGTCCAGACACTAAGCAAAAATCACTAATAAATATGGAATAGCTTTGACACCTCCGGAATGGGTTAATCCAGGCCCCATTGCCCTGTAAGCTGCAATTAAGTGGTCTAGCTGCATAGAACCCCTGTACCTGGTGCTCCATTTTGGCAGCAGGGCTAAGCCAGATATTGGGATGTAATGCTGCAATTTGGGCCAAAGACTGAGGGGGTGGCACCAATAAATATGCAACAGCTTTGGGACTTACAGCTAGCAGTAAATCCGCTGCAGGGAGATTCTGCGACTTGGGATGAAATATACTGGTTGCAGTAATTCATATGTACAGGGGGTCATGTTTCCACCATAACTAAGCCAAATATTGAGATATTATGCTGCAATTTGGTCCAAACACTGAGTAAAAATTACCAATAAAGATGGAGTAGCTTTGACACCTTCGAATTGGGTTAATCTATGTCACATTGCTCTGTAACCTGCGATGGGGTAGTCTAGCTGCATAAAACCCATATACCTGGGACGCCATTTTGGCAGGATAACTAAGCCAAATATTGGGATGTAATGCTGCAATTTGGGCCAAAGACTGAGGGGGTGGCACCAATAAATATGCAACAGCTTTGGGACTTACAGCTAGCAGTAAATCCGCTGCAGGGAGATTCTGCGACTTGGGATGAAATATACTGGTTGCAGTAATTCATATGTACAGGGGGTCATGTTTCCACCATAACTAAGCCAAATATTGAGATATTATGCTGCAATTTGGTCCAAACACTGAGTAAAAATTACCAATAAAGATGGAGTAGCTTTGACACCTTCGAATTGGGTTAATCTATGTCACATTGCTCTGTAACCTGCGATGGGGTAGTCTAGCTGCATAAAACCCATATACCTGGGACGCCATTTTGGCAGGATAACTAAGCCAAATATTGGGATGTAATGCTGCAATTTGGGCCAAAGACTGAGGGGGTGGCACCAATAAATATGCAACAGCTTTGGGACTTACAGCTAGCAGTAAATCCGCTGCAGGGAGATTCTGCGACTTGGGATGAAATATACTGGTTGCAGTAATTCATATGTACAGGGGGTCATGTTTCCACCATAACTAAGCCAAATATTGAGATATTATGCTGCAATTTGGTCCAAACACTGAGTAAAAATTACCAATAAAGATGGAGTAGCTTTGACACCTCCGGAATGGGTTAATCCAGGCCCCATTGCCCTGTAAGCTGCAATTAAGTGGTCTAGCTGCATAGAACCCCTGTACCTGGTGCGCCATTTTGGCAGCAGGGCTAAGCCAGATATTGGGATGTAATGCTGCAATTTGGGCCAAAGATTGAGGGGGTGGCACCAATAAATATGCAACAGCTTTGGGACTTACAGCTAGCAGTAAATCCGCTGCAGTGAGATTCTGGGACTTGGGATGAACTCTACTGGTTGCAGTAGCTCATATCTACAGGGGGTCATGTTCCCACCATAACTAAGCCAATTATGGAGATATCGTACTGCAATTTGGTCCAGACACTAAGCAAAAATCACTAATAAATATGGAATAGCTTTGACACCTCCGGAATGGGTTAATCCAGGCCCCATTGCCCTGTAAGCTGCAATTAAGTGGTCTAGCTGCCTAGAACCCCTGTACCTGGTGCGCCATTTTGGCAGCAGGGCTAAGCCAGATATTGGGATGTAATGCTGCAATTTGGGCCAAAGATTGAGGGGGTGGCACCAATAAATATGCAACAGCTTTGGGACTTACAGCTAGCAGTAAATCCGCTGCAGGGAGATTCTGGGACTTGGGATGAACTCTACTGGTTGCAGTAGCTCATATCTACAGGGGGTCATGTTCCCACCATAACTAAGCCAATTATGGAGATATCGTACTGCAATTTGGTCCAGACACTAAGCAAAAATCACTAATAAATATGGAATAGCTTTGACACCTCCGGAATGGGTTAATCCAGGCCCCATTGCCCTGTAAGCTGCAATTAAGTGGTCTAGCTGCATAGAACCCCTGTACCTGGTGCTCCATTTTGGCAGCAGGGCTAAGCCAGATATTGGGATGTAATGCTGCAATTTGGGCCAAAGACTGAGGGGGTGGCACCAATAAATATGCAACAGCTTTGGGACTTACAGCTAGCAGTAAATCCGCTGCAGGGAGATTCTGCGACTTGGGATGAAATATACTGGTTGCAGTAATTCATATGTACAGGGGGTCATGTTTCCACCATAACTAAGCCAAATATTGAGATATTATGCTGCAATTTGGTCCAAACACTGAGTAAAAATTACCAATAAAGATGGAGTAGCTTTGACACCTTCGAATTGGGTTAATCTATGTCACATTGCTCTGTAACCTGCGATGGGGTAGTCTAGCTGCATAAAACCCATATACCTGGGACGCCATTTTGGCAGGATAACTAAGCCAAATATTGGGATGTAATGCTGCAATTTGGGCCAAAGACTGAGGGGGTGGCACCAATAAATATGCAACAGCTTTGGGACTTACAGCTAGCAGTAAATCCGCTGCAGGGAGATTCTGCGACTTGGGATGAAATATACTGGTTGCAGTAATTCATATGTACAGGGGGTCATGTTTCCACCATAACTAAGCCAAATATTGAGATATTATGCTGCAATTTGGTCCAAACACTGAGTAAAAATTACCAATAAAGATGGAGTAGCTTTGACACCTTCGAATTGGGTTAATCTATGTCACATTGCTCTGTAACCTGCGATGGGGTAGTCTAGCTGCATAAAACCCATATACCTGGGACGCCATTTTGGCAGGATAACTAAGCCAAATATTGGGATGTAATGCTGCAATTTGGGCCAAAGACTGAGGGGGTGGCACCAATAAATATGCAACAGCTTTGGGACTTACAGCTAGCAGTAAATCCGCTGCAGGGAGATTCTGCGACTTGGGATGAAATATACTGGTTGCAGTAATTCATATGTACAGGGGGTCATGTTTCCACCATAACTAAGCCAAATATTGAGATATTATGCTGCAATTTGGTCCAAACACTGAGTAAAAATTACCAATAAAGATGGAGTAGCTTTGACACCTCCGGAATGGGTTAATCCAGGCCCCATTGCCCTGTAAGCTGCAATTAAGTGGTCTAGCTGCATAGAACCCCTGTACCTGGTGCGCCATTTTGGCAGCAGGGCTAAGCCAGATATTGGGATGTAATGCTGCAATTTGGGCCAAAGATTGAGGGGGTGGCACCAATAAATATGCAACAGCTTTGGGACTTACAGCTAGCAGTAAATCCGCTGCAGTGAGATTCTGGGACTTGGGATGAACTCTACTGGTTGCAGTAGCTCATATCTACAGGGGGTCATGTTCCCACCATAACTAAGCCAATTATGGAGATATCGTACTGCAATTTGGTCCAGACACTAAGCAAAAATCACTAATAAATATGGAATAGCTTTGACACCTCCGGAATGGGTTAATCCAGGCCCCATTGCCCTGTAAGCTGCAATTAAGTGGTCTAGCTGCATAGAACCCCTGTACCTGGTGCGCCATTTTGGCAGCAGGGCTAAGCCAGATATTGGGATGTAATGCTGCAATTTGGGCCAAAGACTGAGGGGGTGGCACCAATAAATATGCAACAGCTTTGGGACTTACAGCTAGCAGTAAATCCGCTGCAGGAAGATTCTGCGACTTGGGATGAAATATACTGGTTGCAGTAATTCATATGTACAGGGGGTCATGTTTCCACCATAACTAAGCCAAATATTGAGATATTATGCTGCAATTTGGTCCAAACACTGAGTAAAAATTACCAATAAAGATGGAGTAGCTTTGACACCTTCGAATTGGGTTAATCTATGTCACATTGCTCTGTAACCTGCGATGGGGTAGTCTAGCTGCATAAAACCCATATACCTGGGACGCCATTTTGGCAGGATAACTAAGCCAAATATTGGGATGTAATGCTGCAATTTGGGCCAAAGACTGAGGGGGTGGCACCAATAAATATGCAACAGCTTTGGGACTTACAGCTAGCAGTAAATCCGCTGCAGGGAGATTCTGCGACTTGGGATGAAATATACTGGTTGCAGTAATTCATATGTACAGGGGGTCATGTTTCCACCATAACTAAGCCAAATATTGAGATATTATGCTGCAATTTGGTCCAAACACTGAGTAAAAATTACCAATAAAGATGGAGTAGCTTTGACACCTTCGAATTGGGTTAATCTATGTCACATTGCTCTGTAACCTGCGATGGGGTAGTCTAGCTGCATAAAACCCATATACCTGGGACGCCATTTTGGCAGGATAACTAAGCCAAATATTGGGATGTAATGCTGCAATTTGGGCCAAAGACTGAGGGGGTGGCACCAATAAATATGCAACAGCTTTGGGACTTACAGCTAGCAGTAAATCCGCTGCAGGGAGATTCTGCGACTTGGGATGAAATATACTGGTTGCAGTAATTCATATGTACAGGGGGTCATGTTTCCACCATAACTAAGCCAAATATTGAGATATTATGCTGCAATTTGGTCCAAACACTGAGTAAAAATTACCAATAAAGATGGAGTAGCTTTGACACCTTCGAATTGGGTTAATCTATGTCACATTGCTCTGTAACCTGCGATGGGGTAGTCTAGCTGCATAAAACCCATATACCTGGGACGCCATTTTGGCAGGATAACTAAGCCAAATATTGGGATGTAATGCTGCAATTTGGGCCAAAGACTGAGGGGGTGGCACCAATAAATATGCAACAGCTTTGGGACTTACAGCTAGCAGTAAATCCGCTGCAGGGAGATTCTGGGACTTAGGATGAACTCTACTTTTTGCAGTAGCTCATATATACAGCGGGTCATGTTCCCACCATAACTAAGCCAATT
Organism: Sabellastarte sp. h YS-2021; assembly: GCA_964017235.1. Taxonomy (NCBI): domain Eukaryota; kingdom Metazoa; phylum Annelida; class Polychaeta; order Sabellida; family Sabellidae; genus Sabellastarte; species Sabellastarte sp. h YS-2021. The sequence goes on along the minus strand of CAXHLB010000006.1, from coordinate 754,875 downwards.
ATGGAGATATCGTACTGCAATTTGGTCCAGACACTAAGCAAAAATCACTAATAAATATGGAATAGCTTTGACACCTCCGGAATGGGTTAATCCAGGCCCCATTGCCCTGTAAGCTGCAATTAAGTGGTCTAGCTGCATAGAACCCCTGTACCTGGTGCGCCATTTTGGCAGCAGGGCTAAGCCAGATATTGGGATGTAATGCTGCAATTTGGGCCAAAGACTGAGGGGGTGGCACCAATAAATATGCAACAGCTTTGGGACTTACAGCTAGCAGTAAATCCGCTGCAGGGAGATTCTGCGACTTGGGATGAAATATACTGGTTGCAGTAATTCATATGTACAGGGGGTCATGTTTCCACCATAACTAAGCCAAATATTGAGATATTATGCTGCAATTTGGTCCAAACACTGAGTAAAAATTACCAATAAAGATGGAGTAGCTTTGACACCTTCGAATTGGGTTAATCTATGTCACATTGCTCTGTAACCTGCGATGGGGTAGTCTAGCTGCATAAAACCCATATACCTGGGACGCCATTTTGGCAGGATAACTAAGCCAAATATTGGGATGTAATGCTGCAATTTGGGCCAAAGACTGAGGGGGTGGCACCAATAAATATGCAACAGCTTTGGGACTTACAGCTAGCAGTAAATCCGCTGCAGGGAGATTCTGCGACTTGGGATGAAATATACTGGTTGCAGTAATTCATATGTACAGGGGGTCATGTTTCCACCATAACTAAGCCAAATATTGAGATATTATGCTGCAATTTGGTCCAAACACTGAGTAAAAATTACCAATAAAGATGGAGTAGCTTTGACACCTCCGGAATGGGTTAATCCAGGCCCCATTGCCCTGTAAGCTGCAATTAAGTGGTCTAGCTGCATAGAACCCCTGTACCTGGTGCGCCATTTTGGCAGCAGGGCTAAGCCAGATATTGGGATGTAATGCTGCAATTTGGGCCAAAGATTGAGGGGGTGGCACCAATAAATATGCAACAGCTTTGGGACTTACAGCTAGCAGTAAATCCGCTGCAGGGAGATTCTGGGACTTGGGATGAACTCTACTGGTTGCAGTAGCTCATATCTACAGGGGGTCATGTTCCCACCATAACTAAGCCAATTATGGAGATATCGTACTGCAATTTGGTCCAGACACTAAGCAAAAATCACTAATAAATATGGAATAGCTTTGACACCTCCGGAATGGGTTAATCCAGGCCCCATTGCCCTGTAAGCTGCAATTAAGTGGTCTAGCTGCATAGAACCCCTGTACCTGGTGCGCCATTTTGGCAGCAGGGCTAAGCCAGATATTGGGATGTAATGCTGCAATTTGGGCCAAAGACTGAGGGGGTGGCACCAATAAATATGCAACAGCTTTGGGACTTACAGCTAGCAGTAAATCCGCTGCAGGGAGATTCTGCGACTTGGGATGAAATATACTGGTTGCAGTAATTCATATGTACAGGGGGTCATGTTTCCACCATAACTAAGCCAAATATTGAGATATTATGCTGCAATTTGGTCCAAACACTGAGTAAAAATTACCAATAAAGATGGAGTAGCTTTGACACCTTCGAATTGGGTTAATCTATGTCACATTGCTCTGTAACCTGCGATGGGGTAGTCTAGCTGCATAAAACCCATATACCTGGGACGCCATTTTGGCAGGATAACTAAGCCAAATATTGGGATGTAATGCTGCAATTTGGGCCAAAGACTGAGGGGGTGGCACCAATAAATATGCAACAGCTTTGGGACTTACAGCTAGCAGTAAATCCGCTGCAGGGAGATTCTGCGACTTGGGATGAAATATACTGGTTGCAGTAATTCATATGTACAGGGGGTCATGTTTCCACCATAACTAAGCCAAATATTGAGATATTATGCTGCAATTTGGTCCAAACACTGAGTAAAAATTACCAATAAAGATGGAGTAGCTTTGACACCTTCGAATTGGGTTAATCTATGTCACATTGCTCTGTAACCTGCGATGGGGTAGTCTAGCTGCATAAAACCCATATACCTGGGACGCCATTTTGGCAGGATAACTAAGCCAAATATTGGGATGTAATGCTGCAATTTGGGCCAAAGACTGAGGGGGTGGCACCAATAAATATGCAACAGCTTTGGGACTTACAGCTAGCAGTAAATCCGCTGCAGGGAGATTCTGCGACTTGGGATGAAATATACTGGTTGCAGTAATTCATATGTACAGGGGGTCATGTTTCCACCATAACTAAGCCAAATATTGAGATATTATGCTGCAATTTGGTCCAAACACTGAGTAAAAATTACCAATAAAGATGGAGTAGCTTTGACACCTTCGAATTGGGTTAATCTATGTCACATTGCTCTGTAACCTGCGATGGGGTAGTCTAGCTGCATAAAACCCATACACCTGGGACGCCATTTTGGCAGGATAACTAAGCCAAATATTGGGATGTAATGCTGCAATTTGGGCCAAAGACTGAGGGGGTGGCACCAATAAATATGCAACAGCTTTGGGACTTACAGCTAGCAGTAAATCCGCTGCAGGGAGATTCTGGGACTTGGGATGAACTCTACTGGTTGCAGTAGCTCATATCTACAGGGGGTCATGTTCCCACCATAACTAAGCCAATTATGGAGATATCGTACTGCAATTTGGTCCAGACACTAAGCAAAAATCACTAATAAATATGGAATAGCTTTGACACCTCCGGAATGGGTTAATCCAGGCCCCATTGCCCTGTAAGCTGCAATTAAGTGGTCTAGCTGCATAGAACCCCTGTACCTGGTGCTCCATTTTGGCAGCAGGGCTAAGCCAGATATTGGGATGTAATGCTGCAATTTGGGCCAAAGACTGAGGGGGTGGCACCAATAAATATGCAACAGCTTTGGGACTTACAGCTAGCAGTAAATCCGCTGCAGGGAGATTCTGCGACTTGGGATGAAATATACTGGTTGCAGTAATTCATATGTACAGGGGGTCATGTTTCCACCATAACTAAGCCAAATATTGAGATATTATGCTGCAATTTGGTCCAAACACTGAGTAAAAATTACCAATAAAGATGGAGTAGCTTTGACACCTTCGAATTGGGTTAATCTATGTCACATTGCTCTGTAACCTGCGATGGGGTAGTCTAGCTGCATAAAACCCATATACCTGGGACGCCATTTTGGCAGGATAACTAAGCCAAATATTGGGATGTAATGCTGCAATTTGGGCCAAAGACTGAGGGGGTGGCACCAATAAATATGCAACAGCTTTGGGACTTACAGCTAGCAGTAAATCCGCTGCAGGGAGATTCTGCGACTTGGGATGAAATATACTGGTTGCAGTAATTCATATGTACAGGGGGTCATGTTTCCACCATAACTAAGCCAAATATTGAGATATTATGCTGCAATTTGGTCCAAACACTGAGTAAAAATTACCAATAAAGATGGAGTAGCTTTGACACCTTCGAATTGGGTTAATCTATGTCACATTGCTCTGTAACCTGCGATGGGGTAGTCTAGCTGCATAAAACCCATACACCTGGGACGCCATTTTGGCAGGATAACTAAGCCAAATATTGGGATGTAATGCTGCAATTTGGGCCAAAGACTGAGGGGGTGGCACCAATAAATATGCAACAGCTTTGGGACTTACAGCTAGGAGTAAATCCGCTGCAGGGAGATTCTGGGACTTAGGATGAACTCTACTGGTTGCAGTAGCTCATATATACAGGGGGTCATGTTCCCACCATAACTAAGCCAATTATGGAGATATCGTACTGCAATTTGGTCCAGACACTAAGCAAAAATCACTAATAAATATGGAATAGCTTTGACACCTCCGGAATGGGTTAATCCAGGCCCCATTGCCCTGTAAGCTGCAATTAAGTGGTCTAGCTGCCTAGAACCCCTGTACCTGGTGCGCCATTTTGGCAGCAGGGCTAAGCCAGATATTGGGATGTAATGCTGCAATTTGGGCCAAAGATTGAGGGGGTGGCACCAATAAATATGCAACAGCTTTGGGACTTACAGCTAGCAGTAAATCCGCTGCAGGGAGATTCTGGGACTTGGGATGAACTCTACTGGTTGCAGTAGCTCATATCTACAGGGGGTCATGTTCCCACCATAACTAAGCCAATTATGGAGATATCGTACTGCAATTTGGTCCAGACACTAAGCAAAAATCACTAATAAATATGGAATAGCTTTGACACCTCCGGAATGGGTTAATCCAGGCCCCATTGCCCTGTAAGCTGCAATTAAGTGGTCTAGCTGCATAGAACCCCTGTACCTGGTGCTCCATTTTGGCAGCAGGGCTAAGCCAGATATTGGGATGTAATGCTGCAATTTGGGCCAAAGACTGAGGGGGTGGCACCAATAAATATGCAACAGCTTTGGGACTTACAGCTAGCAGTAAATCCGCTGCAGGGAGATTCTGCGACTTGGGATGAAATATACTGGTTGCAGTAATTCATATGTACAGGGGGTCATGTTTCCACCATAACTAAGCCAAATATTGAGATATTATGCTGCAATTTGGTCCAAACACTGAGTAAAAATTACCAATAAAGATGGAGTAGCTTTGACACCTTCGAATTGGGTTAATCTATGTCACATTGCTCTGTAACCTGCGATGGGGTAGTCTAGCTGCATAAAACCCATATACCTGGGACGCCATTTTGGCAGGATAACTAAGCCAAATATTGGGATGTAATGCTGCAATTTGGGCCAAAGACTGAGGGGGTGGCACCAATAAATATGCAACAGCTTTGGGACTTACAGCTAGCAGTAAATCCGCTGCAGGGAGATTCTGCGACTTGGGATGAAATATACTGGTTGCAGTAATTCATATGTACAGGGGGTCATGTTTCCACCATAACTAAGCCAAATATTGAGATATTATGCTGCAATTTGGTCCAAACACTGAGTAAAAATTACCAATAAAGATGGAGTAGCTTTGACACCTTCGAATTGGGTTAATCTATGTCACATTGCTCTGTAACCTGCGATGGGGTAGTCTAGCTGCATAAAACCCATATACCTGGGACGCCATTTTGGCAGGATAACTAAGCCAAATATTGGGATGTAATGCTGCAATTTGGGCCAAAGACTGAGGGGGTGGCACCAATAAATATGCAACAGCTTTGGGACTTACAGCTAGCAGTAAATCCGCTGCAGGGAGATTCTGCGACTTGGGATGAAATATACTGGTTGCAGTAATTCATATGTACAGGGGGTCATGTTTCCACCATAACTAAGCCAAATATTGAGATATTATGCTGCAATTTGGTCCAAACACTGAGTAAAAATTACCAATAAAGATGGAGTAGCTTTGACACCTCCGGAATGGGTTAATCCAGGCCCCATTGCCCTGTAAGCTGCAATTAAGTGGTCTAGCTGCATAGAACCCCTGTACCTGGTGCGCCATTTTGGCAGCAGGGCTAAGCCAGATATTGGGATGTAATGCTGCAATTTGGGCCAAAGATTGAGGGGGTGGCACCAATAAATATGCAACAGCTTTGGGACTTACAGCTAGCAGTAAATCCGCTGCAGGGAGATTCTGGGACTTGGGATGAACTCTACTGGTTGCAGTAGCTCATATCTACAGGGGGTCATGTTCCCACCATAACTAAGCCAATTATGGAGATATCGTACTGCAATTTGGTCCAGACACTAAGCAAAAATCACTAATAAATATGGAATAGCTTTGACACCTCCGGAATGGGTTAATCCAGGCCCCATTGCCCTGTAAGCTGCAATTAAGTGGTCTAGCTGCATAGAACCCCTGTACCTGGTGCGCCATTTTGGCAGCAGGGCTAAGCCAGATATTGGGATGTAATGCTGCAATTTGGGCCAAAGACTGAGGGGGTGGCACCAATAAATATGCAACAGCTTTGGGACTTACAGCTAGCAGTAAATCCGCTGCAGGGAGATTCTGCGACTTGGGATGAAATATACTGGTTGCAGTAATTCATATGTACAGGGGGTCATGTTTCCACCATAACTAAGCCAAATATTGAGATATTATGCTGCAATTTGGTCCAAACACTGAGTAAAAATTACCAATAAAGATGGAGTAGCTTTGACACCTTCGAATTGGGTTAATCTATGTCACATTGCTCTGTAACCTGCGATGGGGTAGTCTAGCTGCATAAAACCCATACACCTGGGACGCCATTTTGGCAGGATAACTAAGCCAAATATTGGGATGTAATGCTGCAATTTGGGCCAAAGACTGAGGGGGTGGCACCAATAAATATGCAACAGCTTTGGGACTTACAGCTAGGAGTAAATCCGCTGCAGGGAGATTCTGGGACTTAGGATGAACTCTACTGGTTGCAGTAGCTCATATATACAGGGGGTCATGTTCCCACCATAACTAAGCCAATTATGGAGATATCGTACTGCAATTTGGTCCAGACACTAAGCAAAAATCACTAATAAATATGGAATAGCTTTGACACCTCCGGAATGGGTTAATCCAGGCCCCATTGCCCTGTAAGCTGCAATTAAGTGGTCTAGCTGCCTAGAACCCCTGTACCTGGTGCGCCATTTTGGCAGCAGGGCTAAGCCAGATATTGGGATGTAATGCTGCAATTTGGGCCAAAGATTGAGGGGGTGGCACCAATAAATATGCAACAGCTTTGGGACTTACAGCTAGCAGTAAATCCGCTGCAGGGAGATTCTGGGACTTGGGATGAACTCTACTGGTTGCAGTAGCTCATATCTACAGGGGGTCATGTTCCCACCATAACTAAGCCAATTATGGAGATATCGTACTGCAATTTGGTCCAGACACTAAGCAAAAATCACTAATAAATATGGAATAGCTTTGACACCTCCGGAATGGGTTAATCCAGGCCCCATTGCCCTGTAAGCTGCAATTAAGTGGTCTAGCTGCATAGAACCCCTGTACCTGGTGCTCCATTTTGGCAGCAGGGCTAAGCCAGATATTGGGATGTAATGCTGCAATTTGGGCCAAAGACTGAGGGGGTGGCACCAATAAATATGCAACAGCTTTGGGACTTACAGCTAGCAGTAAATCCGCTGCAGGGAGATTCTGCGACTTGGGATGAAATATACTGGTTGCAGTAATTCATATGTACAGGGGGTCATGTTTCCACCATAACTAAGCCAAATATTGAGATATTATGCTGCAATTTGGTCCAAACACTGAGTAAAAATTACCAATAAAGATGGAGTAGCTTTGACACCTTCGAATTGGGTTAATCTATGTCACATTGCTCTGTAACCTGCGATGGGGTAGTCTAGCTGCATAAAACCCATATACCTGGGACGCCATTTTGGCAGGATAACTAAGCCAAATATTGGGATGTAATGCTGCAATTTGGGCCAAAGACTGAGGGGGTGGCACCAATAAATATGCAACAGCTTTGGGACTTACAGCTAGCAGTAAATCCGCTGCAGGGAGATTCTGCGACTTGGGATGAAATATACTGGTTGCAGTAATTCATATGTACAGGGGGTCATGTTTCCACCATAACTAAGCCAAATATTGAGATATTATGCTGCAATTTGGTCCAAACACTGAGTAAAAATTACCAATAAAGATGGAGTAGCTTTGACACCTTCGAATTGGGTTAATCTATGTCACATTGCTCTGTAACCTGCGATGGGGTAGTCTAGCTGCATAAAACCCATATACCTGGGACGCCATTTTGGCAGGATAACTAAGCCAAATATTGGGATGTAATGCTGCAATTTGGGCCAAAGACTGAGGGGGTGGCACCAATAAATATGCAACAGCTTTGGGACTTACAGCTAGCAGTAAATCCGCTGCAGGGAGATTCTGCGACTTGGGATGAAATATACTGGTTGCAGTAATTCATATGTACAGGGGGTCATGTTTCCACCATAACTAAGCCAAATATTGAGATATTATGCTGCAATTTGGTCCAAACACTGAGTAAAAATTACCAATAAAGATGGAGTAGCTTTGACACCTCCGGAATGGGTTAATCCAGGCCCCATTGCCCTGTAAGCTGCAATTAAGTGGTCTAGCTGCATAGAACCCCTGTACCTGGTGCGCCATTTTGGCAGCAGGGCTAAGCCAGATATTGGGATGTAATGCTGCAATTTGGGCCAAAGATTGAGGGGGTGGCACCAATAAATATGCAACAGCTTTGGGACTTACAGCTAGCAGTAAATCCGCTGCAGGGAGATTCTGGGACTTGGGATGAACTCTACTGGTTGCAGTAGCTCATATCTACAGGGGGTCATGTTCCCACCATAACTAAGCCAATTATGGAGATATCGTACTGCAATTTGGTCCAGACACTAAGCAAAAATCACTAATAAATATGGAATAGCTTTGACACCTCCGGAATGGGTTAATCCAGGCCCCATTGCCCTGTAAGCTGCAATTAAGTGGTCTAGCTGCATAGAACCCCTGTACCTGGTGCGCCATTTTGGCAGCAGGGCTAAGCCAGATATTGGGATGTAATGCTGCAATTTGGGCCAAAGACTGAGGGGGTGGCACCAATAAATATGCAACAGCTTTGGGACTTACAGCTAGCAGTAAATCCGCTGCAGGGAGATTCTGCGACTTGGGATGAAATATACTGGTTGCAGTAATTCATATGTACAGGGGGTCATGTTTCCACCATAACTAAGCCAAATATTGAGATATTATGCTGCAATTTGGTCCAAACACTGAGTAAAAATTACCAATAAAGATGGAGTAGCTTTGACACCTTCGAATTGGGTTAATCTATGTCACATTGCTCTGTAACCTGCGATGGGGTAGTCTAGCTGCATAAAACCCATATACCTGGGACGCCATTTTGGCAGGATAACTAAGCCAAATATTGGGATGTAATGCTGCAATTTGGGCCAAAGACTGAGGGGGTGGCACCAATAAATATGCAACAGCTTTGGGACTTACAGCTAGCAGTAAATCCGCTGCAGGGAGATTCTGCGACTTGGGATGAAATATACTGGTTGCAGTAATTCATATGTACAGGGGGTCATGTTTCCACCATAACTAAGCCAAATATTGAGATATTATGCTGCAATTTGGTCCAAACACTGAGTAAAAATTACCAATAAAGATGGAGTAGCTTTGACACCTTCGAATTGGGTTAATCTATGTCACATTGCTCTGTAACCTGCGATGGGGTAGTCTAGCTGCATAAAACCCATATACCTGGGACGCCATTTTGGCAGGATAACTAAGCCAAATATTGGGATGTAATGCTGCAATTTGGGCCAAAGACTGAGGGGGTGGCACCAATAAATATGCAACAGCTTTGGGACTTACAGCTAGCAGTAAATCCGCTGCAGGGAGATTCTGCGACTTGGGATGAAATATACTGGTTGCAGTAATTCATATGTACAGGGGGTCATGTTTCCACCATAACTAAGCCAAATATTGAGATATTATGCTGCAATTTGGTCCAAACACTGAGTAAAAATTACCAATAAAGATGGAGTAGCTTTGACACCTTCGAATTGGGTTAATCTATGTCACATTGCTCTGTAACCTGCGATGGGGTAGTCTAGCTGCATAAAACCCATATACCTGGGACGCCATTTTGGCAGGATAACTAAGCCAAATATTGGGATGTAATGCTGCAATTTGGGCCAAAGACTGAGGGGGTGGCACCAATAAATATGCAACAGCTTTGGGACTTACAGCTAGCAGTAAATCCGCTGCAGGGAGATTCTGCGACTTGGGATGAAATATACTGGTTGCAGTAATTCATATGTACAGGGGGTCATGTTTCCACCATAACTAAGCCAAATATTGAGATATTATGCTGCAATTTGGTCCAAACACTGAGTAAAAATTACCAATAAAGATGGAGTAGCTTTGACACCTCCGGAATGGGTTAATCCAGGCCCCATTGCCCTGTAAGCTGCAATTAAGTGGTCTAGCTGCATAGAACCCCTGTACCTGGTGCGCCATTTTGGCAGCAGGGCTAAGCCAGATATTGGGATGTAATGCTGCAATTTGGGCCAAAGATTGAGGGGGTGGCACCAATAAATATGCAACAGCTTTGGGACTTACAGCTAGCAGTAAATCCGCTGCAGGGAGATTCTGGGACTTGGGATGAACTCTACTGGTTGCAGTAGCTCATATCTACAGGGGGTCATGTTCCCACCATAACTAAGCCAATTATGGAGATATCGTACTGCAATTTGGTCCAGACACTAAGCAAAAATCACTAATAAATATGGAATAGCTTTGACACCTCCGGAATGGGTTAATCCAGGCCCCATTGCCCTGTAAGCTGCAATTAAGTGGTCTAGCTGCATAGAACCCCTGTACCTGGTGCGCCATTTTGGCAGCAGGGCTAAGCCAGATATTGGGATGTAATGCTGCAATTTGGGCCAAAGACTGAGGGGGTGGCACCAATAAATATGCAACAGCTTTGGGACTTACAGCTAGCAGTAAATCCGCTGCAGGAAGATTCTGCGACTTGGGATGAAATATACTGGTTGCAGTAATTCATATGTACAGGGGGTCATGTTTCCACCATAACTAAGCCAAATATTGAGATATTATGCTGCAATTTGGTCCAAACACTGAGTAAAAATTACCAATAAAGATGGAGTAGCTTTGACACCTTCGAATTGGGTTAATCTATGTCACATTGCTCTGTAACCTGCGATGGGGTAGTCTAGCTGCATAAAACCCATATACCTGGGACGCCATTTTGGCAGGATAACTAAGCCAAATATTGGGATGTAATGCTGCAATTTGGGCCAAAGACTGAGGGGGTGGCACCAATAAATATGCAACAGCTTTGGGACTTACAGCTAGCAGTAAATCCGCTGCAGGGAGATTCTGCGACTTGGGATGAAATATACTGGTTGCAGTAATTCATATGTACAGGGGGTCATGTTTCCACCATAACTAAGCCAAATATTGAGATATTATGCTGCAATTTGGTCCAAACACTGAGTAAAAATTACCAATAAAGATGGAGTAGCTTTGACACCTTCGAATTGGGTTAATCTATGTCACATTGCTCTGTAACCTGCGATGGGGTAGTCTAGCTGCATAAAACCCATATACCTGGGACGCCATTTTGGCAGGATAACTAAGCCAAATATTGGGATGTAATGCTGCAATTTGGGCCAAAGACTGAGGGGGTGGCACCAATAAATATGCAACAGCTTTGGGACTTACAGCTAGCAGTAAATCCGCTGCAGGGAGATTCTGCGACTTGGGATGAAATATACTGGTTGCAGTAATTCATATGTACAGGGGGTCATGTTTCCACCATAACTAAGCCAAATATTGAGATATTATGCTGCAATTTGGTCCAAACACTGAGTAAAAATTACCAATAAAGATGGAGTAGCTTTGACACCTTCGAATTGGGTTAATCTATGTCACATTGCTCTGTAACCTGCGATGGGGTAGTCTAGCTGCATAAAACCCATATACCTGGGACGCCATTTTGGCAGGATAACTAAGCCAAATATTGGGATGTAATGCTGCAATTTGGGCCAAAGACTGAGGGGGTGGCACCAATAAATATGCAACAGCTTTGGGACTTACAGCTAGCAGTAAATCCGCTGCAGGGAGATTCTGGGACTTAGGATGAACTCTACTGTTTGCAGTAGCTCATATATACAGCGGGTCATGTTCCCACCATAACTAAGCCAATTATGGAGATATCGTACTGCAATTTGGTCCAGACACTAAGCAAAAATCACTAATAAATATGGAATAGCTTTGACACCTCCGGAATGGGTTAATCCAGGCCCCATTGCCCTGTAAGCTGCAATTAAGTGGTCTAGCTGCATAGAACCCCTGTACCTGGTGCTCCATTTTGGCAGAAGGGCTAAGCCAGATATTGGGATGTAATGCTGCAATTTGGGCCAAAGACTGAGGGGGTGGCACCAATAAATATGCAACAGCTTTGGGACTTACAGCTAGCAGTAAATCCGCTGCAGGGAGATTCTGCGACTTGGGATGAAATATACTGGTTGCAGTAATTCATATGTACAGGGGGTCATGTTTCCACCATAACTAAGCCAAATATTGAGATATTATGCTGCAATTTGGTCCAAACACTGAGTAAAAATTACCAATAAAGATGGAGTAGCTTTGACACCTTCGAATTGGGTTAATCTATGTCACATTGCTCTGTAACCTGCGATGGGGTAGTCTAGCTGCATAAAACCCATATACCTGGGACGCCATTTTGGCAGGATAACTAAGCTAAATATTGGGATGTAATGCTGCAATTTGGGCCAAAGACTGAGGGGGTGGCACCAATAAATATGCAACAGCTTTGGGACTTACAGCTAGGAGTAAATCCGCTGCAGGGAGATTCTGGGACTTAGGATGAACTCTACTGGTTGCAGTAGCTCATATATACAGGGGGTCATGTTCCCACCATAACTAAGCCAATTATGGAGATATCGTACTGCAATTTGGTCCAGACACTAAGCAAAAATCACTAATAAATATGGAATAGCTTTGACACCTCCGGAATGGGTTAATCCAGGCCCCATTGCCCTGTAAGCTGCAATTAAGTGGTCTAGCTGCCTAGAACCCCTGTACCTGGTGCGCCATTTTGGCAGCAGGGCTAAGCCAGATATTGGGATGTAATGCTGCAATTTGGGCCAAAGATTGAGGGGGTGGCACCAATAAATATGCAACAGCTTTGGGACTTACAGCTAGCAGTAAATCCGCTGCAGGGAGATTCTGGGACTTGGGATGAACTCTACTGGTTGCAGTAGCATATATCTACAGGGGGTCATGTTCCCACCATAACTAAGCCAATTATGGAGATATCGTACTGCAATTTGGTCCAGACACTAAGCAAAAATCACTAATAAATATGGAATAGCTTTGACACCTCCGGAATGGGTTAATCCAGGCCCCATTGCCCTGTAAGCTGCAATTAAGTGGTCTAGCTGCATAGAACCCCTGTACCTGGTGCTCCATTTTGGCAGCAGGGCTAAGCCAGATATTGGGATGTAATGCTGCAATTTGGGCCAAAGACTGAGGGGGTGGCACCAATAAATATGCAACAGCTTTGGGACTTACAGCTAGCAGTAAATCCGCTGCAGGGAGATTCTGCGACTTGGGATGAAATATACTGGTTGCAGTAATTCATATGTACAGGGGGTCATGTTTCCACCATAACTAAGCCAAATATTGAGATATTATGCTGCAATTTGGTCCAAACACTGAGTAAAAATTACCAATAAAGATGGAGTAGCTTTGACACCTTCGAATTGGGTTAATCTATGTCACATTGCTCTGTAACCTGCGATGGGGTAGTCTAGCTGCATAAAACCCATATACCTGGGACGCCATTTTGGCAGGATAACTAAGCCAAATATTGGGATGTAATGCTGCAATTTGGGCCAAAGACTGAGGGGGTGGCACCAATAAATATGCAACAGCTTTGGGACTTACAGCTAGCAGTAAATCCGCTGCAGGGAGATTCTGCGACTTGGGATGAAATATACTGGTTGCAGTAATTCATATGTACAGGGGGTCATGTTTCCACCATAACTAAGCCAAATATTGAGATATTATGCTGCAATTTGGTCCAAACACTGAGTAAAAATTACCAATAAAGATGGAGTAGCTTTGACACCTCCGGAATGGGTTAATCCAGGCCCCATTGCCCTGTAAGCTGCAATTAAGTGGTCTAGCTGCATAGAACCCCTGTACCTGGTGCGCCATTTTGGCAGCAGGGCTAAGCCAGATATTGGGATGTAATGCTGCAATTTGGGCCAAAGATTGAGGGGGTGGCACCAATAAATATGCAACAGCTTTGGGACTTACAGCTAGCAGTAAATCCGCTGCAGGGAGATTCTGGGACTTGGGATGAACTCTACTGGTTGCAGTAGCTCATATCTACAGGGGGTCATGTTCCCACCATAACTAAGCCAATTATGGAGATATCGTACTGCAATTTGGTCCAGACACTAAGCAAAAATCACTAATAAATATGGAATAGCTTTGACACCTCCGGAATGGGTTAATCCAGGCCCCATTGCCCTGTAAGCTGCAATTAAGTGGTCTAGCTGCATAGAACCCCTGTACCTGGTGCGCCATTTTGGCAGCAGGGCTAAGCCAGATATTGGGATGTAATGCTGCAATTTGGGCCAAAGACTGAGGGGGTGGCACCAATAAATATGCAACAGCTTTGGGACTTACAGCTAGCAGTAAATCCGCTGCAGGGAGATTCTGCGACTTGGGATGAAATATACTGGTTGCAGTAATTCATATGTACAGGGGGTCATGTTTCCACCATAACTAAGCCAAATATTGAGATATTATGCTGCAATTTGGTCCAAACACTGAGTAAAAATTACCAATAAAGATGGAGTAGCTTTGACACCTTCGAATTGGGTTAATCTATGTCACATTGCTCTGTAACCTGCGATGGGGTAGTCTAGCTGCATAAAACCCATATACCTGGGACGCCATTTTGGCAGGATAACTAAGCCAAATATTGGGATGTAATGCTGCAATTTGGGCCAAAGACTGAGGGGGTGGCACCAATAAATATGCAACAGCTTTGGGACTTACAGCTAGCAGTAAATCCGCTGCAGGGAGATTCTGCGACTTGGGATGAAATATACTGGTTGCAGTAATTCATATGTACAGGGGGTCATGTTTCCACCATAACTAAGCCAAATATTGAGATATTATGCTGCAATTTGGTCCAAACACTGAGTAAAAATTACCAATAAAGATGGAGTAGCTTTGACACCTTCGAATTGGGTTAATCTATGTCACATTGCTCTGTAACCTGCGATGGGGTAGTCTAGCTGCATAAAACCCATATACCTGGGACGCCATTTTGGCAGGATAACTAAGCCAAATATTGGGATGTAATGCTGCAATTTGGGCCAAAGACTGAGGGGGTGGCACCAATAAATATGCAACAGCTTTGGGACTTACAGCTAGCAGTAAATCCGCTGCAGGGAGATTCTGCGACTTGGGATGAAATATACTGGTTGCAGTAATTCATATGTACAGGGGGTCATGTTTCCACCATAACTAAGCCAAATATTGAGATATTATGCTGCAATTTGGTCCAAACACTGAGTAAAAATTACCAATAAAGATGGAGTAGCTTTGACACCTTCGAATTGGGTTAATCTATGTCACATTGCTCTGTAACCTGCGATGGGGTAGTCTAGCTGCATAAAACCCATATACCTGGGACGCCATTTTGGCAGGATAACTAAGCCAAATATTGGGATGTAATGCTGCAATTTGGGCCAAAGACTGAGGGGGTGGCACCAATAAATATGCAACAGCTTTGGGACTTACAGCTAGCAGTAAATCCGCTGCAGGGAGATTCTGCGACTTGGGATGAAATATACTGGTTGCAGTAATTCATATGTACAGGGGGTCATGTTTCCACCATAACTAAGCCAAATATTGAGATATTATGCTGCAATTTGGTCCAAACACTGAGTAAAAATTACCAATAAAGATGGAGTAGCTTTGACACCTCCGGAATGGGTTAATCCAGGCCCCATTGCCCTGTAAGCTGCAATTAAGTGGTCTAGCTGCATAGAACCCCTGTACCTGGTGCGCCATTTTGGCAGCAGGGCTAAGCCAGATATTGGGATGTAATGCTGCAATTTGGGCCAAAGATTGAGGGGGTGGCACCAATAAATATGCAACAGCTTTGGGACTTACAGCTAGCAGTAAATCCGCTGCAGGGAGATTCTGGGACTTGGGATGAACTCTACTGGTTGCAGTAGCTCATATCTACAGGGGGTCATGTTCCCACCATAACTAAGCCAATTATGGAGATATCGTACTGCAATTTGGTCCAGACACTAAGCAAAAATCACTAATAAATATGGAATAGCTTTGACACCTCCGGAATGGGTTAATCCAGGCCCCATTGCCCTGTAAGCTGCAATTAAGTGGTCTAGCTGCATAGAACCCCTGTACCTGGTGCGCCATTTTGGCAGCAGGGCTAAGCCAGATATTGGGATGTAATGCTGCAATTTGGGCCAAAGACTGAGGGGGTGGCACCAATAAATATGCAACAGCTTTGGGACTTACAGCTAGCAGTAAATCCGCTGCAGGGAGATTCTGCGACTTGGGATGAAATATACTGGTTGCAGTAATTCATATGTACAGGGGGTCATGTTTCCACCATAACTAAGCCAAATATTGAGATATTATGCTGCAATTTGGTCCAAACACTGAGTAAAAATTACCAATAAAGATGGAGTAGCTTTGACACCTTCGAATTGGGTTAATCTATGTCACATTGCTCTGTAACCTGCGATGGGGTAGTCTAGCTGCATAAAACCCATATACCTGGGACGCCATTTTGGCAGGATAACTAAGCCAAATATTGGGATGTAATGCTGCAATTTGGGCCAAAGACTGAGGGGGTGGCACCAATAAATATGCAACAGCTTTGGGACTTACAGCTAGCAGTAAATCCGCTGCAGGGAGATTCTGCGACTTGGGATGAAATATACTGGTTGCAGTAATTCATATGTACAGGGGGTCATGTTTCCACCATAACTAAGCCAAATATTGAGATATTATGCTGCAATTTGGTCCAAACACTGAGTAAAAATTACCAATAAAGATGGAGTAGCTTTGACACCTTCGAATTGGGTTAATCTATGTCACATTGCTCTGTAACCTGCGATGGGGTAGTCTAGCTGCATAAAACCCATATACCTGGGACGCCATTTTGGCAGGATAACTAAGCCAAATATTGGGATGTAATGCTGCAATTTGGGCCAAAGACTGAGGGGGTGGCACCAATAAATATGCAACAGCTTTGGGACTTACAGCTAGCAGTAAATCCGCTGCAGGGAGATTCTGCGACTTGGGATGAAATATACTGGTTGCAGTAATTCATATGTACAGGGGGTCATGTTTCCACCATAACTAAGCCAAATATTGAGATATTATGCTGCAATTTGGTCCAAACACTGAGTAAAAATTACCAATAAAGATGGAGTAGCTTTGACACCTCCGGAATGGGTTAATCCAGGCCCCATTGCCCTGTAAGCTGCAATTAAGTGGTCTAGCTGCATAGAACCCCTGTACCTGGTGCGCCATTTTGGCAGCAGGGCTAAGCCAGATATTGGGATGTAATGCTGCAATTTGGGCCAAAGATTGAGGGGGTGGCACCAATAAATATGCAACAGCTTTGGGACTTACAGCTAGCAGTAAATCCGCTGCAGGGAGATTCTGGGACTTGGGATGAACTCTACTGGTTGCAGTAGCTCATATCTACAGGGGGTCATGTTCCCACCATAACTAAGCCAATTATGGAGATATCGTACTGCAATTTGGTCCAGACACTAAGCAAAAATCACTAATAAATATGGAATAGCTTTGACACCTCCGGAATGGGTTAATCCAGGCCCCATTGCCCTGTAAGCTGCAATTAAGTGGTCTAGCTGCATAGAACCCCTGTACCTGGTGCGCCATTTTGGCAGCAGGGCTAAGCCAGATATTGGGATGTAATGCTGCAATTTGGGCCAAAGACTGAGGGGGTGGCACCAATAAATATGCAACAGCTTTGGGACTTACAGCTAGCAGTAAATCCGCTGCAGGGAGATTCTGCGACTTGGGATGAAATATACTGGTTGCAGTAATTCATATGTACAGGGGGTCATGTTTCCACCATAACTAAGCCAAATATTGAGATATTATGCTGCAATTTGGTCCAAACACTGAGTAAAAATTACCAATAAAGATGGAGTAGCTTTGACACCTTCGAATTGGGTTAATCTATGTCACATTGCTCTGTAACCTGCGATGGGGTAGTCTAGCTGCATAAAACCCATATACCTGGGACGCCATTTTGGCAGGATAACTAAGCCAAATATTGGGATGTAATGCTGCAATTTGGGCCAAAGACTGAGGGGGTGGCACCAATAAATATGCAACAGCTTTGGGACTTACAGCTAGCAGTAAATCCGCTGCAGGGAGATTCTGCGACTTGGGATGAAATATACTGGTTGCAGTAATTCATATGTACAGGGGGTCATGTTTCCACCATAACTAAGCCAAATATTGAGATATTATGCTGCAATTTGGTCCAAACACTGAGTAAAAATTACCAATAAAGATGGAGTAGCTTTGACACCTTCGAATTGGGTTAATCTATGTCACATTGCTCTGTAACCTGCGATGGGGTAGTCTAGCTGCATAAAACCCATATACCTGGGACGCCATTTTGGCAGGATAACTAAGCCAAATATTGGGATGTAATGCTGCAATTTGGGCCAAAGACTGAGGGGGTGGCACCAATAAATATGCAACAGCTTTGGGACTTACAGCTAGCAGTAAATCCGCTGCAGGGAGATTCTGCGACTTGGGATGAAATATACTGGTTGCAGTAATTCATATGTACAGGGGGTCATGTTTCCACCATAACTAAGCCAAATATTGAGATATTATGCTGCAATTTGGTCCAAACACTGAGTAAAAATTACCAATAAAGATGGAGTAGCTTTGACACCTTCGAATTGGGTTAATCTATGTCACATTGCTCTGTAACCTGCGATGGGGTAGTCTAGCTGCATAAAACCCATATACCTGGGACGCCATTTTGGCAGGATAACTAAGCCAAATATTGGGATGTAATGCTGCAATTTGGGCCAAAGACTGAGGGGGTGGCACCAATAAATATGCAACAGCTTTGGGACTTACAGCTAGCAGTAAATCCGCTGCAGGGAGATTCTGCGACTTGGGATGAAATATACTGGTTGCAGTAATTCATATGTACAGGGGGTCATGTTTCCACCATAACTAAGCCAAATATTGAGATATTATGCTGCAATTTGGTCCAAACACTGAGTAAAAATTACCAATAAAGATGGAGTAGCTTTGACACCTTCGAATTGGGTTAATCTATGTCACATTGCTCTGTAACCTGCGATGGGGTAGTCTAGCTGCATAAAACCCATATACCTGGGACGCCATTTTGGCAGGATAACTAAGCCAAATATTGGGATGTAATGCTGCAATTTGGGCCAAAGACTGAGGGGGTGGCACCAATAAATATGCAACAGCTTTGGGACTTACAGCTAGCAGTAAATCCGCTGCAGGGAGATTCTGCGACTTGGGATGAAATATACTGGTTGCAGTAATTCATATGTACAGGGGGTCATGTTTCCACCATAACTAAGCCAAATATTGAGATATTATGCTGCAATTTGGTCCAAACACTGAGTAAAAATTACCAATAAAGATGGAGTAGCTTTGACACCTTCGAATTGGGTTAATCTATGTCACATTGCTCTGTAACCTGCGATGGGGTAGTCTAGCTGCATAAAACCCATATACCTGGGACGCCATTTTGGCAGGATAACTAAGCCAAATATTGGGATGTAATGCTGCAATTTGGGCCAAAGACTGAGGGGGTGGCACCAATAAATATGCAACAGCTTTGGGACTTACAGCTAGCAGTAAATCCGCTGCAGGGAGATTCTGCGACTTGGGATGAAATATACTGGTTGCAGTAATTCATATGTACAGGGGGTCATGTTTCCACCATAACTAAGCCAAATATTGAGATATTATGCTGCAATTTGGTCCAAACACTGAGTAAAAATTACCAATAAAGATGGAGTAGCTTTGACACCTTCGAATTGGGTTAATCTATGTCACATTGCTCTGTAACCTGCGATGGGGTAGTCTAGCTGCATAAAACCCATATACCTGGGACGCCATTTTGGCAGGATAACTAAGCCAAATATTGGGATGTAATGCTGCAATTTGGGCCAAAGACTGAGGGGGTGGCACCAATAAATATGCAACAGCTTTGGGACTTACAGCTAGCAGTAAATCCGCTGCAGGGAGATTCTGCGACTTGGGATGAAATATACTGGTTGCAGTAATTCATATGTACAGGGGGTCATGTTTCCACCATAACTAAGCCAAATATTGAGATATTATGCTGCAATTTGGTCCAAACACTGAGTAAAAATTACCAATAAAGATGGAGTAGCTTTGACACCTTCGAATTGGGTTAATCTATGTCACATTGCTCTGTAACCTGCGATGGGGTAGTCTAGCTGCATAAAACCCATATACCTGGGACGCCATTTTGGCAGGATAACTAAGCCAAATATTGGGATGTAATGCTGCAATTTGGGCCAAAGACTGAGGGGGTGGCACCAATAAATATGCAACAGCTTTGGGACTTACAGCTAGCAGTAAATCCGCTGCAGGGAGATTCTGCGACTTGGGATGAAATATACTGGTTGCAGTAATTCATATGTACAGGGGGTCATGTTTCCACCATAACTAAGCCAAATATTGAGATATTATGCTGCAATTTGGTCCAAACACTGAGTAAAAATTACCAATAAAGATGGAGTAGCTTTGACACCTTCGAATTGGGTTAATCTATGTCACATTGCTCTGTAACCTGCGATGGGGTAGTCTAGCTGCATAAAACCCATATACCTGGGACGCCATTTTGGCAGGATAACTAAGCCAAATATTGGGATGTAATGCTGCAATTTGGGCCAAAGACTGAGGGGGTGGCACCAATAAATATGCAACAGCTTTGGGACTTACAGCTAGCAGTAAATCCGCTGCAGGGAGATTCTGCGACTTGGGATGAAATATACTGGTTGCAGTAATTCATATGTACAGGGGGTCATGTTTCCACCATAACTAAGCCAAATATTGAGATATTATGCTGCAATTTGGTCCAAACACTGAGTAAAAATTACCAATAAAGATGGAGTAGCTTTGACACCTTCGAATTGGGTTAATCTATGTCACATTGCTCTGTAACCTGCGATGGGGTAGTCTAGCTGCATAAAACCCATATACCTGGGACGCCATTTTGGCAGGATAACTAAGCCAAATATTGGGATGTAATGCTGCAATTTGGGCCAAAGACTGAGGGGGTGGCACCAATAAATATGCAACAGCTTTGGGACTTACAGCTAGCAGTAAATCCGCTGCAGGGAGATTCTGCGACTTGGGATGAAATATACTGGTTGCAGTAATTCATATGTACAGGGGGTCATGTTTCCACCATAACTAAGCCAAATATTGAGATATTATGCTGCAATTTGGTCCAAACACTGAGTAAAAATTACCAATAAAGATGGAGTAGCTTTGACACCTTCGAATTGGGTTAATCTATGTCACATTGCTCTGTAACCTGCGATGGGGTAGTCTAGCTGCATAAAACCCATATACCTGGGACGCCATTTTGGCAGGATAACTAAGCCAAATATTGGGATGTAATGCTGCAATTTGGGCCAAAGACTGAGGGGGTGGCACCAATAAATATGCAACAGCTTTGGGACTTACAGCTAGCAGTAAATCCGCTGCAGGGAGATTCTGCGACTTGGGATGAAATATACTGGTTGCAGTAATTCATATGTACAGGGGGTCATGTTTCCACCATAACTAAGCCAAATATTGAGATATTATGCTGCAATTTGGTCCAAACACTGAGTAAAAATTACCAATAAAGATGGAGTAGCTTTGACACCTTCGAATTGGGTTAATCTATGTCACATTGCTCTGTAACCTGCGATGGGGTAGTCTAGCTGCATAAAACCCATATACCTGGGACGCCATTTTGGCAGGATAACTAAGCCAAATATTGGGATGTAATGCTGCAATTTGGGCCAAAGACTGAGGGGGTGGCACCAATAAATATGCAACAGCTTTGGGACTTACAGCTAGCAGTAAATCCGCTGCAGGGAGATTCTGCGACTTGGGATGAAATATACTGGTTGCAGTAATTCATATGTACAGGGGGTCATGTTTCCACCATAACTAAGCCAAATATTGAGATATTATGCTGCAATTTGGTCCAAACACTGAGTAAAAATTACCAATAAAGATGGAGTAGCTTTGACACCTTCGAATTGGGTTAATCTATGTCACATTGCTCTGTAACCTGCGATGGGGTAGTCTAGCTGCATAAAACCCATATACCTGGGACGCCATTTTGGCAGGATAACTAAGCCAAATATTGGGATGTAATGCTGCAATTTGGGCCAAAGACTGAGGGGGTGGCACCAATAAATATGCAACAGCTTTGGGACTTACAGCTAGCAGTAAATCCGCTGCAGGGAGATTCTGGGACTTAGGATGAACTCTACTGTTTGCAGTAGCTCATATATACAGCGGGTCATGTTCCCACCATAACTAAGCCAATTATGGAGATATCGTACTGCAATTTGGTCCAGACACTAAGCAAAAATCACTAATAAATATGGAATAGCTTTGACACCTCCGGAATGGGTTAATCCAGGCCCCATTGCCCTGTAAGCTGCAATTAAGTGGTCTAGCTGCATAGAACCCCTGTACCTGGTGCGCCATTTTGGCAGCAGGGCTAAGCCAGATATTGGGATGTAATGCTGCAATTTGGGCCAAAGACTGAGGGGGTGGCACCAATAAATATGCAACAGCTTTGGGACTTACAGCTAGCAGTAAATCCGCTGCAGGGAGATTCTGCGACTTGGGATGAAATATACTGGTTGCAGTAATTCATATGTACAGGGGGTCATGTTTCCACCATAACTAAGCCAAATATTGAGATATTATGCTGCAATTTGGTCCAAACACTGAGTAAAAATTACCAATAAAGATGGAGTAGCTTTGACACCTTCGAATTGGGTTAATCTATGTCACATTGCTCTGTAACCTGCGATGGGGTAGTCTAGCTGCATAAAACCCATATACCTGGGACGCCATTTTGGCAGGATAACTAAGCCAAATATTGGGATGTAATGCTGCAATTTGGGCCAAAGACTGAGGGGGTGGCACCAATAAATATGCAACAGCTTTGGGACTTACAGCTAGGAGTAAATCCGCTGCAGGGAGATTCTGGGACTTAGGATGAACTCTACTGGTTGCAGTAGCTCATATATACAGGGGGTCATGTTCCCACCATAACTAAGCCAATTATGGAGATATCGTACTGCAATTTGGTCCAGACACTAAGCAAAAATCACTAATAAATATGGAATAGCTTTGACACCTCCGGAATGGGTTAATCCAGGCCCCATTGCCCTGTAAGCTGCAATTAAGTGGTCTAGCTGCCTAGAACCCCTGTACCTGGTGCGCCATTTTGGCAGCAGGGCTAAGCCAGATATTGGGATGTAATGCTGCAATTTGGGCCAAAGATTGAGGGGGTGGCACCAATAAATATGCAACAGCTTTGGGACTTACAGCTAGCAGTAAATCCGCTGCAGGGAGATTCTGGGACTTGGGATGAACTCTACTGGTTGCAGTAGCTCATATCTACAGGGGGTCATGTTCCCACCATAACTAAGCCAATTATGGAGATATCGTACTGCAATTTGGTCCAGACACTAAGCAAAAATCACTAATAAATATGGAATAGCTTTGACACCTCCGGAATGGGTTAATCCAGGCCCCATTGCCCTGTAAGCTGCAATTAAGTGGTCTAGCTGCATAGAACCCCTGTACCTGGTGCGCCATTTTGGCAGCAGGGCTAAGCCAGATATTGGGATGTAATGCTGCAATTTGGGCCAAAGACTGAGGGGGTGGCACCAATAAATATGCAACAGCTTTGGGACTTACAGCTAGCAGTAAATCCGCTGCAGGGAGATTCTGCGACTTGGGATGAAATATACTGGTTGCAGTAATTCATATGTACAGGGGGTCATGTTTCCACCATAACTAAGCCAAATATTGAGATATTATGCTGCAATTTGGTCCAAACACTGAGTAAAAATTACCAATAAAGATGGAGTAGCTTTGACACCTTCGAATTGGGTTAATCTATGTCACATTGCTCTGTAACCTGCGATGGGGTAGTCTAGCTGCATAAAACCCATATACCTGGGACGCCATTTTGGCAGGATAACTAAGCCAAATATTGGGATGTAATGCTGCAATTTGGGCCAAAGACTGAGGGGGTGGCACCAATAAATATGCAACAGCTTTGGGACTTACAGCTAGGAGTAAATCCGCTGCAGGGAGATTCTGGGACTTAGGATGAACTCTACTGGTTGCAGTAGCTCATATATACAGGGGGTCATGTTCCCACCATAACTAAGCCAATTATGGAGATATCGTACTGCAATTTGGTCCAGACACTAAGCAAAAATCACTAATAAATATGGAATAGCTTTGACACCTCCGGAATGGGTTAATCCAGGCCCCATTGCCCTGTAAGCTGCAATTAAGTGGTCTAGCTGCCTAGAACCCCTGTACCTGGTGCGCCATTTTGGCAGCAGGGCTAAGCCAGATATTGGGATGTAATGCTGCAATTTGGGCCAAAGATTGAGGGGGTGGCACCAATAAATATGCAACAGCTTTGGGACTTACAGCTAGCAGTAAATCCGCTGCAGGGAGATTCTGGGACTTGGGATGAACTCTACTGGTTGCAGTAGCTCATATCTACAGGGGGTCATGTTCCCACCATAACTAAGCCAATTATGGAGATATCGTACTGCAATTTGGTCCAGACACTAAGCAAAAATCACTAATAAATATGGAATAGCTTTGACACCTCCGGAATGGGTTAATCCAGGCCCCATTGCCCTGTAAGCTGCAATTAAGTGGTCTAGCTGCATAGAACCCCTGTACCTGGTGCGCCATTTTGGCAGCAGGGCTAAGCCAGATATTGGGATGTAATGCTGCAATTTGGGCCAAAGACTGAGGGGGTGGCACCAATAAATATGCAACAGCTTTGGGACTTACAGCTAGCAGTAAATCCGCTGCAGGGAGATTCTGCGACTTGGGATGAAATATACTGGTTGCAGTAATTCATATGTACAGGGGGTCATGTTTCCACCATAACTAAGCCAAATATTGAGATATTATGCTGCAATTTGGTCCAAACACTGAGTAAAAATTACCAATAAAGATGGAGTAGCTTTGACACCTTCGAATTGGGTTAATCTATGTCACATTGCTCTGTAACCTGCGATGGGGTAGTCTAGCTGCATAAAACCCATATACCTGGGACGCCATTTTGGCAGGATAACTAAGCCAAATATTGGGATGTAATGCTGCAATTTGGGCCAAAGACTGAGGGGGTGGCACCAATAAATATGCAACAGCTTTGGGACTTACAGCTAGCAGTAAATCCGCTGCAGAGAGATTCTGCGACTTGGGATGAAATATACTGGTTGCAGTAATTCATATGTACAGGGGGTCATGTTTCCACCATAACTAAGCCAAATATTGAGATATTATGCTGCAATTTGGTCCAAACACTGAGTAAAAATTACCAATAAAGATGGAGTAGCTTTGACACCTTCGAATTGGGTTAATCTATGTCACATTGCTCTGTAACCTGCGATGGGGTAGTCTAGCTGCATAAAACCCATATACCTGGGACGCCATTTTGGCAGGATAACTAAGCCAAATATTGGGATGTAATGCTGCAATTTGGGCCAAAGACTGAGGGGGTGGCACCAATAAATATGCAACAGCTTTGGGACTTACAGCTAGCAGTAAATCCGCTGCAGGGAGATTCTGCGACTTGGGATGAAATATACTGGTTGCAGTAATTCATATGTACAGGGGGTCATGTTTCCACCATAACTAAGCCAAATATTGAGATATTATGCTGCAATTTGGTCCAAACACTGAGTAAAAATTACCAATAAAGATGGAGTAGCTTTGACACCTTCGAATTGGGTTAATCTATGTCACATTGCTCTGTAACCTGCGATGGGGTAGTCTAGCTGCATAAAACCCATATACCTGGGACGCCATTTTGGCAGGATAACTAAGCCAAATATTGGGATGTAATGCTGCAATTTGGGCCAAAGACTGAGGGGGTGGCACCAATAAATATGCAACAGCTTTGGGACTTACAGCTAGCAGTAAATCCGCTGCAGGGAGATTCTGCGACTTGGGATGAAATATACTGGTTGCAGTAATTCATATGTACAGGGGGTCATGTTTCCACCATAACTAAGCCAAATATTGAGATATTATGCTGCAATTTGGTCCAAACACTGAGTAAAAATTACCAATAAAGATGGAGTAGCTTTGACACCTTCGAATTGGGTTAATCTATGTCACATTGCTCTGTAACCTGCGATGGGGTAGTCTAGCTGCATAAAACCCATATACCTGGGACGCCATTTTGGCAGGATAACTAAGCCAAATATTGGGATGTAATGCTGCAATTTGGGCCAAAGACTGAGGGGGTGGCACCAATAAATATGCAACAGCTTTGGGACTTACAGCTAGCAGTAAATCCGCTGCAGGGAGATTCTGCGACTTGGGATGAAATATACTGGTTGCAGTAATTCATATGTACAGGGGGTCATGTTTCCACCATAACTAAGCCAAATATTGAGATATTATGCTGCAATTTGGTCCAAACACTGAGTAAAAATTACCAATAAAGATGGAGTAGCTTTGACACCTTCGAATTGGGTTAATCTATGTCACATTGCTCTGTAACCTGCGATGGGGTAGTCTAGCTGCATAAAACCCATATACCTGGGACGCCATTTTGGCAGGATAACTAAGCCAAATATTGGGATGTAATGCTGCAATTTGGGCCAAAGACTGAGGGGGTGGCACCAATAAATATGCAACAGCTTTGGGACTTACAGCTAGCAGTAAATCCGCTGCAGGGAGATTCTGCGACTTGGGATGAAATATACTGGTTGCAGTAATTCATATGTACAGGGGGTCATGTTTCCACCATAACTAAGCCAAATATTGAGATATTATGCTGCAATTTGGTCCAAACACTGAGTAAAAATTACCAATAAAGATGGAGTAGCTTTGACACCTTCGAATTGGGTTAATCTATGTCACATTGCTCTGTAACCTGCGATGGGGTAGTCTAGCTGCATAAAACCCATATACCTGGGACGCCATTTTGGCAGGATAACTAAGCCAAATATTGGGATGTAATGCTGCAATTTGGGCCAAAGACTGAGGGGGTGGCACCAATAAATATGCAACAGCTTTGGGACTTACAGCTAGCAGTAAATCCGCTGCAGAGAGATTCTGCGACTTGGGATGAAATATACTGGTTGCAGTAATTCATATGTACAGGGGGTCATGTTTCCACCATAACTAAGCCAAATATTGAGATATTATGCTGCAATTTGGTCCAAACACTGAGTAAAAATTACCAATAAAGATGGAGTAGCTTTGACACCTTCGAATTGGGTTAATCTATGTCACATTGCTCTGTAACCTGCGATGGGGTAGTCTAGCTGCATAAAACCCATATACCTGGGACGCCATTTTGGCAGGATAACTAAGCCAAATATTGGGATGTAATGCTGCAATTTGGGCCAAAGACTGAGGGGGTGGCACCAATAAATATGCAACAGCTTTGGGACTTACAGCTAGCAGTAAATCCGCTGCAGGGAGATTCTGCGACTTGGGATGAAATATACTGGTTGCAGTAATTCATATGTACAGGGGGTCATGTTTCCACCATAACTAAGCCAAATATTGAGATATTATGCTGCAATTTGGTCCAAACACTGAGTAAAAATTACCAATAAAGATGGAGTAGCTTTGACACCTTCGAATTGGGTTAATCTATGTCACATTGCTCTGTAACCTGCGATGGGGTAGTCTAGCTGCATAAAACCCATATACCTGGGACGCCATTTTGGCAGGATAACTAAGCCAAATATTGGGATGTAATGCTGCAATTTGGGCCAAAGACTGAGGGGGTGGCACCAATAAATATGCAACAGCTTTGGGACTTACAGCTAGCAGTAAATCCGCTGCAGGGAGATTCTGCGACTTGGGATGAAATATACTGGTTGCAGTAATTCATATGTACAGGGGGTCATGTTTCCACCATAACTAAGCCAAATATTGAGATATTATGCTGCAATTTGGTCCAAACACTGAGTAAAAATTACCAATAAAGATGGAGTAGCTTTGACACCTTCGAATTGGGTTAATCTATGTCACATTGCTCTGTAACCTGCGATGGGGTAGTCTAGCTGCATAAAACCCATATACCTGGGACGCCATTTTGGCAGGATAACTAAGCCAAATATTGGGATGTAATGCTGCAATTTGGGCCAAAGACTGAGGGGGTGGCACCAATAAATATGCAACAGCTTTGGGACTTACAGCTAGCAGTAAATCCGCTGCAGGGAGATTCTGGGACTTGGGATGAAATATACTGGTTGCAGTAATTCATATGTACAGGGGGTCATGTTTCCACCATAACTAAGCCAAATATTGAGATATTATGCTGCAATTTGGTCACTAAGCAAAAATCACTAATAAATATGGAATAGCTTTGACACCTCCGGAATGGGTTAATCCAGGCCCCATTGCCCTGTAAGCTGCAATTAAGTGGTCTAGCTGCATAGAACCCCTGTACCTGGTGCGCCATTTTGGCAGCAGGGCTAAGCCAGATATTGGGATGTAATGCTGCAATTTGGGCCAAAGACTGAGGGGGTGGCACCAATAAATATGCAACAGCTTTGGGACTTACAGCTAGCAGTAAATCCGCTGCAGGGAGATTCTGCGACTTGGGATGAAATATACTGGTTGCAGTAATTCATATGTACAGGGGGTCATGTTTCCACCATAACTAAGCCAAATATTGAGATATTATGCTGCAATTTGGTCCAAACACTGAGTAAAAATTACCAATAAAGATGGAGTAGCTTTGACACCTTCGAATTGGGTTAATCTATGTCACATTGCTCTGTAACCTGCGATGGGGTAGTCTAGCTGCATAAAACCCATATACCTGGGACGCCATTTTGGCAGGATAACTAAGCCAAATATTGGGATGTAATGCTGCAATTTGGGCCAAAGACTGAGGGGGTGGCACCAATAAATATGCAACAGCTTTGGGACTTACAGCTAGGAGTAAATCCGCTGCAGGGAGATTCTGGGACTTAGGATGAACTCTACTGGTTGCAGTAGCTCATATATACAGGGGGTCATGTTCCCACCATAACTAAGCCAATTATGGAGATATCGTACTGCAATTTGGTCCAGACACTAAGCAAAAATCACTAATAAATATGGAATAGCTTTGACACCTCCGGAATGGGTTAATCCAGGCCCCATTGCCCTGTAAGCTGCAATTAAGTGGTCTAGCTGCCTAGAACCCCTGTACCTGGTGCGCCATTTTGGCAGCAGGGCTAAGCCAGATATTGGGATGTAATGCTGCAATTTGGGCCAAAGATTGAGGGGGTGGCACCAATAAATATGCAACAGCTTTGGGACTTACAGCTAGCAGTAAATCCGCTGCAGGGAGATTCTGGGACTTGGGATGAACTCTACTGGTTGCAGTAGCTCATATCTACAGGGGGTCATGTTCCCACCATAACTAAGCCAATTATGGAGATATCGTACTGCAATTTGGTCCAGACACTAAGCAAAAATCACTAATAAATATGGAATAGCTTTGACACCTCCGGAATGGGTTAATCCAGGCCCCATTGCCCTGTAAGCTGCAATTAAGTGGTCTAGCTGCATAGAACCCCTGTACCTGGTGCGCCATTTTGGCAGCAGGGCTAAGCCAGATATTGGGATGTAATGCTGCAATTTGGGCCAAAGACTGAGGGGGTGGCACCAATAAATATGCAACAGCTTTGGGACTTACAGCTAGCAGTAAATCCGCTGCAGGGAGATTCTGCGACTTGGGATGAAATATACTGGTTGCAGTAATTCATATGTACAGGGGGTCATGTTTCCACCATAACTAAGCCAAATATTGAGATATTATGCTGCAATTTGGTCCAAACACTGAGTAAAAATTACCAATAAAGATGGAGTAGCTTTGACACCTTCGAATTGGGTTAATCTATGTCACATTGCTCTGTAACCTGCGATGGGGTAGTCTAGCTGCATAAAACCCATATACCTGGGACGCCATTTTGGCAGGATAACTAAGCCAAATATTGGGATGTAATGCTGCAATTTGGGCCAAAGACTGAGGGGGTGGCACCAATAAATATGCAACAGCTTTGGGACTTACAGCTAGCAGTAAATCCGCTGCAGAGAGATTCTGCGACTTGGGATGAAATATACTGGTTGCAGTAATTCATATGTACAGGGGGTCATGTTTCCACCATAACTAAGCCAAATATTGAGATATTATGCTGCAATTTGGTCCAAACACTGAGTAAAAATTACCAATAAAGATGGAGTAGCTTTGACACCTTCGAATTGGGTTAATCTATGTCACATTGCTCTGTAACCTGCGATGGGGTAGTCTAGCTGCATAAAACCCATATACCTGGGACGCCATTTTGGCAGGATAACTAAGCCAAATATTGGGATGTAATGCTGCAATTTGGGCCAAAGACTGAGGGGGTGGCACCAATAAATATGCAACAGCTTTGGGACTTACAGCTAGCAGTAAATCCGCTGCAGGGAGATTCTGCGACTTGGGATGAAATATACTGGTTGCAGTAATTCATATGTACAGGGGGTCATGTTTCCACCATAACTAAGCCAAATATTGAGATATTATGCTGCAATTTGGTCCAAACACTGAGTAAAAATTACCAATAAAGATGGAGTAGCTTTGACACCTCCGGAATGGGTTAATCCAGGCCCCATTGCCCTGTAAGCTGCAATTAAGTGGTCTAGCTGCATAGAACCCCTGTACCTGGTGCGCCATTTTGGCAGCAGGGCTAAGCCAGATATTGGGATGTAATGCTGCAATTTGGGCCAAAGATTGAGGGGGTGGCACCAATAAATATGCAACAGCTTTGGGACTTACAGCTAGCAGTAAATCCGCTGCAGGGAGATTCTGGGACTTGGGATGAACTCTACTGGTTGCAGTAGCTCATATCTACAGGGGGTCATGTTCCCACCATAACTAAGCCAATTATGGAGATATCGTACTGCAATTTGGTCCAGACACTAAGCAAAAATCACTAATAAATATGGAATAGCTTTGACACCTCCGGAATGGGTTAATCCAGGCCCCATTGCCCTGTAAGCTGCAATTAAGTGGTCTAGCTGCATAGAACCCCTGTACCTGGTGCGCCATTTTGGCAGCAGGGCTAAGCCAGATATTGGGATGTAATGCTGCAATTTGGGCCAAAGACTGAGGGGGTGGCACCAATAAATATGCAACAGCTTTGGGACTTACAGCTAGCAGTAAATCCGCTGCAGGGAGATTCTGCGACTTGGGATGAAATATACTGGTTGCAGTAATTCATATGTACAGGGGGTCATGTTTCCACCATAACTAAGCCAAATATTGAGATATTATGCTGCAATTTGGTCCAAACACTGAGTAAAAATTACCAATAAAGATGGAGTAGCTTTGACACCTTCGAATTGGGTTAATCTATGTCACATTGCTCTGTAACCTGCGATGGGGTAGTCTAGCTGCATAAAACCCATATACCTGGGACGCCATTTTGGCAGGATAACTAAGCCAAATATTGGGATGTAATGCTGCAATTTGGGCCAAAGACTGAGGGGGTGGCACCAATAAATATGCAACAGCTTTGGGACTTACAGCTAGGAGTAAATCCGCTGCAGGGAGATTCTGGGACTTAGGATGAACTCTACTGGTTGCAGTAGCTCATATATACAGGGGGTCATGTTCCCACCATAACTAAGCCAATTATGGAGATATCGTACTGCAATTTGGTCCAGACACTAAGCAAAAATCACTAATAAATATGGAATAGCTTTGACACCTCCGGAATGGGTTAATCCAGGCCCCATTGCCCTGTAAGCTGCAATTAAGTGGTCTAACTGCCTAGAACCCCTGTACCTGGTGCGCCATTTTGGCAGCAGGGCTAAGCCAGATATTGGGATGTAATGCTGCAATTTGGGCCAAAGATTGAGGGGGTGGCACCAATAAATATGCAACAGCTTTGGGACTTACAGCTAGCAGTAAATCCGCTGCAGGGAGATTCTGGGACTTGGGATGAACTCTACTGGTTGCAGTAGCTCATATCTACAGGGGGTCATGTTCCCACCATAACTAAGCCAATTATGGAGATATCGTACTGCAATTTGGTCCAGACACTAAGCAAAAATCACTAATAAATATGGAATAGCTTTGACACCTCCGGAATGGGTTAATCCAGGCCCCATTGCCCTGTAAGCTGCAATTAAGTGGTCTAGCTGCATAGAACCCCTGTACCTGGTGCGCCATTTTGGCAGCAGGGCTAAGCCAGATATTGGGATGTAATGCTGCAATTTGGGCCAAAGACTGAGGGGGTGGCACCAATAAATATGCAACAGCTTTGGGACTTACAGCTAGCAGTAAATCCGCTGCAGGGAGATTCTGCGACTTGGGATGAAATATACTGGTTGCAGTAATTCATATGTACAGGGGGTCATGTTTCCACCATAACTAAGCCAAATATTGAGATATTATGCTGCAATTTGGTCCAAACACTGAGTAAAAATTACCAATAAAGATGGAGTAGCTTTGACACCTTCGAATTGGGTTAATCT
The DNA here is from genome assembly GCA_964017235.1 of Sabellastarte sp. h YS-2021. NCBI lineage: Eukaryota > Metazoa > Annelida > Polychaeta > Sabellida > Sabellidae > Sabellastarte > Sabellastarte sp. h YS-2021. The sequence continues at coordinate 722,537 of CAXHLB010000006.1, read as the reverse complement.
ATGTCACATTGCTCTGTAACCTGCGATGGGGTAGTCTAGCTGCATAAAACCCATATACCTGGGACGCCATTTTGGCAGGATAACTAAGCCAAATATTGGGATGTAATGCTGCAATTTGGGCCAAAGACTGAGGGGGTGGCACCAATAAATATGCAACAGCTTTGGGACTTACAGCTAGCAGTAAATCCGCTGCAGAGAGATTCTGCGACTTGGGATGAAATATACTGGTTGCAGTAATTCATATGTACAGGGGGTCATGTTTCCACCATAACTAAGCCAAATATTGAGATATTATGCTGCAATTTGGTCCAAACACTGAGTAAAAATTACCAATAAAGATGGAGTAGCTTTGACACCTTCGAATTGGGTTAATCTATGTCACATTGCTCTGTAACCTGCGATGGGGTAGTCTAGCTGCATAAAACCCATATACCTGGGACGCCATTTTGGCAGGATAACTAAGCCAAATATTGGGATGTAATGCTGCAATTTGGGCCAAAGACTGAGGGGGTGGCACCAATAAATATGCAACAGCTTTGGGACTTACAGCTAGCAGTAAATCCGCTGCAGGGAGATTCTGCGACTTGGGATGAAATATACTGGTTGCAGTAATTCATATGTACAGGGGGTCATGTTTCCACCATAACTAAGCCAAATATTGAGATATTATGCTGCAATTTGGTCCAAACACTGAGTAAAAATTACCAATAAAGATGGAGTAGCTTTGACACCTCCGGAATGGGTTAATCCAGGCCCCATTGCCCTGTAAGCTGCAATTAAGTGGTCTAGCTGCATAGAACCCCTGTACCTGGTGCGCCATTTTGGCAGCAGGGCTAAGCCAGATATTGGGATGTAATGCTGCAATTTGGGCCAAAGATTGAGGGGGTGGCACCAATAAATATGCAACAGCTTTGGGACTTACAGCTAGCAGTAAATCCGCTGCAGGGAGATTCTGGGACTTGGGATGAACTCTACTGGTTGCAGTAGCTCATATCTACAGGGGGTCATGTTCCCACCATAACTAAGCCAATTATGGAGATATCGTACTGCAATTTGGTCCAGACACTAAGCAAAAATCACTAATAAATATGGAATAGCTTTGACACCTCCGGAATGGGTTAATCCAGGCCCCATTGCCCTGTAAGCTGCAATTAAGTGGTCTAGCTGCATAGAACCCCTGTACCTGGTGCGCCATTTTGGCAGCAGGGCTAAGCCAGATATTGGGATGTAATGCTGCAATTTGGGCCAAAGACTGAGGGGGTGGCACCAATAAATATGCAACAGCTTTGGGACTTACAGCTAGCAGTAAATCCGCTGCAGGGAGATTCTGCGACTTGGGATGAAATATACTGGTTGCAGTAATTCATATGTACAGGGGGTCATGTTTCCACCATAACTAAGCCAAATATTGAGATATTATGCTGCAATTTGGTCCAAACACTGAGTAAAAATTACCAATAAAGATGGAGTAGCTTTGACACCTTCGAATTGGGTTAATCTATGTCACATTGCTCTGTAACCTGCGATGGGGTAGTCTAGCTGCATAAAACCCATATACCTGGGACGCCATTTTGGCAGGATAACTAAGCCAAATATTGGGATGTAATGCTGCAATTTGGGCCAAAGACTGAGGGGGTGGCACCAATAAATATGCAACAGCTTTGGGACTTACAGCTAGCAGTAAATCCGCTGCAGGGAGATTCTGCGACTTGGGATGAAATATACTGGTTGCAGTAATTCATATGTACAGGGGGTCATGTTTCCACCATAACTAAGCCAAATATTGAGATATTATGCTGCAATTTGGTCCAAACACTGAGTAAAAATTACCAATAAAGATGGAGTAGCTTTGACACCTTCGAATTGGGTTAATCTATGTCACATTGCTCTGTAACCTGCGATGGGGTAGTCTAGCTGCATAAAACCCATATACCTGGGACGCCATTTTGGCAGGATAACTAAGCCAAATATTGGGATGTAATGCTGCAATTTGGGCCAAAGACTGAGGGGGTGGCACCAATAAATATGCAACAGCTTTGGGACTTACAGCTAGCAGTAAATCCGCTGCAGGGAGATTCTGCGACTTGGGATGAAATATACTGGTTGCAGTAATTCATATGTACAGGGGGTCATGTTTCCACCATAACTAAGCCAAATATTGAGATATTATGCTGCAATTTGGTCCAAACACTGAGTAAAAATTACCAATAAAGATGGAGTAGCTTTGACACCTTCGAATTGGGTTAATCTATGTCACATTGCTCTGTAACCTGCGATGGGGTAGTCTAGCTGCATAAAACCCATATACCTGGGACGCCATTTTGGCAGGATAACTAAGCCAAATATTGGGATGTAATGCTGCAATTTGGGCCAAAGACTGAGGGGGTGGCACCAATAAATATGCAACAGCTTTGGGACTTACAGCTAGCAGTAAATCCGCTGCAGGGAGATTCTGGGACTTAGGATGAACTCTACTGTTTGCAGTAGCTCATATATACAGCGGGTCATGTTCCCACCATAACTAAGCCAATTATGGAGATATCGTACTGCAATTTGGTCCAGACACTAAGCAAAAATCACTAATAAATATGGAATAGCTTTGACACCTCCGGAATGGGTTAATCCAGGCCCCATTGCCCTGTAAGCTGCAATTAAGTGGTCTAGCTGCATAGAACCCCTGTACCTGGTGCGCCATTTTGGCAGCAGGGCTAAGCCAGATATTGGGATGTAATGCTGCAATTTGGGCCAAAGACTGAGGGGGTGGCACCAATAAATATGCAACAGCTTTGGGACTTACAGCTAGCAGTAAATCCGCTGCAGGGAGATTCTGCGACTTGGGATGAAATATACTGGTTGCAGTAATTCATATGTACAGGGGGTCATGTTTCCACCATAACTAAGCCAAATATTGAGATATTATGCTGCAATTTGGTCCAAACACTGAGTAAAAATTACCAATAAAGATGGAGTAGCTTTGACACCTTCGAATTGGGTTAATCTATGTCACATTGCTCTGTAACCTGCGATGGGGTAGTCTAGCTGCATAAAACCCATATACCTGGGACGCCATTTTGGCAGGATAACTAAGCCAAATATTGGGATGTAATGCTGCAATTTGGGCCAAAGACTGAGGGGGTGGCACCAATAAATATGCAACAGCTTTGGGACTTACAGCTAGCAGTAAATCCGCTGCAGGGAGATTCTGCGACTTGGGATGAAATATACTGGTTGCAGTAATTCATATGTACAGGGGGTCATGTTTCCACCATAACTAAGCCAAATATTGAGATATTATGCTGCAATTTGGTCCAAACACTGAGTAAAAATTACCAATAAAGATGGAGTAGCTTTGACACCTCCGGAATGGGTTAATCCAGGCCCCATTGCCCTGTAAGCTGCAATTAAGTGGTCTAGCTGCATAGAACCCCTGTACCTGGTGCGCCATTTTGGCAGCAGGGCTAAGCCAGATATTGGGATGTAATGCTGCAATTTGGGCCAAAGATTGAGGGGGTGGCACCAATAAATATGCAACAGCTTTGGGACTTACAGCTAGCAGTAAATCCGCTGCAGGGAGATTCTGGGACTTGGGATGAACTCTACTGGTTGCAGTAGCTCATATCTACAGGGGGTCATGTTCCCACCATAACTAAGCCAATTATGGAGATATCGTACTGCAATTTGGTCCAGACACTAAGCAAAAATCACTAATAAATATGGAATAGCTTTGACACCTCCGGAATGGGTTAATCCAGGCCCCATTGCCCTGTAAGCTGCAATTAAGTGGTCTAGCTGCATAGAACCCCTGTACCTGGTGCGCCATTTTGGCAGCAGGGCTAAGCCAGATATTGGGATGTAATGCTGCAATTTGGGCCAAAGACTGAGGGGGTGGCACCAATAAATATGCAACAGCTTTGGGACTTACAGCTAGCAGTAAATCCGCTGCAGGGAGATTCTGCGACTTGGGATGAAATATACTGGTTGCAGTAATTCATATGTACAGGGGGTCATGTTTCCACCATAACTAAGCCAAATATTGAGATATTATGCTGCAATTTGGTCCAAACACTGAGTAAAAATTACCAATAAAGATGGAGTAGCTTTGACACCTTCGAATTGGGTTAATCTATGTCACATTGCTCTGTAACCTGCGATGGGGTAGTCTAGCTGCATAAAACCCATATACCTGGGACGCCATTTTGGCAGGATAACTAAGCCAAATATTGGGATGTAATGCTGCAATTTGGGCCAAAGACTGAGGGGGTGGCACCAATAAATATGCAACAGCTTTGGGACTTACAGCTAGCAGTAAATCCGCTGCAGGGAGATTCTGCGACTTGGGATGAAATATACTGGTTGCAGTAATTCATATGTACAGGGGGTCATGTTTCCACCATAACTAAGCCAAATATTGAGATATTATGCTGCAATTTGGTCCAAACACTGAGTAAAAATTACCAATAAAGATGGAGTAGCTTTGACACCTTCGAATTGGGTTAATCTATGTCACATTGCTCTGTAACCTGCGATGGGGTAGTCTAGCTGCATAAAACCCATATACCTGGGACGCCATTTTGGCAGGATAACTAAGCCAAATATTGGGATGTAATGCTGCAATTTGGGCCAAAGACTGAGGGGGTGGCACCAATAAATATGCAACAGCTTTGGGACTTACAGCTAGCAGTAAATCCGCTGCAGGGAGATTCTGCGACTTGGGATGAAATATACTGGTTGCAGTAATTCATATGTACAGGGGGTCATGTTTCCACCATAACTAAGCCAAATATTGAGATATTATGCTGCAATTTGGTCCAAACACTGAGTAAAAATTACCAATAAAGATGGAGTAGCTTTGACACCTTCGAATTGGGTTAATCTATGTCACATTGCTCTGTAACCTGCGATGGGGTAGTCTAGCTGCATAAAACCCATATACCTGGGACGCCATTTTGGCAGGATAACTAAGCCAAATATTGGGATGTAATGCTGCAATTTGGGCCAAAGACTGAGGGGGTGGCACCAATAAATATGCAACAGCTTTGGGACTTACAGCTAGCAGTAAATCCGCTGCAGGGAGATTCTGGGACTTAGGATGAACTCTACTGTTTGCAGTAGCTCATATATACAGCGGGTCATGTTCCCACCATAACTAAGCCAATTATGGAGATATCGTACTGCAATTTGGTCCAGACACTAAGCAAAAATCACTAATAAATATGGAATAGCTTTGACACCTCCGGAATGGGTTAATCCAGGCCCCATTGCCCTGTAAGCTGCAATTAAGTGGTCTAGCTGCATAGAACCCCTGTACCTGGTGCGCCATTTTGGCAGCAGGGCTAAGCCAGATATTGGGATGTAATGCTGCAATTTGGGCCAAAGACTGAGGGGGTGGCACCAATAAATATGCAACAGCTTTGGGACTTACAGCTAGCAGTAAATCCGCTGCAGGGAGATTCTGCGACTTGGGATGAAATATACTGGTTGCAGTAATTCATATGTACAGGGGGTCATGTTTCCACCATAACTAAGCCAAATATTGAGATATTATGCTGCAATTTGGTCCAAACACTGAGTAAAAATTACCAATAAAGATGGAGTAGCTTTGACACCTTCGAATTGGGTTAATCTATGTCACATTGCTCTGTAACCTGCGATGGGGTAGTCTAGCTGCATAAAACCCATATACCTGGGACGCCATTTTGGCAGGATAACTAAGCCAAATATTGGGATGTAATGCTGCAATTTGGGCCAAAGACTGAGGGGGTGGCACCAATAAATATGCAACAGCTTTGGGACTTACAGCTAGGAGTAAATCCGCTGCAGGGAGATTCTGGGACTTAGGATGAACTCTACTGGTTGCAGTAGCTCATATATACAGGGGGTCATGTTCCCACCATAACTAAGCCAATTATGGAGATATCGTACTGCAATTTGGTCCAGACACTAAGCAAAAATCACTAATAAATATGGAATAGCTTTGACACCTCCGGAATGGGTTAATCCAGGCCCCATTGCCCTGTAAGCTGCAATTAAGTGGTCTAGCTGCCTAGAACCCCTGTACCTGGTGCGCCATTTTGGCAGCAGGGCTAAGCCAGATATTGGGATGTAATGCTGCAATTTGGGCCAAAGATTGAGGGGGTGGCACCAATAAATATGCAACAGCTTTGGGACTTACAGCTAGCAGTAAATCCGCTGCAGGGAGATTCTGGGACTTGGGATGAACTCTACTGGTTGCAGTAGCTCATATCTACAGGGGGTCATGTTCCCACCATAACTAAGCCAATTATGGAGATATCGTACTGCAATTTGGTCCAGACACTAAGCAAAAATCACTAATAAATATGGAATAGCTTTGACACCTCCGGAATGGGTTAATCCAGGCCCCATTGCCCTGTAAGCTGCAATTAAGTGGTCTAGCTGCATAGAACCCCTGTACCTGGTGCGCCATTTTGGCAGCAGGGCTAAGCCAGATATTGGGATGTAATGCTGCAATTTGGGCCAAAGACTGAGGGGGTGGCACCAATAAATATGCAACAGCTTTGGGACTTACAGCTAGCAGTAAATCCGCTGCAGGGAGATTCTGCGACTTGGGATGAAATATACTGGTTGCAGTAATTCATATGTACAGGGGGTCATGTTTCCACCATAACTAAGCCAAATATTGAGATATTATGCTGCAATTTGGTCCAAACACTGAGTAAAAATTACCAATAAAGATGGAGTAGCTTTGACACCTTCGAATTGGGTTAATCTATGTCACATTGCTCTGTAACCTGCGATGGGGTAGTCTAGCTGCATAAAACCCATATACCTGGGACGCCATTTTGGCAGGATAACTAAGCCAAATATTGGGATGTAATGCTGCAATTTGGGCCAAAGACTGAGGGGGTGGCACCAATAAATATGCAACAGCTTTGGGACTTACAGCTAGCAGTAAATCCGCTGCAGGGAGATTCTGCGACTTGGGATGAAATATACTGGTTGCAGTAATTCATATGTACAGGGGGTCATGTTTCCACCATAACTAAGCCAAATATTGAGATATTATGCTGCAATTTGGTCCAAACACTGAGTAAAAATTACCAATAAAGATGGAGTAGCTTTGACACCTTCGAATTGGGTTAATCTATGTCACATTGCTCTGTAACCTGCGATGGGGTAGTCTAGCTGCATAAAACCCATATACCTGGGACGCCATTTTGGCAGGATAACTAAGCCAAATATTGGGATGTAATGCTGCAATTTGGGCCAAAGACTGAGGGGGTGGCACCAATAAATATGCAACAGCTTTGGGACTTACAGCTAGCAGTAAATCCGCTGCAGGGAGATTCTGCGACTTGGGATGAAATATACTGGTTGCAGTAATTCATATGTACAGGGGGTCATGTTTCCACCATAACTAAGCCAAATATTGAGATATTATGCTGCAATTTGGTCCAAACACTGAGTAAAAATTACCAATAAAGATGGAGTAGCTTTGACACCTTCGAATTGGGTTAATCTATGTCACATTGCTCTGTAACCTGCGATGGGGTAGTCTAGCTGCATAAAACCCATATACCTGGGACGCCATTTTGGCAGGATAACTAAGCCAAATATTGGGATGTAATGCTGCAATTTGGGCCAAAGACTGAGGGGGTGGCACCAATAAATATGCAACAGCTTTGGGACTTACAGCTAGGAGTAAATCCGCTGCAGGGAGATTCTGGGACTTAGGATGAACTCTACTGGTTGCAGTAGCTCATATATACAGGGGGTCATGTTCCCACCATAACTAAGCCAATTATGGAGATATCGTACTGCAATTTGGTCCAGACACTAAGCAAAAATCACTAATAAATATGGAATAGCTTTGACACCTCCGGAATGGGTTAATCCAGGCCCCATTGCCCTGTAAGCTGCAATTAAGTGGTCTAGCTGCCTAGAACCCCTGTACCTGGTGCGCCATTTTGGCAGCAGGGCTAAGCCAGATATTGGGATGTAATGCTGCAATTTGGGCCAAAGATTGAGGGGGTGGCACCAATAAATATGCAACAGCTTTGGGACTTACAGCTAGCAGTAAATCCGCTGCAGGGAGATTCTGGGACTTGGGATGAACTCTACTGGTTGCAGTAGCTCATATCTACAGGGGGTCATGTTCCCACCATAACTAAGCCAATTATGGAGATATCGTACTGCAATTTGGTCCAGACACTAAGCAAAAATCACTAATAAATATGGAATAGCTTTGACACCTCCGGAATGGGTTAATCCAGGCCCCATTGCCCTGTAAGCTGCAATTAAGTGGTCTAGCTGCATAGAACCCCTGTACCTGGTGCGCCATTTTGGCAGCAGGGCTAAGCCAGATATTGGGATGTAATGCTGCAATTTGGGCCAAAGACTGAGGGGGTGGCACCAATAAATATGCAACAGCTTTGGGACTTACAGCTAGCAGTAAATCCGCTGCAGGGAGATTCTGCGACTTGGGATGAAATATACTGGTTGCAGTAATTCATATGTACAGGGGGTCATGTTTCCACCATAACTAAGCCAAATATTGAGATATTATGCTGCAATTTGGTCCAAACACTGAGTAAAAATTACCAATAAAGATGGAGTAGCTTTGACACCTTCGAATTGGGTTAATCTATGTCACATTGCTCTGTAACCTGCGATGGGGTAGTCTAGCTGCATAAAACCCATATACCTGGGACGCCATTTTGGCAGGATAACTAAGCCAAATATTGGGATGTAATGCTGCAATTTGGGCCAAAGACTGAGGGGGTGGCACCAATAAATATGCAACAGCTTTGGGACTTACAGCTAGGAGTAAATCCGCTGCAGGGAGATTCTGGGACTTAGGATGAACTCTACTGGTTGCAGTAGCTCATATATACAGGGGGTCATGTTCCCACCATAACTAAGCCAATTATGGAGATATCGTACTGCAATTTGGTCCAGACACTAAGCAAAAATCACTAATAAATATGGAATAGCTTTGACACCTCCGGAATGGGTTAATCCAGGCCCCATTGCCCTGTAAGCTGCAATTAAGTGGTCTAGCTGCCTAGAACCCCTGTACCTGGTGCGCCATTTTGGCAGCAGGGCTAAGCCAGATATTGGGATGTAATGCTGCAATTTGGGCCAAAGATTGAGGGGGTGGCACCAATAAATATGCAACAGCTTTGGGACTTACAGCTAGCAGTAAATCCGCTGCAGGGAGATTCTGGGACTTGGGATGAACTCTACTGGTTGCAGTAGCTCATATCTACAGGGGGTCATGTTCCCACCATAACTAAGCCAATTATGGAGATATCGTACTGCAATTTGGTCCAGACACTAAGCAAAAATCACTAATAAATATGGAATAGCTTTGACACCTCCGGAATGGGTTAATCCAGGCCCCATTGCCCTGTAAGCTGCAATTAAGTGGTCTAGCTGCATAGAACCCCTGTACCTGGTGCGCCATTTTGGCAGCAGGGCTAAGCCAGATATTGGGATGTAATGCTGCAATTTGGGCCAAAGACTGAGGGGGTGGCACCAATAAATATGCAACAGCTTTGGGACTTACAGCTAGCAGTAAATCCGCTGCAGGGAGATTCTGCGACTTGGGATGAAATATACTGGTTGCAGTAATTCATATGTACAGGGGGTCATGTTTCCACCATAACTAAGCCAAATATTGAGATATTATGCTGCAATTTGGTCCAAACACTGAGTAAAAATTACCAATAAAGATGGAGTAGCTTTGACACCTTCGAATTGGGTTAATCTATGTCACATTGCTCTGTAACCTGCGATGGGGTAGTCTAGCTGCATAAAACCCATATACCTGGGACGCCATTTTGGCAGGATAACTAAGCCAAATATTGGGATGTAATGCTGCAATTTGGGCCAAAGACTGAGGGGGTGGCACCAATAAATATGCAACAGCTTTGGGACTTACAGCTAGCAGTAAATCCGCTGCAGGGAGATTCTGCGACTTGGGATGAAATATACTGGTTGCAGTAATTCATATGTACAGGGGGTCATGTTTCCACCATAACTAAGCCAAATATTGAGATATTATGCTGCAATTTGGTCCAAACACTGAGTAAAAATTACCAATAAAGATGGAGTAGCTTTGACACCTTCGAATTGGGTTAATCTATGTCACATTGCTCTGTAACCTGCGATGGGGTAGTCTAGCTGCATAAAACCCATATACCTGGGACGCCATTTTGGCAGGATAACTAAGCCAAATATTGGGATGTAATGCTGCAATTTGGGCCAAAGACTGAGGGGGTGGCACCAATAAATATGCAACAGCTTTGGGACTTACAGCTAGCAGTAAATCCGCTGCAGGGAGATTCTGCGACTTGGGATGAAATATACTGGTTGCAGTAATTCATATGTACAGGGGGTCATGTTTCCACCATAACTAAGCCAAATATTGAGATATTATGCTGCAATTTGGTCCAAACACTGAGTAAAAATTACCAATAAAGATGGAGTAGCTTTGACACCTCCGGAATGGGTTAATCCAGGCCCCATTGCCCTGTAAGCTGCAATTAAGTGGTCTAGCTGCATAGAACCCCTGTACCTGGTGCGCCATTTTGGCAGCAGGGCTAAGCCAGATATTGGGATGTAATGCTGCAATTTGGGCCAAAGATTGAGGGGGTGGCACCAATAAATATGCAACAGCTTTGGGACTTACAGCTAGCAGTAAATCCGCTGCAGGGAGATTCTGGGACTTGGGATGAACTCTACTGGTTGCAGTAGCTCATATCTACAGGGGGTCATGTTCCCACCATAACTAAGCCAATTATGGAGATATCGTACTGCAATTTGGTCCAGACACTAAGCAAAAATCACTAATAAATATGGAATAGCTTTGACACCTCCGGAATGGGTTAATCCAGGCCCCATTGCCCTGTAAGCTGCAATTAAGTGGTCTAGCTGCATAGAACCCCTGTACCTGGTGCGCCATTTTGGCAGCAGGGCTAAGCCAGATATTGGGATGTAATGCTGCAATTTGGGCCAAAGACTGAGGGGGTGGCACCAATAAATATGCAACAGCTTTGGGACTTACAGCTAGCAGTAAATCCGCTGCAGGGAGATTCTGCGACTTGGGATAAAATATACTGGTTGCAGTAATTCATATGTACAGGGGGTCATGTTTCCACCATAACTAAGCCAAATATTGAGATATTATGCTGCAATTTGGTCCAAACACTGAGTAAAAATTACCAATAAAGATGGAGTAGCTTTGACACCTTCGAATTGGGTTAATCTATGTCACATTGCTCTGTAACCTGCGATGGGGTAGTCTAGCTGCATAAAACCCATATACCTGGGACGCCATTTTGGCAGGATAACTAAGCCAAATATTGGGATGTAATGCTGCAATTTGGGCCAAAGACTGAGGGGGTGGCACCAATAAATATGCAACAGCTTTGGGACTTACAGCTAGCAGTAAATCCGCTGCAGGGAGATTCTGCGACTTGGGATGAAATATACTGGTTGCAGTAATTCATATGTACAGGGGGTCATGTTTCCACCATAACTAAGCCAAATATTGAGATATTATGCTGCAATTTGGTCCAAACACTGAGTAAAAATTACCAATAAAGATGGAGTAGCTTTGACACCTTCGAATTGGGTTAATCTATGTCACATTGCTCTGTAACCTGCGATGGGGTAGTCTAGCTGCATAAAACCCATATACCTGGGACGCCATTTTGGCAGGATAACTAAGCCAAATATTGGGATGTAATGCTGCAATTTGGGCCAAAGACTGAGGGGGTGGCACCAATAAATATGCAACAGCTTTGGGACTTACAGCTAGCAGTAAATCCGCTGCAGGGAGATTCTGCGACTTGGGATGAAATATACTGGTTGCAGTAATTCATATGTACAGGGGGTCATGTTTCCACCATAACTAAGCCAAATATTGAGATATTATGCTGCAATTTGGTCCAAACACTGAGTAAAAATTACCAATAAAGATGGAGTAGCTTTGACACCTTCGAATTGGGTTAATCTATGTCACATTGCTCTGTAACCTGCGATGGGGTAGTCTAGCTGCATAAAACCCATATACCTGGGACGCCATTTTGGCAGGATAACTAAGCCAAATATTGGGATGTAATGCTGCAATTTGGGCCAAAGACTGAGGGGGTGGCACCAATAAATATGCAACAGCTTTGGGACTTACAGCTAGCAGTAAATCCGCTGCAGGGAGATTCTGCGACTTGGGATGAAATATACTGGTTGCAGTAATTCATATGTACAGGGGGTCATGTTTCCACCATAACTAAGCCAAATATTGAGATATTATGCTGCAATTTGGTCCAAACACTGAGTAAAAATTACCAATAAAGATGGAGTAGCTTTGACACCTCCGGAATGGGTTAATCCAGGCCCCATTGCCCTGTAAGCTGCAATTAAGTGGTCTAGCTGCATAGAACCCCTGTACCTGGTGCGCCATTTTGGCAGCAGGGCTAAGCCAGATATTGGGATGTAATGCTGCAATTTGGGCCAAAGATTGAGGGGGTGGCACCAATAAATATGCAACAGCTTTGGGACTTACAGCTAGCAGTAAATCCGCTGCAGGGAGATTCTGGGACTTGGGATGAACTCTACTGGTTGCAGTAGCTCATATCTACAGGGGGTCATGTTCCCACCATAACTAAGCCAATTATGGAGATATCGTACTGCAATTTGGTCCAGACACTAAGCAAAAATCACTAATAAATATGGAATAGCTTTGACACCTCCGGAATGGGTTAATCCAGGCCCCATTGCCCTGTAAGCTGCAATTAAGTGGTCTAGCTGCATAGAACCCCTGTACCTGGTGCGCCATTTTGGCAGCAGGGCTAAGCCAGATATTGGGATGTAATGCTGCAATTTGGGCCAAAGACTGAGGGGGTGGCACCAATAAATATGCAACAGCTTTGGGACTTACAGCTAGCAGTAAATCCGCTGCAGGGAGATTCTGCGACTTGGGATGAAATATACTGGTTGCAGTAATTCATATGTACAGGGGGTCATGTTTCCACCATAACTAAGCCAAATATTGAGATATTATGCTGCAATTTGGTCCAAACACTGAGTAAAAATTACCAATAAAGATGGAGTAGCTTTGACACCTTCGAATTGGGTTAATCTATGTCACATTGCTCTGTAACCTGCGATGGGGTAGTCTAGCTGCATAAAACCCATATACCTGGGACGCCATTTTGGCAGGATAACTAAGCCAAATATTGGGATGTAATGCTGCAATTTGGGCCAAAGACTGAGGGGGTGGCACCAATAAATATGCAACAGCTTTGGGACTTACAGCTAGCAGTAAATCCGCTGCAGGGAGATTCTGCGACTTGGGATGAAATATACTGGTTGCAGTAATTCATATGTACAGGGGGTCATGTTTCCACCATAACTAAGCCAAATATTGAGATATTATGCTGCAATTTGGTCCAAACACTGAGTAAAAATTACCAATAAAGATGGAGTAGCTTTGACACCTTCGAATTGGGTTAATCTATGTCACATTGCTCTGTAACCTGCGATGGGGTAGTCTAGCTGCATAAAACCCATATACCTGGGACGCCATTTTGGCAGGATAACTAAGCCAAATATTGGGATGTAATGCTGCAATTTGGGCCAAAGACTGAGGGGGTGGCACCAATAAATATGCAACAGCTTTGGGACTTACAGCTAGCAGTAAATCCGCTGCAGGGAGATTCTGCGACTTGGGATGAAATATACTGGTTGCAGTAATTCATATGTACAGGGGGTCATGTTTCCACCATAACTAAGCCAAATATTGAGATATTATGCTGCAATTTGGTCCAAACACTGAGTAAAAATTACCAATAAAGATGGAGTAGCTTTGACACCTTCGAATTGGGTTAATCTATGTCACATTGCTCTGTAACCTGCGATGGGGTAGTCTAGCTGCATAAAACCCATATACCTGGGACGCCATTTTGGCAGGATAACTAAGCCAAATATTGGGATGTAATGCTGCAATTTGGGCCAAAGACTGAGGGGGTGGCACCAATAAATATGCAACAGCTTTGGGACTTACAGCTAGCAGTAAATCCGCTGCAGGGAGATTCTGCGACTTGGGATGAAATATACTGGTTGCAGTAATTCATATGTACAGGGGGTCATGTTTCCACCATAACTAAGCCAAATATTGAGATATTATGCTGCAATTTGGTCCAAACACTGAGTAAAAATTACCAATAAAGATGGAGTAGCTTTGACACCTCCGGAATGGGTTAATCCAGGCCCCATTGCCCTGTAAGCTGCAATTAAGTGGTCTAGCTGCATAGAACCCCTGTACCTGGTGCGCCATTTTGGCAGCAGGGCTAAGCCAGATATTGGGATGTAATGCTGCAATTTGGGCCAAAGATTGAGGGGGTGGCACCAATAAATATGCAACAGCTTTGGGACTTACAGCTAGCAGTAAATCCGCTGCAGGGAGATTCTGGGACTTGGGATGAACTCTACTGGTTGCAGTAGCTCATATCTACAGGGGGTCATGTTCCCACCATAACTAAGCCAATTATGGAGATATCGTACTGCAATTTGGTCCAGACACTAAGCAAAAATCACTAATAAATATGGAATAGCTTTGACACCTCCGGAATGGGTTAATCCAGGCCCCATTGCCCTGTAAGCTGCAATTAAGTGGTCTAGCTGCATAGAACCCCTGTACCTGGTGCGCCATTTTGGCAGCAGGGCTAAGCCAGATATTGGGATGTAATGCTGCAATTTGGGCCAAAGACTGAGGGGGTGGCACCAATAAATATGCAACAGCTTTGGGACTTACAGCTAGCAGTAAATCCGCTGCAGGGAGATTCTGCGACTTGGGATGAAATATACTGGTTGCAGTAATTCATATGTACAGGGGGTCATGTTTCCACCATAACTAAGCCAAATATTGAGATATTATGCTGCAATTTGGTCCAAACACTGAGTAAAAATTACCAATAAAGATGGAGTAGCTTTGACACCTTCGAATTGGGTTAATCTATGTCACATTGCTCTGTAACCTGCGATGGGGTAGTCTAGCTGCATAAAACCCATATACCTGGGACGCCATTTTGGCAGGATAACTAAGCCAAATATTGGGATGTAATGCTGCAATTTGGGCCAAAGACTGAGGGGGTGGCACCAATAAATATGCAACAGCTTTGGGACTTACAGCTAGCAGTAAATCCGCTGCAGGGAGATTCTGCGACTTGGGATGAAATATACTGGTTGCAGTAATTCATATGTACAGGGGGTCATGTTTCCACCATAACTAAGCCAAATATTGAGATATTATGCTGCAATTTGGTCCAAACACTGAGTAAAAATTACCAATAAAGATGGAGTAGCTTTGACACCTTCGAATTGGGTTAATCTATGTCACATTGCTCTGTAACCTGCGATGGGGTAGTCTAGCTGCATAAAACCCATATACCTGGGACGCCATTTTGGCAGGATAACTAAGCCAAATATTGGGATGTAATGCTGCAATTTGGGCCAAAGACTGAGGGGGTGGCACCAATAAATATGCAACAGCTTTGGGACTTACAGCTAGCAGTAAATCCGCTGCAGGGAGATTCTGCGACTTGGGATGAAATATACTGGTTGCAGTAATTCATATGTACAGGGGGTCATGTTTCCACCATAACTAAGCCAAATATTGAGATATTATGCTGCAATTTGGTCCAAACACTGAGTAAAAATTACCAATAAAGATGGAGTAGCTTTGACACCTTCGAATTGGGTTAATCTATGTCACATTGCTCTGTAACCTGCGATGGGGTAGTCTAGCTGCATAAAACCCATATACCTGGGACGCCATTTTGGCAGGATAACTAAGCCAAATATTGGGATGTAATGCTGCAATTTGGGCCAAAGACTGAGGGGGTGGCACCAATAAATATGCAACAGCTTTGGGACTTACAGCTAGCAGTAAATCCGCTGCAGGGAGATTCTGGGACTTAGGATGAACTCTACTGTTTGCAGTAGCTCATATATACAGCGGGTCATGTTCCCACCATAACTAAGCCAATTATGGAGATATCGTACTGCAATTTGGTCCAGACACTAAGCAAAAATCACTAATAAATATGGAATAGCTTTGACACCTCCGGAATGGGTTAATCCAGGCCCCATTGCCCTGTAAGCTGCAATTAAGTGGTCTAGCTGCATAGAACCCCTGTACCTGGTGCGCCATTTTGGCAGCAGGGCTAAGCCAGATATTGGGATGTAATGCTGCAATTTGGGCCAAAGACTGAGGGGGTGGCACCAATAAATATGCAACAGCTTTGGGACTTACAGCTAGCAGTAAATCCGCTGCAGGGAGATTCTGCGACTTGGGATGAAATATACTGGTTGCAGTAATTCATATGTACAGGGGGTCATGTTTCCACCATAACTAAGCCAAATATTGAGATATTATGCTGCAATTTGGTCCAAACACTGAGTAAAAATTACCAATAAAGATGGAGTAGCTTTGACACCTTCGAATTGGGTTAATCTATGTCACATTGCTCTGTAACCTGCGATGGGGTAGTCTAGCTGCATAAAACCCATATACCTGGGACGCCATTTTGGCAGGATAACTAAGCCAAATATTGGGATGTAATGCTGCAATTTGGGCCAAAGACTGAGGGGGTGGCACCAATAAATATGCAACAGCTTTGGGACTTACAGCTAGGAGTAAATCCGCTGCAGGGAGATTCTGGGACTTAGGATGAACTCTACTGGTTGCAGTAGCTCATATATACAGGGGGTCATGTTCCCACCATAACTAAGCCAATTATGGAGATATCGTACTGCAATTTGGTCCAGACACTAAGCAAAAATCACTAATAAATATGGAATAGCTTTGACACCTCCGGAATGGGTTAATCCAGGCCCCATTGCCCTGTAAGCTGCAATTAAGTGGTCTAGCTGCCTAGAACCCCTGTACCTGGTGCGCCATTTTGGCAGCAGGGCTAAGCCAGATATTGGGATGTAATGCTGCAATTTGGGCCAAAGATTGAGGGGGTGGCACCAATAAATATGCAACAGCTTTGGGACTTACAGCTAGCAGTAAATCCGCTGCAGGGAGATTCTGGGACTTGGGATGAACTCTACTGGTTGCAGTAGCTCATATCTACAGGGGGTCATGTTCCCACCATAACTAAGCCAATTATGGAGATATCGTACTGCAATTTGGTCCAGACACTAAGCAAAAATCACTAATAAATATGGAATAGCTTTGACACCTCCGGAATGGGTTAATCCAGGCCCCATTGCCCTGTAAGCTGCAATTAAGTGGTCTAGCTGCATAGAACCCCTGTACCTGGTGCGCCATTTTGGCAGCAGGGCTAAGCCAGATATTGGGATGTAATGCTGCAATTTGGGCCAAAGACTGAGGGGGTGGCACCAATAAATATGCAACAGCTTTGGGACTTACAGCTAGCAGTAAATCCGCTGCAGGGAGATTCTGCGACTTGGGATGAAATATACTGGTTGCAGTAATTCATATGTACAGGGGGTCATGTTTCCACCATAACTAAGCCAAATATTGAGATATTATGCTGCAATTTGGTCCAAACACTGAGTAAAAATTACCAATAAAGATGGAGTAGCTTTGACACCTTCGAATTGGGTTAATCTATGTCACATTGCTCTGTAACCTGCGATGGGGTAGTCTAGCTGCATAAAACCCATATACCTGGGACGCCATTTTGGCAGGATAACTAAGCCAAATATTGGGATGTAATGCTGCAATTTGGGCCAAAGACTGAGGGGGTGGCACCAATAAATATGCAACAGCTTTGGGACTTACAGCTAGCAGTAAATCCGCTGCAGGGAGATTCTGCGACTTGGGATGAAATATACTGGTTGCAGTAATTCATATGTACAGGGGGTCATGTTTCCACCATAACTAAGCCAAATATTGAGATATTATGCTGCAATTTGGTCCAAACACTGAGTAAAAATTACCAATAAAGATGGAGTAGCTTTGACACCTTCGAATTGGGTTAATCTATGTCACATTGCTCTGTAACCTGCGATGGGGTAGTCTAGCTGCATAAAACCCATATACCTGGGACGCCATTTTGGCAGGATAACTAAGCCAAATATTGGGATGTAATGCTGCAATTTGGGCCAAAGACTGAGGGGGTGGCACCAATAAATATGCAACAGCTTTGGGACTTACAGCTAGCAGTAAATCCGCTGCAGGGAGATTCTGCGACTTGGGATGAAATATACTGGTTGCAGTAATTCATATGTACAGGGGGTCATGTTTCCACCATAACTAAGCCAAATATTGAGATATTATGCTGCAATTTGGTCCAAACACTGAGTAAAAATTACCAATAAAGATGGAGTAGCTTTGACACCTTCGAATTGGGTTAATCTATGTCACATTGCTCTGTAACCTGCGATGGGGTAGTCTAGCTGCATAAAACCCATATACCTGGGACGCCATTTTGGCAGGATAACTAAGCCAAATATTGGGATGTAATGCTGCAATTTGGGCCAAAGACTGAGGGGGTGGCACCAATAAATATGCAACAGCTTTGGGACTTACAGCTAGCAGTAAATCCGCTGCAGGGAGATTCTGCGACTTGGGATGAAATATACTGGTTGCAGTAATTCATATGTACAGGGGGTCATGTTTCCACCATAACTAAGCCAAATATTGAGATATTATGCTGCAATTTGGTCCAAACACTGAGTAAAAATTACCAATAAAGATGGAGTAGCTTTGACACCTTCGAATTGGGTTAATCTATGTCACATTGCTCTGTAACCTGCGATGGGGTAGTCTAGCTGCATAAAACCCATATACCTGGGACGCCATTTTGGCAGGATAACTAAGCCAAATATTGGGATGTAATGCTGCAATTTGGGCCAAAGACTGAGGGGGTGGCACCAATAAATATGCAACAGCTTTGGGACTTACAGCTAGCAGTAAATCCGCTGCAGGGAGATTCTGCGACTTGGGATGAAATATACTGGTTGCAGTAATTCATATGTACAGGGGGTCATGTTTCCACCATAACTAAGCCAAATATTGAGATATTATGCTGCAATTTGGTCCAAACACTGAGTAAAAATTACCAATAAAGATGGAGTAGCTTTGACACCTTCGAATTGGGTTAATCTATGTCACATTGCTCTGTAACCTGCGATGGGGTAGTCTAGCTGCATAAAACCCATATACCTGGGACGCCATTTTGGCAGGATAACTAAGCCAAATATTGGGATGTAATGCTGCAATTTGGGCCAAAGACTGAGGGGGTGGCACCAATAAATATGCAACAGCTTTGGGACTTACAGCTAGCAGTAAATCCGCTGCAGGGAGATTCTGGGACTTAGGATGAACTCTACTGTTTGCAGTAGCTCATATATACAGCGGGTCATGTTCCCACCATAACTAAGCCAATTATGGAGATATCGTACTGCAATTTGGTCCAGACACTAAGCAAAAATCACTAATAAATATGGAATAGCTTTGACACCTCCGGAATGGGTTAATCCAGGCCCCATTGCCCTGTAAGCTGCAATTAAGTGGTCTAGCTGCATAGAACCCCTGTACCTGGTGCGCCATTTTGGCAGCAGGGCTAAGCCAGATATTGGGATGTAATGCTGCAATTTGGGCCAAAGACTGAGGGGGTGGCACCAATAAATATGCAACAGCTTTGGGACTTACAGCTAGCAGTAAATCCGCTGCAGGGAGATTCTGCGACTTGGGATGAAATATACTGGTTGCAGTAATTCATATGTACAGGGGGTCATGTTTCCACCATAACTAAGCCAAATATTGAGATATTATGCTGCAATTTGGTCCAAACACTGAGTAAAAATTACCAATAAAGATGGAGTAGCTTTGATACCTTCGAATTGGGTTAATCTATGTCACATTGCTCTGTAACCTGCGATGGGGTAGTCTAGCTGCATAAAACCCATATACCTGGGACGCCATTTTGGCAGGATAACTAAGCCAAATATTGGGATGTAATGCTGCAATTTGGGCCAAAGACTGAGGGGGTGGCACCAATAAATATGCAACAGCTTTGGGACTTACAGCTAGCAGTAAATCCGCTGCAGGGAGATTCTGCGACTTGGGATGAAATATACTGGTTGCAGTAATTCATATGTACAGGGGGTCATGTTTCCACCATAACTAAGCCAAATATTGAGATATTATGCTGCAATTTGGTCCAAACACTGAGTAAAAATTACCAATAAAGATGGAGTAGCTTTGACACCTTCGAATTGGGTTAATCTATGTCACATTGCTCTGTAACCTGCGATGGGGTAGTCTAGCTGCATAAAACCCATATACCTGGGACGCCATTTTGGCAGGATAACTAAGCCAAATATTGGGATGTAATGCTGCAATTTGGGCCAAAGACTGAGGGGGTGGCACCAATAAATATGCAACAGCTTTGGGACTTACAGCTAGGAGTAAATCCGCTGCAGGGAGATTCTGGGACTTAGGATGAACTCTACTGGTTGCAGTAGCTCATATATACAGGGGGTCATGTTCCCACCATAACTAAGCCAATTATGGAGATATCGTACTGCAATTTGGTCCAGACACTAAGCAAAAATCACTAATAAATATGGAATAGCTTTGACACCTCCGGAATGGGTTAATCCAGGCCCCATTGCCCTGTAAGCTGCAATTAAGTGGTCTAGCTGCCTAGAACCCCTGTACCTGGTGCGCCATTTTGGCAGCAGGGCTAAGCCAGATATTGGGATGTAATGCTGCAATTTGGGCCAAAGATTGAGGGGGTGGCACCAATAAATATGCAACAGCTTTGGGACTTACAGCTAGCAGTAAATCCGCTGCAGGGAGATTCTGGGACTTGGGATGAACTCTACTGGTTGCAGTAGCTCATATCTACAGGGGGTCATGTTCCCACCATAACTAAGCCAATTATGGAGATATCGTACTGCAATTTGGTCCAGACACTAAGCAAAAATCACTAATAAATATGGAATAGCTTTGACACCTCCGGAATGGGTTAATCCAGGCCCCATTGCCCTGTAAGCTGCAATTAAGTGGTCTAGCTGCATAGAACCCCTGTACCTGGTGCGCCATTTTGGCAGCAGGGCTAAGCCAGATATTGGGATGTAATGCTGCAATTTGGGCCAAAGACTGAGGGGGTGGCACCAATAAATATGCAACAGCTTTGGGACTTACAGCTAGCAGTAAATCCGCTGCAGGGAGATTCTGCGACTTGGGATGAAATATACTGGTTGCAGTAATTCATATGTACAGGGGGTCATGTTTCCACCATAACTAAGCCAAATATTGAGATATTATGCTGCAATTTGGTCCAAACACTGAGTAAAAATTACCAATAAAGATGGAGTAGCTTTGACACCTTCGAATTGGGTTAATCTATGTCACATTGCTCTGTAACCTGCGATGGGGTAGTCTAGCTGCATAAAACCCATATACCTGGGACGCCATTTTGGCAGGATAACTAAGCCAAATATTGGGATGTAATGCTGCAATTTGGGCCAAAGACTGAGGGGGTGGCACCAATAAATATGCAACAGCTTTGGGACTTACAGCTAGCAGTAAATCCGCTGCAGGGAGATTCTGCGACTTGGGATGAAATATACTGGTTGCAGTAATTCATATGTACAGGGGGTCATGTTTCCACCATAACTAAGCCAAATATTGAGATATTATGCTGCAATTTGGTCCAAACACTGAGTAAAAATTACCAATAAAGATGGAGTAGCTTTGACACCTTCGAATTGGGTTAATCTATGTCACATTGCTCTGTAACCTGCGATGGGGTAGTCTAGCTGCATAAAACCCATATACCTGGGACGCCATTTTGGCAGGATAACTAAGCCAAATATTGGGATGTAATGCTGCAATTTGGGCCAAAGACTGAGGGGGTGGCACCAATAAATATGCAACAGCTTTGGGACTTACAGCTAGCAGTAAATCCGCTGCAGGGAGATTCTGCGACTTGGGATGAAATATACTGGTTGCAGTAATTCATATGTACAGGGGGTCATGTTTCCACCATAACTAAGCCAAATATTGAGATATTATGCTGCAATTTGGTCCAAACACTGAGTAAAAATTACCAATAAAGATGGAGTAGCTTTGACACCTTCGAATTGGGTTAATCTATGTCACATTGCTCTGTAACCTGCGATGGGGTAGTCTAGCTGCATAAAACCCATATACCTGGGACGCCATTTTGGCAGGATAACTAAGCCAAATATTGGGATGTAATGCTGCAATTTGGGCCAAAGACTGAGGGGGTGGCACCAATAAATATGCAACAGCTTTGGGACTTACAGCTAGCAGTAAATCCGCTGCAGGGAGATTCTGGGACTTAGGATGAACTCTACTGTTTGCAGTAGCTCATATATACAGCGGGTCATGTTCCCACCATAACTAAGCCAATTATGGAGATATCGTACTGCAATTTGGTCCAGACACTAAGCAAAAATCACTAATAAATATGGAATAGCTTTGACACCTCCGGAATGGGTTAATCCAGGCCCCATTGCCCTGTAAGCTGCAATTAAGTGGTCTAGCTGCATAGAACCCCTGTACCTGGTGCGCCATTTTGGCAGCAGGGCTAAGCCAGATATTGGGATGTAATGCTGCAATTTGGGCCAAAGACTGAGGGGGTGGCACCAATAAATATGCAACAGCTTTGGGACTTACAGCTAGCAGTAAATCCGCTGCAGGGAGATTCTGCGACTTGGGATGAAATATACTGGTTGCAGTAATTCATATGTACAGGGGGTCATGTTTCCACCATAACTAAGCCAAATATTGAGATATTATGCTGCAATTTGGTCCAAACACTGAGTAAAAATTACCAATAAAGATGGAGTAGCTTTGATACCTTCGAATTGGGTTAATCTATGTCACATTGCTCTGTAACCTGCGATGGGGTAGTCTAGCTGCATAAAACCCATATACCTGGGACGCCATTTTGGCAGGATAACTAAGCCAAATATTGGGATGTAATGCTGCAATTTGGGCCAAAGACTGAGGGGGTGGCACCAATAAATATGCAACAGCTTTGGGACTTACAGCTAGCAGTAAATCCGCTGCAGGGAGATTCTGCGACTTGGGATGAAATATACTGGTTGCAGTAATTCATATGTACAGGGGGTCATGTTTCCACCATAACTAAGCCAAATATTGAGATATTATGCTGCAATTTGGTCCAAACACTGAGTAAAAATTACCAATAAAGATGGAGTAGCTTTGACACCTTCGAATTGGGTTAATCTATGTCACATTGCTCTGTAACCTGCGATGGGGTAGTCTAGCTGCATAAAACCCATATACCTGGGACGCCATTTTGGCAGGATAACTAAGCCAAATATTGGGATGTAATGCTGCAATTTGGGCCAAAGACTGAGGGGGTGGCACCAATAAATATGCAACAGCTTTGGGACTTACAGCTAGCAGTAAATCCGCTGCAGGGAGATTCTGCGACTTGGGATGAAATATACTGGTTGCAGTAATTCATATGTACAGGGGGTCATGTTTCCACCATAACTAAGCCAAATATTGAGATATTATGCTGCAATTTGGTCCAAACACTGAGTAAAAATTACCAATAAAGATGGAGTAGCTTTGACACCTTCGAATTGGGTTAATCTATGTCACATTGCTCTGTAACCTGCGATGGGGTAGTCTAGCTGCATAAAACCCATATACCTGGGACGCCATTTTGGCAGGATAACTAAGCCAAATATTGGGATGTAATGCTGCAATTTGGGCCAAAGACTGAGGGGGTGGCACCAATAAATATGCAACAGCTTTGGGACTTACAGCTAGCAGTAAATCCGCTGCAGGGAGATTCTGGGACTTAGGATGAACTCTACTGTTTGCAGTAGCTCATATATACAGCGGGTCATGTTCCCACCATAACTAAGCCAATTATGGAGATATCGTACTGCAATTTGGTCCAGACACTAAGCAAAAATCACTAATAAATATGGAATAGCTTTGACACCTCCGGAATGGGTTAATCCAGGCCCCATTGCCCTGTAAGCTGCAATTAAGTGGTCTAGCTGCATAGAACCCCTGTACCTGGTGCGCCATTTTGGCAGCAGGGCTAAGCCAGATATTGGGATGTAATGCTGCAATTTGGGCCAAAGACTGAGGGGGTGGCACCAATAAATATGCAACAGCTTTGGGACTTACAGCTAGCAGTAAATCCGCTGCAGGGAGATTCTGCGACTTGGGATGAAATATACTGGTTGCAGTAATTCATATGTACAGGGGGTCATGTTTCCACCATAACTAAGCCAAATATTGAGATATTATGCTGCAATTTGGTCCAAACACTGAGTAAAAATTACCAATAAAGATGGAGTAGCTTTGATACCTTCGAATTGGGTTAATCTATGTCACATTGCTCTGTAACCTGCGATGGGGTAGTCTAGCTGCATAAAACCCATATACCTGGGACGCCATTTTGGCAGGATAACTAAGCCAAATATTGGGATGTAATGCTGCAATTTGGGCCAAAGACTGAGGGGGTGGCACCAATAAATATGCAACAGCTTTGGGACTTACAGCTAGCAGTAAATCCGCTGCAGGGAGATTCTGCGACTTGGGATGAAATATACTGGTTGCAGTAATTCATATGTACAGGGGGTCATGTTTCCACCATAACTAAGCCAAATATTGAGATATTATGCTGCAATTTGGTCCAAACACTGAGTAAAAATTACCAATAAAGATGGAGTAGCTTTGACACCTTCGAATTGGGTTAATCTATGTCACATTGCTCTGTAACCTGCGATGGGGTAGTCTAGCTGCATAAAACCCATATACCTGGGACGCCATTTTGGCAGGATAACTAAGCCAAATATTGGGATGTAATGCTGCAATTTGGGCCAAAGACTGAGGGGGTGGCACCAATAAATATGCAACAGCTTTGGGACTTACAGCTAGCAGTAAATCCGCTGCAGGGAGATTCTGCGACTTGGGATGAAATATACTGGTTGCAGTAATTCATATGTACAGGGGGTCATGTTTCCACCATAACTAAGCCAAATATTGAGATATTATGCTGCAATTTGGTCCAAACACTGAGTAAAAATTACCAATAAAGATGGAGTAGCTTTGACACCTTCGAATTGGGTTAATCTATGTCACATTGCTCTGTAACCTGCGATGGGGTAGTCTAGCTGCATAAAACCCATATACCTGGGACGCCATTTTGGCAGGATAACTAAGCCAAATATTGGGATGTAATGCTGCAATTTGGGCCAAAGACTGAGGGGGTGGCACCAATAAATATGCAACAGCTTTGGGACTTACAGCTAGCAGTAAATCCGCTGCAGGGAGATTCTGGGACTTAGGATGAACTCTACTGTTTGCAGTAGCTCATATATACAGCGGGTCATGTTCCCACCATAACTAAGCCAATTATGGAGATATCGTACTGCAATTTGGTCCAGACACTAAGCAAAAATCACTAATAAATATGGAATAGCTTTGACACCTCCGGAATGGGTTAATCCAGGCCCCATTGCCCTGTAAGCTGCAATTAAGTGGTCTAGCTGCATAGAACCCCTGTACCTGGTGCGCCATTTTGGCAGCAGGGCTAAGCCAGATATTGGGATGTAATGCTGCAATTTGGGCCAAAGACTGAGGGGGTGGCACCAATAAATATGCAACAGCTTTGGGACTTACAGCTAGCAGTAAATCCGCTGCAGGGAGATTCTGCGACTTGGGATGAAATATACTGGTTGCAGTAATTCATATGTACAGGGGGTCATGTTTCCACCATAACTAAGCCAAATATTGAGATATTATGCTGCAATTTGGTCCAAACACTGAGTAAAAATTACCAATAAAGATGGAGTAGCTTTGATACCTTCGAATTGGGTTAATCTATGTCACATTGCTCTGTAACCTGCGATGGGGTAGTCTAGCTGCATAAAACCCATATACCTGGGACGCCATTTTGGCAGGATAACTAAGCCAAATATTGGGATGTAATGCTGCAATTTGGGCCAAAGACTGAGGGGGTGGCACCAATAAATATGCAACAGCTTTGGGACTTACAGCTAGCAGTAAATCCGCTGCAGGGAGATTCTGCGACTTGGGATGAAATATACTGGTTGCAGTAATTCATATGTACAGGGGGTCATGTTTCCACCATAACTAAGCCAAATATTGAGATATTATGCTGCAATTTGGTCCAAACACTGAGTAAAAATTACCAATAAAGATGGAGTAGCTTTGACACCTTCGAATTGGGTTAATCTATGTCACATTGCTCTGTAACCTGCGATGGGGTAGTCTAGCTGCATAAAACCCATATACCTGGGACGCCATTTTGGCAGGATAACTAAGCCAAATATTGGGATGTAATGCTGCAATTTGGGCCAAAGACTGAGGGGGTGGCACCAATAAATATGCAACAGCTTTGGGACTTACAGCTAGCAGTAAATCCGCTGCAGGGAGATTCTGCGACTTGGGATGAAATATACTGGTTGCAGTAATTCATATGTACAGGGGGTCATGTTTCCACCATAACTAAGCCAAATATTGAGATATTATGCTGCAATTTGGTCCAAACACTGAGTAAAAATTACCAATAAAGATGGAGTAGCTTTGACACCTTCGAATTGGGTTAATCTATGTCACATTGCTCTGTAACCTGCGATGGGGTAGTCTAGCTGCATAAAACCCATATACCTGGGACGCCATTTTGGCAGGATAACTAAGCCAAATATTGGGATGTAATGCTGCAATTTGGGCCAAAGACTGAGGGGGTGGCACCAATAAATATGCAACAGCTTTGGGACTTACAGCTAGCAGTAAATCCGCTGCAGGGAGATTCTGGGACTTAGGATGAACTCTACTGTTTGCAGTAGCTCATATATACAGCGGGTCATGTTCCCACCATAACTAAGCCAATTATGGAGATATCGTACTGCAATTTGGTCCAGACACTAAGCAAAAATCACTAATAAATATGGAATAGCTTTGACACCTCCGGAATGGGTTAATCCAGGCCCCATTGCCCTGTAAGCTGCAATTAAGTGGTCTAGCTGCATAGAACCCCTGTACCTGGTGCGCCATTTTGGCAGCAGGGCTAAGCCAGATATTGGGATGTAATGCTGCAATTTGGGCCAAAGACTGAGGGGGTGGCACCAATAAATATGCAACAGCTTTGGGACTTACAGCTAGCAGTAAATCCGCTGCAGGGAGATTCTGCGACTTGGGATGAAATATACTGGTTGCAGTAATTCATATGTACAGGGGGTCATGTTTCCACCATAACTAAGCCAAATATTGAGATATTATGCTGCAATTTGGTCCAAACACTGAGTAAAAATTACCAATAAAGATGGAGTAGCTTTGATACCTTCGAATTGGGTTAATCTATGTCACATTGCTCTGTAACCTGCGATGGGGTAGTCTAGCTGCATAAAACCCATATACCTGGGACGCCATTTTGGCAGGATAACTAAGCCAAATATTGGGATGTAATGCTGCAATTTGGGCCAAAGACTGAGGGGGTGGCACCAATAAATATGCAACAGCTTTGGGACTTACAGCTAGCAGTAAATCCGCTGCAGGGAGATTCTGCGACTTGGGATGAAATATACTGGTTGCAGTAATTCATATGTACAGGGGGTCATGTTTCCACCATAACTAAGCCAAATATTGAGATATTATGCTGCAATTTGGTCCAAACACTGAGTAAAAATTACCAATAAAGATGGAGTAGCTTTGACACCTTCGAATTGGGTTAATCTATGTCACATTGCTCTGTAACCTGCGATGGGGTAGTCTAGCTGCATAAAACCCATATACCTGGGACGCCATTTTGGCAGGATAACTAAGCCAAATATTGGGATGTAATGCTGCAATTTGGGCCAAAGACTGAGGGGGTGGCACCAATAAATATGCAACAGCTTTGGGACTTACAGCTAGCAGTAAATCCGCTGCAGGGAGATTCTGCGACTTGGGATGAAATATACTGGTTGCAGTAATTCATATGTACAGGGGGTCATGTTTCCACCATAACTAAGCCAAATATTGAGATATTATGCTGCAATTTGGTCCAAACACTGAGTAAAAATTACCAATAAAGATGGAGTAGCTTTGACACCTTCGAATTGGGTTAATCTATGTCACATTGCTCTGTAACCTGCGATGGGGTAGTCTAGCTGCATAAAACCCATATACCTGGGACGAGATTTTGGCAGGATAACTAAGCCAAATATTGGGATGTAATGCTGCAATTTGGGCCAAAGACTGAGGGGGTGGCACCAATAAATATGCAACAGCTTTGGGACTTACAGCTAGCAGTAAATCCGCTGCAGGGAGATTCTGGGACTTAGGATGAACTCTACTGTTTGCAGTAGCTCATATATACAGCGGGTCATGTTCCCACCATAACTAAGCCAATTATGGAGATATCGTACTGCAATTTGGTCCAGACACTAAGCAAAAATCACTAATAAATATGGAATAGCTTTGACACCTCCGGAATGGGTTAATCCAGGCCCCATTGCCCTGTAAGCTGCAATTAAGTCTTCTAGCTGCATAGAACCCCTGTACCTGGTGCGCCATTTTGGCAGCAGGGCTAAGCCAGATATTGGGATGTAATGCTGCAATTTGGGCCAAAGACTGAGGGGGTGGCACCAATAAATATGCAACAGCTTTGGGACTTACAGCTAGCAGTAAATCCGCTGCAGGGAGATTCTGCGACTTGGGATGAAATATACTGGTTGCAGTAATTCATATGTACAGGGGGTCATGTTTCCACCATAACTAAGCCAAATATTGAGATATTATGCTGCAATTTGGTCCAAACACTGAGTAAAAATTACCAATAAAGATGGAGTAGCTTTGATACCTTCGAATTGGGTTAATCTATGTCACATTGCTCTGTAACCTGCGATGGGGTAGTCTAGCTGCATAAAACCCATATACCTGGGACGCCATTTTGGCAGGATAACTAAGCCAAATATTGGGATGTAATGCTGCAATTTGGGCCAAAGACTGAGGGGGTGGCACCAATAAATATGCAACAGCTTTGGGACTTACAGCTAGCAGTAAATCCGCTGCAGGGAGATTCTGCGACTTGGGATGAAATATACTGGTTGCAGTAATTCATATGTACAGGGGGTCATGTTTCCACCATAACTAAGCCAAATATTGAGATATTATGCTGCAATTTGGTCCAAACACTGAGTAAAAATTACCAATAAAGATGGAGTAGCTTTGACACCTTCGAATTGGGTTAATCTATGTCACATTGCTCTGTAACCTGCGATGGGGTAGTCTAGCTGCATAAAACCCATATACCTGGGACGCCATTTTGGCAGGATAACTAAGCCAAATATTGGGATGTAATGCTGCAATTTGGGCCAAAGACTGAGGGGGTGGCACCAATAAATATGCAACAGCTTTGGGACTTACAGCTAGCAGTAAATCCGCTGCAGGGAGATTCTGCGACTTGGGATGAAATATACTGGTTGCAGTAATTCATATGTACAGGGGGTCATGTTTCCACCATAACTAAGCCAAATATTGAGATATTATGCTGCAATTTGGTCCAAACACTGAGTAAAAATTACCAATAAAGATGGAGTAGCTTTGACACCTTCGAATTGGGTTAATCTATGTCACATTGCTCTGTAACCTGCGATGGGGTAGTCTAGCTGCATAAAACCCATATACCTGGGACGAGATTTTGGCAGGATAACTAAGCCAAATATTGGGATGTAATGCTGCAATTTGGGCCAAAGACTGAGGGGGTGGCACCAATAAATATGCAACAGCTTTGGGACTTACAGCTAGCAGTAAATCCGCTGCAGGGAGATTCTGGGACTTAGGATGAACTCTACTGTTTGCAGTAGCTCATATATACAGCGGGTCATGTTCCCACCATAACTAAGCCAATTATGGAGATATCGTACTGCAATTTGGTCCAGACACTAAGCAAAAATCACTAATAAATATGGAATAGCTTTGACACCTCCGGAATGGGTTAATCCAGGCCCCATTGCCCTGTAAGCTGCAATTAAGTCTTCTAGCTGCATAGAACCCCTGTACCTGGTGCGCCATTTTGGCAGCAGGGCTAAGCCAGATATTGGGATGTAATGCTGCAATTTGGGCCAAAGACTGAGGGGGTGGCACCAATAAATATGCAACAGCTTTGGGACTTACAGCTAGCAGTAAATCCGCTGCAGGGAGATTCTGCGACTTGGGATGAAATATACTGGTTGCAGTAATTCATATGTACAGGGGGTCATGTTTCCACCATAACTAAGCCAAATATTGAGATATTATGCTGCAATTTGGTCCAAACACTGAGTAAAAATTACCAATAAAGATGGAGTAGCTTTGATACCTTCGAATTGGGTTAATCTATGTCACATTGCTCTGTAACCTGCGATGGGGTAGTCTAGCTGCATAAAACCCATATACCTGGGACGCCATTTTGGCAGGATAACTAAGCCAAATATTGGGATGTAATGCTGCAATTTGGGCCAAAGACTGAGGGGGTGGCACCAATAAATATGCAACAGCTTTGGGACTTACAGCTAGCAGTAAATCCGCTGCAGGGAGATTCTGCGACTTGGGATGAAATATACTGGTTGCAGTAATTCATATGTACAGGGGGTCATGTTTCCACCATAACTAAGCCAAATATTGAGATATTATGCTGCAATTTGGTCCAAACACTGAGTAAAAATTACCAATAAAGATGGAGTAGCTTTGATACCTTCGAATTGGGTTAATCTATGTCACATTGCTCTGTAACCTGCGATGGGGTAGTCTAGCTGCATAAAACCCATATACCTGGGACGCCATTTTGGCAGGATAACTAAGCCAAATATTGGGATGTAATGCTGCAATTTGGGCCAAAGACTGAGGGGGTGGCACCAATAAATATGCAACAGCTTTGGGACTTACAGCTAGCAGTAAATCCGCTGCAGGGAGATTCTGCGACTTGGGATGAAATATACTGGTTGCAGTAATTCATATGTACAGGGGGTCATGTTTCCACCATAACTAAGCCAAATATTGAGATATTATGCTGCAATTTGGTCCAAACACTGAGTAAAAATTACCAATAAAGATGGAGTAGCTTTGACACCTTCGAATTGGGTTAATCTATGTCACATTGCTCTGTAACCTGCGATGGGGTAGTCTAGCTGCATAAAACCCATATACCTGGGACGCCATTTTGGCAGGATAACTAAGCCAAATATTGGGATGTAATGCTGCAATTTGGGCCAAAGACTGAGGGGGTGGCACCAATAAATATGCAACAGCTTTGGGACTTACAGCTAGCAGTAAATCCGCTGCAGGGAGATTCTGCGACTTGGGATGAAATATACTGGTTGCAGTAATTCATATGTACAGGGGGTCATGTTTCCACCATAACTAAGCCAAATATTGAGATATTATGCTGCAATTTGGTCCAAACACTGAGTAAAAATTACCAATAAAGATGGAGTAGCTTTGACACCTTCGAATTGGGTTAATCTATGTCACATTGCTCTGTAACCTGCGATGGGGTAGTCTAGCTGCATAAAACCCATATACCTGGGACGCCATTTTGGCAGGATAACTAAGCCAAATATTGGGATGTAATGCTGCAATTTGGGCCAAAGACTGAGGGGGTGGCACCAATAAATATGCAACAGCTTTGGGACTTACAGCTAGCAGTAAATCCGCTGCAGGGAGATTCTGGGACTTAGGATGAACTCTACTGTTTGCAGTAGCTCATATATACAGCGGGTCATGTTCCCACCATAACTAAGCCAATTATGGAGATATCGTACTGCAATTTGGTCCAGACACTAAGCAAAAATCACTAATAAATATGGAATAGCTTTGACACCTCCGGAATGGGTTAATCCAGGCCCCATTGCCCTGTAAGCTGCAATTAAGTGGTCTAGCTGCATAGAACCCCTGTACCTGGTGCGCCATTTTGGCAGCAGGGCTAAGCCAGATATTGGGATGTAATGCTGCAATTTGGGCCAAAGACTGAGGGGGTGGCACCAATAAATATGCAACAGCTTTGGGACTTACAGCTAGCAGTAAATCCGCTGCAGGGAGATTCTGCGACTTGGGATGAAATATACTGGTTGCAGTAATTCATATGTACAGGGGGTCATGTTTCCACCATAACTAAGCCAAATATTGAGATATTATGCTGCAATTTGGTCCAAACACTGAGTAAAAATTACCAATAAAGATGGAGTAGCTTTGATACCTTCGAATTGGGTTAATCTATGTCACATTGCTCTGTAACCTGCGATGGGGTAGTCTAGCTGCATAAAACCCATATACCTGGGACGCCATTTTGGCAGGATAACTAAGCCAAATATTGGGATGTAATGCTGCAATTTGGGCCAAAGACTGAGGGGGTGGCACCAATAAATATGCAACAGCTTTGGGACTTACAGCTAGCAGTAAATCCGCTGCAGGGAGATTCTGCGACTTGGGATGAAATATACTGGTTGCAGTAATTCATATGTACAGGGGGTCATGTTTCCACCATAACTAAGCCAAATATTGAGATATTATGCTGCAATTTGGTCCAAACACTGAGTAAAAATTACCAATAAAGATGGAGTAGCTTTGACACCTTCGAATTGGGTTAATCTATGTCACATTGCTCTGTAACCTGCGATGGGGTAGTCTAGCTGCATAAAACCCATATACCTGGGACGCCATTTTGGCAGGATAACTAAGCCAAATATTGGGATGTAATGCTGCAATTTGGGCCAAAGACTGAGGGGGTGGCACCAATAAATATGCAACAGCTTTGGGACTTACAGCTAGCAGTAAATCCGCTGCAGGGAGATTCTGCGACTTGGGATGAAATATACTGGTTGCAGTAATTCATATGTACAGGGGGTCATGTTTCCACCATAACTAAGCCAAATATTGAGATATTATGCTGCAATTTGGTCCAAACACTGAGTAAAAATTACCAATAAAGATGGAGTAGCTTTGACACCTTCGAATTGGGTTAATCTATGTCACATTGCTCTGTAACCTGCGATGGGGTAGTCTAGCTGCATAAAACCCATATACCTGGGACGAGATTTTGGCAGGATAACTAAGCCAAATATTGGGATGTAATGCTGCAATTTGGGCCAAAGACTGAGGGGGTGGCACCAATAAATATGCAACAGCTTTGGGACTTACAGCTAGCAGTAAATCCGCTGCAGGGAGATTCTGGGACTTAGGATGAACTCTACTGTTTGCAGTAGCTCATATATACAGCGGGTCATGTTCCCACCATAACTAAGCCAATTATGGAGATATCGTACTGCAATTTGGTCCAGACACTAAGCAAAAATCACTAATAAATATGGAATAGCTTTGACACCTCCGGAATGGGTTAATCCAGGCCCCATTGCCCTGTAAGCTGCAATTAAGTCTTCTAGCTGCATAGAACCCCTGTACCTGGTGCGCCATTTTGGCAGCAGGGCTAAGCCAGATATTGGGATGTAATGCTGCAATTTGGGCCAAAGACTGAGGGGGTGGCACCAATAAATATGCAACAGCTTTGGGACTTACAGCTAGCAGTAAATCCGCTGCAGGGAGATTCTGCGACTTGGGATGAAATATACTGGTTGCAGTAATTCATATGTACAGGGGGTCATGTTTCCACCATAACTAAGCCAAATATTGAGATATTATGCTGCAATTTGGTCCAAACACTGAGTAAAAATTACCAATAAAGATGGAGTAGCTTTGATACCTTCGAATTGGGTTAATCTATGTCACATTGCTCTGTAACCTGCGATGGGGTAGTCTAGCTGCATAAAACCCATATACCTGGGATGCCATTTTGGCAGGATAACTAAGCCAAATATTGGGATGTAATGCTGCAATTTGGGCCAAAGACTGAGGGGGTGGCACCAATAAATATGCAACAGCTTTGGGACTTACAGCTAGCAGTAAATCCGCTGCAGGGAGATTCTGCGACTTGGGATGAAATATACTGGTTGCAGTAATTCATATGTACAGGGGGTCATGTTTCCACCATAACTAAGCCAAATATTGAGATATTATGCTGCAATTTGGTCCAAACACTGAGTAAAAATTACCAATAAAGATGGAGTAGCTTTGACACCTTCGAATTGGGTTAATCTATGTCACATTGCTCTGTAACCTGCGATGGGGTAGTCTAGCTGCATAAAACCCATATACCTGGGACGCCATTTTGGCAGGATAACTAAGCCAAATATTGGGATGTAATGCTGCAATTTGGGCCAAAGACTGAGGGGGTGGCACCAATAAATATGCAACAGCTTTGGGACTTACAGCTAGCAGTAAATCCGCTGCAGGGAGATTCTGCGACTTGGGATGAAATATACTGGTTGCAGTAATTCATATGTACAGGGGGTCATGTTTCCACCATAACTAAGCCAAATATTGAGATATTATGCTGCAATTTGGTCCAAACACTGAGTAAAAATTACCAATAAAGATGGAGTAGCTTTGACACCTTCGAATTGGGTTAATCTATGTCACATTGCTCTGTAACCTGCGATGGGGTAGTCTAGCTGCATAAAACCCATATACCTGGGACGAGATTTTGGCAGGATAACTAAGCCAAATATTGGGATGTAATGCTGCAATTTGGGCCAAAGACTGAGGGGGTGGCACCAATAAATATGCAACAGCTTTGGGACTTACAGCTAGCAGTAAATCCGCTGCAGGGAGATTCTGGGACTTAGGATGAACTCTACTGTTTGCAGTAGCTCATATATACAGCGGGTCATGTTCCCACCATAACTAAGCCAATTATGGAGATATCGTACTGCAATTTGGTCCAGACACTAAGCAAAAATCACTAATAAATATGGAATAGCTTTGACACCTCCGGAATGGGTTAATCCAGGCCCCATTGCCCTGTAAGCTGCAATTAAGTCTTCTAGCTGCATAGAACCCCTGTACCTGGTGCGCCATTTTGGCAGCAGGGCTAAGCCAGATATTGGGATGTAATGCTGCAATTTGGGCCAAAGACTGAGGGGGTGGCACCAATAAATATGCAACAGCTTTGGGACTTACAGCTAGCAGTAAATCCGCTGCAGGGAGATTCTGCGACTTGGGATGAAATATACTGGTTGCAGTAATTCATATGTACAGGGGGTCATGTTTCCACCATAACTAAGCCAAATATTGAGATATTATGCTGCAATTTGGTCCAAACACTGAGTAAAAATTACCAATAAAGATGGAGTAGCTTTGATACCTTCGAATTGGGTTAATCTATGTCACATTGCTCTGTAACCTGCGATGGGGTAGTCTAGCTGCATAAAACCCATATACCTGGGACGCCATTTTGGCAGGATAACTAAGCCAAATATTGGGATGTAATGCTGCAATTTGGGCCAAAGACTGAGGGGGTGGCACCAATAAATATGCAACAGCTTTGGGACTTACAGCTAGCAGTAAATCCGCTGCAGGGAGATTCTGCGACTTGGGATGAAATATACTGGTTGCAGTAATTCATATGTACAGGGGGTCATGTTTCCACCATAACTAAGCCAAATATTGAGATATTATGCTGCAATTTGGTCCAAACACTGAGTAAAAATTACCAATAAAGATGGAGTAGCTTTGACACCTTCGAATTGGGTTAATCTATGTCACATTGCTCTGTAACCTGCGATGGGGTAGTCTAGCTGCATAAAACCCATATACCTGGGACGCCATTTTGGCAGGATAACTAAGCCAAATATTGGGATGTAATGCTGCAATTTGGGCCAAAGACTGAGGGGGTGGCACCAATAAATATGCAACAGCTTTGGGACTTACAGCTAGCAGTAAATCCGCTGCAGGGAGATTCTGGGACTTAGGATGAACTCTACTGTTTGCAGTAGCTCATATATACAGCGGGTCATGTTCCCACCATAACTAAGCCAATTATGGAGATATCGTACTGCAATTTGGTCCAGACACTAAGCAAAAATCACTAATAAATATGGAATAGCTTTGACACCTCCGGAATGGGTTAATCCAGGCCCCATTGCCCTGTAAGCTGCAATTAAGTCTTCTAGCTGCATAGAACCCCTGTACCTGGTGCGCCATTTTGGCAGCAGGGCTAAGCCAGATATTGGGATGTAATGCTGCAATTTGGGCCAAAGACTGAGGGGGTGGCACCAATAAATATGCAACAGCTTTGGGACTTACAGCTAGCAGTAAATCCGCTGCAGGGAGATTCTGCGACTTGGGATGAAATATACTGGTTGCAGTAATTCATATGTACAGGGGGTCATGTTTCCACCATAACTAAGCCAAATATTGAGATATTATGCTGCAATTTGGTCCAAACACTGAGTAAAAATTACCAATAAAGATGGAGTAGCTTTGATACCTTCGAATTGGGTTAATCTATGTCACATTGCTCTGTAACCTGCGATGGGGTAGTCTAGCTGCATAAAACCCATATACCTGGGACGCCATTTTGGCAGGATAACTAAGCCAAATATTGGGATGTAATGCTGCAATTTGGGCCAAAGACTGAGGGGGTGGCACCAATAAATATGCAACAGCTTTGGGACTTACAGCTAGGAGTAAATCCGCTGCAGGGAGATTCTGGGACTTAGGATGAACTCTACTGGTTGCAGTAGCTCATATATACAGGGGGTCATGTTCCCACCATAACTAAGCCAATTATGGAGATATCGTACTGCAATTTGGTCCAGACACTAAGCAAAAATCACTAATAAATATGGAATAGCTTTGACACCTCCGGAATGGGTTAATCCAGGCCCCATTGCCCTGTAAGCTGCAATTAAGTGGTCTAGCTGCATAGAACCCCTGTACCTGGTGCGCCATTTTGGCAGCAGGGCTAAGCCAGATATTGGGATGTAATGCTGCAATTTGGGCCAAAGACTGAGGGGGTGGCACCAATAAATATGCAACAGCTTTGGGACTTACAGCTAGCAGTAAATCCGCTGCAGGGAGATTCTGCGACTTGGGATGAAATATACTGGTTGCAGTAATTCATATGTACAGGGGGTCATGTTTCCACCATAACTAAGCCAAATATTGAGATATTATGCTGCAATTTGGTCCAAACACTGAGTAAAAATTACCAATAAAGATGGAGTAGCTTTGATACCTTCGAATTGGGTTAATCTATGTCACATTGCTCTGTAACCTGCGATGGGGTAGTCTAGCTGCATAAAACCCATATACCTGGGACGCCATTTTGGCAGGATAACTAAGCCAAATATTGGGATGTAATGCTGCAATTTGGGCCAAAGACTGAGGGGGTGGCACCAATAAATATGCAACAGCTTTGGGACTTACAGCTAGGAGTAAATCCGCTGCAGGGAGATTCTGGGACTTAGGATGAACTCTACTGGTTGCAGTAGCTCATATATACAGGGGGTCATGTTCCCACCATAACTAAGCCAATTATGGAGATATCGTACTGCAATTTGGTCCAGACACTAAGCAAAAATCACTAATAAATATGGAATAGCTTTGACACCTCCGGAATGGGTTAATCCAGGCCCCATTGCCCTGTAAGCTGCAATTAAGTGGTCTAGCTGCCTAGAACCCCTGTACCTGGTGCGCCATTTTGGCAGCAGGGCTAAGCCAGATATTGGGATGTAATGCTGCAATTTGGGCCAAAGATTGAGGGGGTGGCACCAATAAATATGCAACAGCTTTGGGACTTACAGCTAGCAGTAAATCCGCTGCAGGGAGATTCTGGGACTTGGGATGAACTCTACTGGTTGCAGTAGCTCATATCTACAGGGGGTCATGTTCCCACCATAACTAAGCCAATTATGGAGATATCGTACTGCAATTTGGTCCAGACACTAAGCAAAAATCACTAATAAATATGGAATAGCTTTGACACCTCCGGAATGGGTTAATCCAGGCCCCATTGCCCTGTAAGCTGCAATTAAGTGGTCTAGCTGCATAGAACCCCTGTACCTGGTGCGCCATTTTGGCAGCAGGGCTAAGCCAGATATTGGGATGTAATGCTGCAATTTGGGCCAAAGACTGAGGGGGTGGCACCAATAAATATGCAACAGCTTTGGGACTTACAGCTAGCAGTAAATCCGCTGCAGGGAGATTCTGCGACTTGGGATGAAATATACTGGTTGCAGTAATTCATATGTACAGGGGGTCATGTTTCCACCATAACTAAGCCAAATATTGAGATATTATGCTGCAATTTGGTCCAAACACTGAGTAAAAATTACCAATAAAGATGGAGTAGCTTTGACACCTTCGAATTGGGTTAATCTATGTCACATTGCTCTGTAACCTGCGATGGGGTAGTCTAGCTGCATAAAACCCATATACCTGGGACGCCATTTTGGCAGGATAACTAAGCCAAATATTGGGATGTAATGCTGCAATTTGGGCCAAAGACTGAGGGGGTGGCACCAATAAATATGCAACAGCTTTGGGACTTACAGCTAGCAGTAAATCCGCTGCAGGGAGATTCTGCGACTTGGGATGAAATATACTGGTTGCAGTAATTCATATGTACAGGGGGTCATGTTTCCACCATAACTAAGCCAAATATTGAGATATTATGCTGCAATTTGGTCCAAACACTGAGTAAAAATTACCAATAAAGATGGAGTAGCTTTGACACCTTCGAATTGGGTTAATCTATGTCACATTGCTCTGTAACCTGCGATGGGGTAGTCTAGCTGCATAAAACCCATATACCTGGGACGCCATTTTGGCAGGATAACTAAGCCAAATATTGGGATGTAATGCTGCAATTTGGGCCAAAGACTGAGGGGGTGGCACCAATAAATATGCAACAGCTTTGGGACTTACAGCTAGGAGTAAATCCGCTGCAGGGAGATTCTGGGACTTAGGATGAACTCTACTGGTTGCAGTAGCTCATATATACAGGGGGTCATGTTCCCACCATAACTAAGCCAATTATGGAGATATCGTACTGCAATTTGGTCCAGACACTAAGCAAAAATCACTAATAAATATGGAATAGCTTTGACACCTCCGGAATGGGTTAATCCAGGCCCCATTGCCCTGTAAGCTGCAATTAAGTGGTCTAGCTGCCTAGAACCCCTGTACCTGGTGCGCCATTTTGGCAGCAGGGCTAAGCCAGATATTGGGATGTAATGCTGCAATTTGGGCCAAAGATTGAGGGGGTGGCACCAATAAATATGCAACAGCTTTGGGACTTACAGCTAGCAGTAAATCCGCTGCAGGGAGATTCTGGGACTTGGGATGAACTCTACTGGTTGCAGTAGCTCATATCTACAGGGGGTCATGTTCCCACCATAACTAAGCCAATTATGGAGATATCGTACTGCAATTTGGTCCAGACACTAAGCAAAAATCACTAATAAATATGGAATAGCTTTGACACCTCCGGAATGGGTTAATCCAGGCCCCATTGCCCTGTAAGCTGCAATTAAGTGGTCTAGCTGCATAGAACCCCTGTACCTGGTGCGCCATTTTGGCAGCAGGGCTAAGCCAGATATTGGGATGTAATGCTGCAATTTGGGCCAAAGACTGAGGGGGTGGCACCAATAAATATGCAACAGCTTTGGGACTTACAGCTAGCAGTAAATCCGCTGCAGGGAGATTCTGCGACTTGGGATGAAATATACTGGTTGCAGTAATTCATATGTACAGGGGGTCATGTTTCCACCATAACTAAGCCAAATATTGAGATATTATGCTGCAATTTGGTCCAAACACTGAGTAAAAATTACCAATAAAGATGGAGTAGCTTTGACACCTTCGAATTGGGTTAATCTATGTCACATTGCTCTGTAACCTGCGATGGGGTAGTCTAGCTGCATAAAACCCATATACCTGGGACGCCATTTTGGCAGGATAACTAAGCCAAATATTGGGATGTAATGCTGCAATTTGGGCCAAAGACTGAGGGGGTGGCACCAATAAATATGCAACAGCTTTGGGACTTACAGCTAGCAGTAAATCCGCTGCAGGGAGATTCTGCGACTTGGGATGAAATATACTGGTTGCAGTAATTCATATGTACAGGGGGTCATGTTTCCACCATAACTAAGCCAAATATTGAGATATTATGCTGCAATTTGGTCCAAACACTGA
The DNA here is from genome assembly GCA_964017235.1 of Sabellastarte sp. h YS-2021. Lineage (NCBI taxonomy): Eukaryota > Metazoa > Annelida > Polychaeta > Sabellida > Sabellidae > Sabellastarte > Sabellastarte sp. h YS-2021. Next base: position 682,468 of record CAXHLB010000006.1, on the reverse strand, counting down.
GTAAAAATTACCAATAAAGATGGAGTAGCTTTGACACCTTCGAATTGGGTTAATCTATGTCACATTGCTCTGTAACCTGCGATGGGGTAGTCTAGCTGCATAAAACCCATATACCTGGGACGCCATTTTGGCAGGATAACTAAGCCAAATATTGGGATGTAATGCTGCAATTTGGGCCAAAGACTGAGGGGGTGGCACCAATAAATATGCAACAGCTTTGGGACTTACAGCTAGCAGTAAATCCGCTGCAGGGAGATTCTGCGACTTGGGATGAAATATAATGGTTGCAGTAATTCATATGTACAGGGGGTCATGTTTCCACCATAACTAAGCCAAATATTGAGATATTATGCTGCAATTTGGTCCAAACACTGAGTAAAAATTACCAATAAAGATGGAGTAGCTTTGACACCTTCGAATTGGGTTAATCTATGTCACATTGCTCTGTAACCTGCGATGGGGTAGTCTAGCTGCATAAAACCCATATACCTGGGACGCCATTTTGGCAGGATAACTAAGCCAAATATTGGGATGTAATGCTGCAATTTGGGCCAAAGACTGAGGGGGTGGCACCAATAAATATGCAACAGCTTTGGGACTTACAGCTAGCAGTAAATCCGCTGCAGGGAGATTCTGCGACTTGGGATGAAATATACTGGTTGCAGTAATTCATATGTACAGGGGGTCATGTTTCCACCATAACTAAGCCAAATATTGAGATATTATGCTGCAATTTGGTCCAAACACTGAGTAAAAATTACCAATAAAGATGGAGTAGCTTTGACACCTTCGAATTGGGTTAATCTATGTCACATTGCTCTGTAACCTGCGATGGGGTAGTCTAGCTGCATAAAACCCATATACCTGGGACGCCATTTTGGCAGGATAACTAAGCCAAATATTGGGATGTAATGCTGCAATTTGGGCCAAAGACTGAGGGGGTGGCACCAATAAATATGCAACAGCTTTGGGACTTACAGCTAGGAGTAAATCCGCTGCAGGGAGATTCTGGGACTTAGGATGAACTCTACTGGTTGCAGTAGCTCATGTATACAGGGGGTCATGTTCCCACCATAACTAAGCCAATTATGGAGATATCGTACTGCAATTTGGTCCAGACACTAAGCAAAAATCACTAATAAATATGGAATAGCTTTGACACCTCCGGAATGGGTTAATCCAGGCCCCATTGCCCTGTAAGCTGCAATTAAGTGGTCTAGCTGCCTAGAACCCCTGTACCTGGTGCGCCATTTTGGCAGCAGGGCTAAGCCAGATATTGGGATGTAATGCTGCAATTTGGGCCAAAGATTGAGGGGGTGGCACCAATAAATATGCAACAGCTTTGGGACTTACAGCTAGCAGTAAATCCGCTGCAGGGAGATTCTGGGACTTGGGATGAACTCTACTGGTTGCAGTAGCTCATATCTACAGGGGGTCATGTTCCCACCATAACTAAGCCAATTATGGAGATATCGTACTGCAATTTGGTCCAGACACTAAGCAAAAATCACTAATAAATATGGAATAGCTTTGACACCTCCGGAATGGGTTAATCCAGGCCCCATTGCCCTGTAAGCTGCAATTAAGTGGTCTAGCTGCCTAGAACCCCTGTACCTGGTGCGCCATTTTGGCAGCAGGGCTAAGCCAGATATTGGGATGTAATGCTGCAATTTGGGCCAAAGATTGAGGGGGTGGCACCAATAAATATGCAACAGCTTTGGGACTTACAGCTAGCAGTAAATCCGCTGCAGGGAGATTCTGGGACTTGGGATGAACTCTACTGGTTGCAGTAGCTCATATCTACAGGGGGTCATGTTCCCACCATAACTAAGCCAATTATGGAGATATCGTACTGCAATTTGGTCCAGACACTAAGCAAAAATCACTAATAAATATGGAATAGCTTTGACACCTCCGGAATGGGTTAATCCAGGCCCCATTGCCCTGTAAGCTGCAATTAAGTGGTCTAGCTGCCTAGAACCCCTGTACCTGGTGCGCCATTTTGGCAGCAGGGCTAAGCCAGATATTGGGATGTAATGCTGCAATTTGGGCCAAAGATTGAGGGGGTGGCACCAATAAATATGCAACAGCTTTGGGACTTACAGCTAGCAGTAAATCCGCTGCAGGGAGATTCTGGGACTTGGGATGAACTCTACTGGTTGCAGTAGCTCATATCTACAGGGGGTCATGTTCCCACCATAACTAAGCCAATTATGGAGATATCGTACTGCAATTTGGTCCAGACACTAAGCAAAAATCACTAATAAATATGGAATAGCTTTGACACCTCCGGAATGGGTTAATCCAGGCCCCATTGCCCTGTAAGCTGCAATTAAGTGGTCTAGCTGCATAGAACCCCTGTACCTGGTGCGCCATTTTGGCAGCAGGGCTAAGCCAGATATTGGGATGTAATGCTGCAATTTGGGCCAAAGACTGAGGGGGTGGCACCAATAAATATGCAACAGCTTTGGGACTTACAGCTAGCAGTAAATCCGCTGCAGGGAGATTCTGCGACTTGGGATGAAATATACTGGTTGCAGTAATTCATATGTACAGGGGGTCATGTTTGCACCATAACTAAGCCAAATATTGAGATATTATGCTGCAATTTGGTCCAAACACTGAGTAAAAATTACCAATAAAGATGGAGTAGCTTTGACACCTTCGAATTGGGTTAATCTATGTCACATTGCTCTGTAACCTGCGATGGGGTAGTCTAGCTGCATAAAACCCATATACCTGGGACGCCATTTTGGCAGGATAACTAAGCCAAATATTGGGATGTAATGCTGCAATTTGGGCCAAAGACTGAGGGGGTGGCACCAATAAATATGCAACAGCTTTGGGACTTACAGCTAGCAGTAAATCCGCTGCAGGGAGATTCTGCGACTTGGGATGAAATATACTGGTTGCAGTAATTCATATGTACAGGGGGTCATGTTTCCACCATAACTAAGCCAAATATTGAGATATTATGCTGCAATTTGGTCCAAACACTGAGTAAAAATTACCAATAAAGATGGAGTAGCTTTGACACCTTCGAATTGGGTTAATCTATGTCACATTGCTCTGTAACCTGCGATGGGGTAGTCTAGCTGCATAAAACCCATATACCTGGGACGCCATTTTGGCAGGATAACTAAGCCAAATATTGGGATGTAATGCTGCAATTTGGGCCAAAGACTGAGGGGGTGGCACCAATAAATATGCAACAGCTTTGGGACTTACAGCTAGCAGTAAATCCGCTGCAGGGAGATTCTGCGACTTGGGATGAAATATACTGGTTGCAGTAATTCATATGTACAGGGGGTCATGTTTCCACCATAACTAAGCCAAATATTGAGATATTATGCTGCAATTTGGTCCAAACACTGAGTAAAAATTACCAATAAAGATGGAGTAGCTTTGACACCTTCGAATTGGGTTAATCTATGTCACATTGCTCTGTAACCTGCGATGGGGTAGTCTAGCTGCATAAAACCCATATACCTGGGACGCCATTTTGGCAGGATAACTAAGCCAAATATTGGGATGTAATGCTGCAATTTGGGCCAAAGACTGAGGGGGTGGCACCAATAAATATGCAACAGCTTTGGGACTTACAGCTAGGAGTAAATCCGCTGCAGGGAGATTCTGGGACTTAGGATGAACTCTACTGGTTGCAGTAGCTCATATATACAGGGGGTCATGTTCCCACCATAACTAAGCCAATTATGGAGATATCGTACTGCAATTTGGTCCAGACACTAAGCAAAAATCACTAATAAATATGGAATAGCTTTGACACCTCCGGAATGGGTTAATCCAGGCCCCATTGCCCTGTAAGCTGCAATTAAGTGGTCTAGCTGCCTAGAACCCCTGTACCTGGTGCGCCATTTTGGCAGCAGGGCTAAGCCAGATATTGGGATGTAATGCTGCAATTTGGGCCAAAGATTGAGGGGGTGGCACCAATAAATATGCAACAGCTTTGGGACTTACAGCTAGCAGTAAATCCGCTGCAGGGAGATTCTGGGACTTGGGATGAACTCTACTGGTTGCAGTAGCTCATATCTACAGGGGGTCATGTTCCCACCATAACTAAGCCAATTATGGAGATATCGTACTGCAATTTGGTCCAGACACTAAGCAAAAATCACTAATAAATATGGAATAGCTTTGACACCTCCGGAATGGGTTAATCCAGGCCCCATTGCCCTGTAAGCTGCAATTAAGTGGTCTAGCTGCATAGAACCCCTGTACCTGGTGCGCCATTTTGGCAGCAGGGCTAAGCCAGATATTGGGATGTAATGCTGCAATTTGGGCCAAAGACTGAGGGGGTGGCACCAATAAATATGCAACAGCTTTGGGACTTACAGCTAGCAGTAAATCCGCTGCAGGGAGATTCTGCGACTTGGGATGAAATATACTGGTTGCAGTAATTCATATGTACAGGGGGTCATGTTTCCACCATAACTAAGCCAAATATTGAGATATTATGCTGCAATTTGGTCCAAACACTGAGTAAAAATTACCAATAAAGATGGAGTAGCTTTGACACCTTCGAATTGGGTTAATCTATGTCACATTGCTCTGTAACCTGCGATGGGGTAGTCTAGCTGCATAAAACCCATATACCTGGGACGCCATTTTGGCAGGATAACTAAGCCAAATATTGGGATGTAATGCTGCAATTTGGGCCAAAGACTGAGGGGGTGGCACCAATAAATATGCAACAGCTTTGGGACTTACAGCTAGCAGTAAATCCGCTGCAGGGAGATTCTGCGACTTGGGATGAAATATACTGGTTGCAGTAATTCATATGTACAGGGGGTCATGTTTCCACCATAACTAAGCCAAATATTGAGATATTATGCTGCAATTTGGTCCAAACACTGAGTAAAAATTACCAATAAAGATGGAGTAGCTTTGACACCTTCGAATTGGGTTAATCTATGTCACATTGCTCTGTAACCTGCGATGGGGTAGTCTAGCTGCATAAAACCCATATACCTGGGACGCCATTTTGGCAGGATAACTAAGCCAAATATTGGGATGTAATGCTGCAATTTGGGCCAAAGACTGAGGGGGTGGCACCAATAAATATGCAACAGCTTTGGGACTTACAGCTAGCAGTAAATCCGCTGCAGGGAGATTCTGCGACTTGGGATGAAATATACTGGTTGCAGTAATTCATATGTACAGGGGGTCATGTTTCCACCATAACTAAGCCAAATATTGAGATATTATGCTGCAATTTGGTCCAAACACTGAGTAAAAATTACCAATAAAGATGGAGTAGCTTTGACACCTTCGAATTGGGTTAATCTATGTCACATTGCTCTGTAACCTGCGATGGGGTAGTCTAGCTGCATAAAACCCATATACCTGGGACGCCATTTTGGCAGGATAACTAAGCCAAATATTGGGATGTAATGCTGCAATTTGGGCCAAAGACTGAGGGGGTGGCACCAATAAATATGCAACAGCTTTGGGACTTACAGCTAGCAGTAAATCCGCTGCAGGGAGATTCTGCGACTTGGGATGAAATATAATGGTTGCAGTAATTCATATGTACAGGGGGTCATGTTTCCACCATAACTAAGCCAAATATTGAGATATTATGCTGCAATTTGGTCCAAACACTGAGTAAAAATTACCAATAAAGATGGAGTAGCTTTGACACCTTCGAATTGGGTTAATCTATGTCACATTGCTCTGTAACCTGCGATGGGGTAGTCTAGCTGCATAAAACCCATATACCTGGGACGCCATTTTGGCAGGATAACTAAGCCAAATATTGGGATGTAATGCTGCAATTTGGGCCAAAGACTGAGGGGGTGGCACCAATAAATATGCAACAGCTTTGGGACTTACAGCTAGCAGTAAATCCGCTGCAGGGAGATTCTGCGACTTGGGATGAAATATACTGGTTGCAGTAATTCATATGTACAGGGGGTCATGTTTCCACCATAACTAAGCCAAATATTGAGATATTATGCTGCAATTTGGTCCAAACACTGAGTAAAAATTACCAATAAAGATGGAGTAGCTTTGACACCTTCGAATTGGGTTAATCTATGTCACATTGCTCTGTAACCTGCGATGGGGTAGTCTAGCTGCATAAAACCCATATACCTGGGACGCCATTTTGGCAGGATAACTAAGCCAAATATTGGGATGTAATGCTGCAATTTGGGCCAAAGACTGAGGGGGTGGCACCAATAAATATGCAACAGCTTTGGGACTTACAGCTAGCAGTAAATCCGCTGCAGGGAGATTCTGCGACTTGGGATGAAATATAATGGTTGCAGTAATTCATATGTACAGGGGGTCATGTTTCCACCATAACTAAGCCAAATATTGAGATATTATGCTGCAATTTGGTCCAAACACTGAGTAAAAATTACCAATAAAGATGGAGTAGCTTTGACACCTTCGAATTAGGTTAATCTATGTCACATTGCTCTGTAACCTGCGATGGGGTAGTCTAGCTGCATAAAACCCATATACCTGGGACGCCATTTTGGCAGGATAACTAAGCCAAATATTGGGATGTAATGCTGCAATTTGGGCCAAAGACTGAGGGGGTGGCACCAATAAATATGCAACAGCTTTGGGACTTACAGCTAGCAGTAAATCCGCTGCAGGGAGATTCTGCGACTTGGGATGAAATATACTGGTTGCAGTAATTCATATGTACAGGGGGTCATGTTTCCACCATAACTAAGCCAAATATTGAGATATTATGCTGCAATTTGGTCCAAACACTGAGTAAAAATTACCAATAAAGATGGAGTAGCTTTGACACCTTCGAATTGGGTTAATCTATGTCACATTGCTCTGTAACCTGCGATGGGGTAGTCTAGCTGCATAAAACCCATATACCTGGGACGCCATTTTGGCAGGATAACTAAGCCAAATATTGGGATGTAATGCTGCAATTTGGGCCAAAGACTGAGGGGGTGGCACCAATAAATATGCAACAGCTTTGGGACTTACAGCTAGGAGTAAATCCGCTGCAGGGAGATTCTGGGACTTAGGATGAACTCTACTGGTTGCAGTAGCTCATATATACAGGGGGTCATGTTCCCACCATAACTAAGCCAATTATGGAGATATCGTACTGCAATTTGGTCCAGACACTAAGCAAAAATCACTAATAAATATGGAATAGCTTTGACACCTCCGGAATGGGTTAATCCAGGCCCCATTGCCCTGTAAGCTGCAATTAAGTGGTCTAGCTGCATAGAACCCCTGTACCTGGTGCGCCATTTTGGCAGCAGGGCTAAGCCAGATATTGGGATGTAATGCTGCAATTTGGGCCAAAGATTGAGGGGGTGGCACCAATAAATATGCAACAGCTTTGGGACTTACAGCTAGCAGTAAATCCGCTGCAGGGAGATTCTGGGACTTGGGATGAACTCTACTGGTTGCAGTAGCTCATATCTACAGGGGGTCATGTTCCCACCATAACTAAGCCAATTATGGAGATATCGTACTGCAATTTGGTCCAGACACTAAGCAAAAATCACTAATAAATATGGAATAGCTTTGACACCTCCGGAATGGGTTAATCCAGGCCCCATTGCCCTGTAAGCTGCAATTAAGTGGTCTAGCTGCCTAGAACCCCTGTACCTGGTGCGCCATTTTGGCAGCAGGGCTAAGCCAGATATTGGGATGTAATGCTGCAATTTGGGCCAAAGATTGAGGGGGTGGCACCAATAAATATGCAACAGCTTTGGGACTTACAGCTAGCAGTAAATCCGCTGCAGGGAGATTCTGGGACTTGGGATGAACTCTACTGGTTGCAGTAGCTCATATCTACAGGGGGTCATGTTCCCACCATAACTAAGCCAATTATGGAGATATCGTACTGCAATTTGGTCCAGACACTAAGCAAAAATCACTAATAAATATGGAATAGCTTTGACACCTCCGGAATGGGTTAATCCAGGCCCCATTGCCCTGTAAGCTGCAATTAAGTGGTCTAGCTGCCTAGAACCCCTGTACCTGGTGCGCCATTTTGGCAGCAGGGCTAAGCCAGATATTGGGATGTAATGCTGCAATTTGGGCCAAAGATTGAGGGGGTGGCACCAATAAATATGCAACAGCTTTGGGACTTACAGCTAGCAGTAAATCCGCTGCAGGGAGATTCTGGGACTTGGGATGAACTCTACTGGTTGCAGTAGCTCATATCTACAGGGGGTCATGTTCCCACCATAACTAAGCCAATTATGGAGATATCGTACTGCAATTTGGTCCAGACACTAAGCAAAAATCACTAATAAATATGGAATAGCTTTGACACCTCCGGAATGGGTTAATCCAGGCCCCATTGCCCTGTAAGCTGCAATTAAGTGGTCTAGCTGCATAGAACCCCTGTACCTGGTGCGCCATTTTGGCAGCAGGGCTAAGCCAGATATTGGGATGTAATGCTGCAATTTGGGCCAAAGACTGAGGGGGTGGCACCAATAAATATGCAACAGCTTTGGGACTTACAGCTAGCAGTAAATCCGCTGCAGGGAGATTCTGCGACTTGGGATGAAATATACTGGTTGCAGTAATTCATATGTACAGGGGGTCATGTTTCCACCATAACTAAGCCAAATATTGAGATATTATGCTGCAATTTGGTCCAAACACTGAGTAAAAATTACCAATAAAGATGGAGTAGCTTTGACACCTTCGAATTGGGTTAATCTATGTCACATTGCTCTGTAACCTGCGATGGGGTAGTCTAGCTGCATAAAACCCATATACCTGGGACGCCATTTTGGCAGGATAACTAAGCCAAATATTGGGATGTAATGCTGCAATTTGGGCCAAAGACTGAGGGGGTGGCACCAATAAATATGCAACAGCTTTGGGACTTACAGCTAGCAGTAAATCCGCTGCAGGGAGATTCTGCGACTTGGGATGAAATATACTGGTTGCAGTAATTCATATGTACAGGGGGTCATGTTTCCACCATAACTAAGCCAAATATTGAGATATTATGCTGCAATTTGGTCCAAACACTGAGTAAAAATTACCAATAAAGATGGAGTAGCTTTGACACCTTCGAATTGGGTTAATCTATGTCACATTGCTCTGTAACCTGCGATGGGGTAGTCTAGCTGCATAAAACCCATATACCTGGGACGCCATTTTGGCAGGATAACTAAGCCAAATATTGGGATGTAATGCTGCAATTTGGGCCAAAGACTGAGGGGGTGGCACCAATAAATATGCAACAGCTTTGGGACTTACAGCTAGGAGTAAATCCGCTGCAGGGAGATTCTGGGACTTAGGATGAACTCTACTGGTTGCAGTAGCTCATATATACAGGGGGTCATGTTCCCACCATAACTAAGCCAATTATGGAGATATCGTACTGCAATTTGGTCCAGACACTAAGCAAAAATCACTAATAAATATGGAATAGCTTTGACACCTCCGGAATGGGTTAATCCAGGCCCCATTGCCCTGTAAGCTGCAATTAAGTGGTCTAGCTGCCTAGAACCCCTGTACCTGGTGCGCCATTTTGGCAGCAGGGCTAAGCCAGATATTGGGATGTAATGCTGCAATTTGGGCCAAAGATTGAGGGGGTGGCACCAATAAATATGCAACAGCTTTGGGACTTACAGCTAGCAGTAAATCCGCTGCAGGGAGATTCTGGGACTTGGGATGAACTCTACTGGTTGCAGTAGCTCATATCTACAGGGGGTCATGTTCCCACCATAACTAAGCCAATTATGGAGATATCGTACTGCAATTTGGTCCAGACACTAAGCAAAAATCACTAATAAATATGGAATAGCTTTGACACCTCCGGAATGGGTTAATCCAGGCCCCATTGCCCTGTAAGCTGCAATTAAGTGGTCTAGCTGCATAGAACCCCTGTACCTGGTGCGCCATTTTGGCAGCAGGGCTAAGCCAGATATTGGGATGTAATGCTGCAATTTGGGCCAAAGACTGAGGGGGTGGCACCAATAAATATGCAACAGCTTTGGGACTTACAGCTAGCAGTAAATCCGCTGCAGGGAGATTCTGCGACTTGGGATGAAATATACTGGTTGCAGTAATTCATATGTACAGGGGGTCATGTTTCCACCATAACTAAGCCAAATATTGAGATATTATGCTGCAATTTGGTCCAAACACTGAGTAAAAATTACCAATAAAGATGGAGTAGCTTTGACACCTTCGAATTGGGTTAATCTATGTCACATTGCTCTGTAACCTGCGATGGGGTAGTCTAGCTGCATAAAACCCATATACCTGGGACGCCATTTTGGCAGGATAACTAAGCCAAATATTGGGATGTAATGCTGCAATTTGGGCCAAAGACTGAGGGGGTGGCACCAATAAATATGCAACAGCTTTGGGACTTACAGCTAGCAGTAAATCCGCTGCAGGGAGATTCTGCGACTTGGGATGAAATATACTGGTTGCAGTAATTCATATGTACAGGGGGTCATGTTTCCACCATAACTAAGCCAAATATTGAGATATTATGCTGCAATTTGGTCCAAACACTGAGTAAAAATTACCAATAAAGATGGAGTAGCTTTGACACCTTCGAATTGGGTTAATCTATGTCACATTGCTCTGTAACCTGCGATGGGGTAGTCTAGCTGCATAAAACAAATATATCTGGGACGCCATTTTGGCAGGATAACTAAGCCAAATATTGGGATGTAATGCTGCAATTTGGGCCAAAGACTGAGGGGGTGGCACCAATAAATATGCAACAGCTTTGGGACTTACAGCTAGGAGTAAATCCGCTGCAGGGAGATTCTGGGACTTAGGATGAACTCTACTGGTTGCAGTAGCTCATATATACAGGGGGTCATGTTCCCACCATAACTAAGCCAATTATGGAGATATCGTACTGCAATTTGGTCCAGACACTAAGCAAAAATCACTAATAAATATGGAATAGCTTTGACACCTCCGGAATGGGTTAATCCAGGCCCCATTGCCCTGTAAGCTGCAATTAAGTGGTCTAGCTGCCTAGAACCCCTGTACCTGGTGCGCCATTTTGGCAGCAGGGCTAAGCCAGATATTGGGATGTAATGCTGCAATTTGGGCCAAAGATTGAGGGGGTGGCACCAATAAATATGCAACAGCTTTGGGACTTACAGCTAGCAGTAAATCCGCTGCAGGGAGATTCTGGGACTTGGGATGAACTCTACTGGTTGCAGTAGCTCATATCTACAGGGGGTCATGTTCCCACCATAACTAAGCCAATTATGGAGATATCGTACTGCAATTTGGTCCAGACACTAAGCAAAAATCACTAATAAATATGGAATAGCTTTGACACCTCCGGAATGGGTTAATCCAGGCCCCATTGCCCTGTAAGCTGCAATTAAGTGGTCTAGCTGCATAGAACCCCTGTACCTGGTGCGCCATTTTGGCAGCAGGGCTAAGCCAGATATTGGGATGTAATGCTGCAATTTGGGCCAAAGACTGAGGGGGTGGCACCAATAAATATGCAACAGCTTTGGGACTTACAGCTAGCAGTAAATCCGCTGCAGGGAGATTCTGCGACTTGGGATGAAATATACTGGTTGCAGTAATTCATATGTACAGGGGGTCATGTTTCCACCATAACTAAGCCAAATATTGAGATATTATGCTGCAATTTGGTCCAAACACTGAGTAAAAATTACCAATAAAGATGGAGTAGCTTTGACACCTTCGAATTGGGTTAATCTATGTCACATTGCTCTGTAACCTGCGATGGGGTAGTCTAGCTGCATAAAACCCATATACCTGGGACGCCATTTTGGCAGGATAACTAAGCCAAATATTGGGATGTAATGCTGCAATTTGGGCCAAAGACTGAGGGGGTGGCACCAATAAATATGCAACAGCTTTGGGACTTACAGCTAGCAGTAAATCCGCTGCAGGGAGATTCTGCGACTTGGGATGAAATATACTGGTTGCAGTAATTCATATGTACAGGGGGTCATGTTTCCACCATAACTAAGCCAAATATTGAGATATTATGCTGCAATTTGGTCCAAACACTGAGTAAAAATTACCAATAAAGATGGAGTAGCTTTGACACCTTCGAATTGGGTTAATCTATGTCACATTGCTCTGTAACCTGCGATGGGGTAGTCTAGCTGCATAAAACCCATATACCTGGGACGCCATTTTGGCAGGATAACTAAGCCAAATATTGGGATGTAATGCTGCAATTTGGGCCAAAGACTGAGGGGGTGGCACCAATAAATATGCAACAGCTTTGGGACTTACAGCTAGCAGTAAATCCGCTGCAGGGAGATTCTGCGACTTGGGATGAAATATACTGGTTGCAGTAATTCATATGTACAGGGGGTCATGTTTCCACCATAACTAAGCCAAATATTGAGATATTATGCTGCAATTTGGTCCAAACACTGAGTAAAAATTACCAATAAAGATGGAGTAGCTTTGACACCTTCGAATTGGGTTAATCTATGTCACATTGCTCTGTAACCTGCGATGGGGTAGTCTAGCTGCATAAAACCCATATACCTGGGACGCCATTTTGGCAGGATAACTAAGCCAAATATTGGGATGTAATGCTGCAATTTGGGCCAAAGACTGAGGGGGTGGCACCAATAAATATGCAACAGCTTTGGGACTTACAGCTAGCAGTAAATCCGCTGCAGGGAGATTCTGCGACTTGGGATGAAATATACTGGTTGCAGTAATTCATATGTACAGGGGGTCATGTTTCCACCATAACTAAGCCAAATATTGAGATATTATGCTGCAATTTGGTCCAAACACTGAGTAAAAATTACCAATAAAGATGGAGTAGCTTTGACACCTTCGAATTGGGTTAATCTATGTCACATTGCTCTGTAACCTGCGATGGGGTAGTCTAGCTGCATAAAACCCATATACCTGGGACGCCATTTTGGCAGGATAACTAAGCCAAATATTGGGATGTAATGCTGCAATTTGGGCCAAAGACTGAGGGGGTGGCACCAATAAATATGCAACAGCTTTGGGACTTACAGCTAGCAGTAAATCCGCTGCAGGGAGATTCTGCGACTTGGGATGAAATATACTGGTTGCAGTAATTCATATGTACAGGGGGTCATGTTTCCACCATAACTAAGCCAAATATTGAGATATTATGCTGCAATTTGGTCCAAACACTGAGTAAAAATTACCAATAAAGATGGAGTAGCTTTGACACCTTCGAATTGGGTTAATCTATGTCACATTGCTCTGTAACCTGCGATGGGGTAGTCTAGCTGCATAAAACCCATATACCTGGGACGCCATTTTGGCAGGATAACTAAGCCAAATATTGGGATGTAATGCTGCAATTTGGGCCAAAGACTGAGGGGGTGGCACCAATAAATATGCAACAGCTTTGGGACTTACAGCTAGGAGTAAATCCGCTGCAGGGAGATTCTGGGACTTAGGATGAACTCTACTGGTTGCAGTAGCTCATATATACAGGGGGTCATGTTCCCACCATAACTAAGCCAATTATGGAGATATCGTACTGCAATTTGGTCCAGACACTAAGCAAAAATCACTAATAAATATGGAATAGCTTTGACACCTCCGGAATGGGTTAATCCAGGCCCCATTGCCCTGTAAGCTGCAATTAAGTGGTCTAGCTGCCTAGAACCCCTGTACCTGGTGCGCCATTTTGGCAGCAGGGCTAAGCCAGATATTGGGATGTAATGCTGCAATTTGGGCCAAAGATTGAGGGGGTGGCACCAATAAATATGCAACAGCTTTGGGACTTACAGCTAGCAGTAAATCCGCTGCAGGGAGATTCTGGGACTTGGGATGAACTCTACTGGTTGCAGTAGCTCATATCTACAGGGGGTCATGTTCCCACCATAACTAAGCCAATTATGGAGATATCGTACTGCAATTTGGTCCAGACACTAAGCAAAAATCACTAATAAATATGGAATAGCTTTGACACCTCCGGAATGGGTTAATCCAGGCCCCATTGCCCTGTAAGCTGCAATTAAGTGGTCTAGCTGCCTAGAACCCCTGTACCTGGTGCGCCATTTTGGCAGCAGGGCTAAGCCAGATATTGGGATGTAATGCTGCAATTTGGGCCAAAGATTGAGGGGGTGGCACCAATAAATATGCAACAGCTTTGGGACTTACAGCTAGCAGTAAATCCGCTGCAGGGAGATTCTGGGACTTGGGATGAACTCTACTGGTTGCAGTAGCTCATATCTACAGGGGGTCATGTTCCCACCATAACTAAGCCAATTATGGAGATATCGTACTGCAATTTGGTCCAGACACTAAGCAAAAATCACTAATAAATATGGAATAGCTTTGACACCTCCGGAATGGGTTAATCCAGGCCCCATTGCCCTGTAAGCTGCAATTAAGTGGTCTAGCTGCATAGAACCCCTGTACCTGGTGCGCCATTTTGGCAGCAGGGCTAAGCCAGATATTGGGATGTAATGCTGCAATTTGGGCCAAAGACTGAGGGGGTGGCACCAATAAATATGCAACAGCTTTGGGACTTACAGCTAGCAGTAAATCCGCTGCAGGGAGATTCTGCGACTTGGGATGAAATATACTGGTTGCAGTAATTCATATGTACAGGGGGTCATGTTTCCACCATAACTAAGCCAAATATTGAGATATTATGCTGCAATTTGGTCCAAACACTGAGTAAAAATTACCAATAAAGATGGAGTAGCTTTGACACCTTCGAATTGGGTTAATCTATGTCACATTGCTCTGTAACCTGCGATGGGGTAGTCTAGCTGCATAAAACCCATATACCTGGGACGCCATTTTGGCAGGATAACTAAGCCAAATATTGGGATGTAATGCTGCAATTTGGGCCAAAGACTGAGGGGGTGGCACCAATAAATATGCAACAGCTTTGGGACTTACAGCTAGCAGTAAATCCGCTGCAGGGAGATTCTGCGACTTGGGATGAAATATACTGGTTGCAGTAATTCATATGTACAGGGGGTCATGTTTCCACCATAACTAAGCCAAATATTGAGATATTATGCTGCAATTTGGTCCAAACACTGAGTAAAAATTACCAATAAAGATGGAGTAGCTTTGACACCTTCGAATTGGGTTAATCTATGTCACATTGCTCTGTAACCTGCGATGGGGTAGTCTAGCTGCATAAAACCCATATACCTGGGACGCCATTTTGGCAGGATAACTAAGCCAAATATTGGGATGTAATGCTGCAATTTGGGCCAAAGACTGAGGGGGTGGCACCAATAAATATGCAACAGCTTTGGGACTTACAGCTAGCAGTAAATCCGCTGCAGGGAGATTCTGCGACTTGGGATGAAATATACTGGTTGCAGTAATTCATATGTACAGGGGGTCATGTTTCCACCATAACTAAGCCAAATATTGAGATATTATGCTGCAATTTGGTCCAAACACTGAGTAAAAATTACCAATAAAGATGGAGTAGCTTTGACACCTTCGAATTGGGTTAATCTATGTCACATTGCTCTGTAACCTGCGATGGGGTAGTCTAGCTGCATAAAACCCATATACCTGGGACGCCATTTTGGCAGGATAACTAAGCCAAATATTGGGATGTAATGCTGCAATTTGGGCCAAAGACTGAGGGGGTGGCACCAATAAATATGCAACAGCTTTGGGACTTACAGCTAGCAGTAAATCCGCTGCAGGGAGATTCTGCGACTTGGGATGAAATATACTGGTTGCAGTAATTCATATGTACAGGGGGTCATGTTTCCACCATAACTAAGCCAAATATTGAGATATTATGCTGCAATTTGGTCCAAACACTGAGTAAAAATTACCAATAAAGATGGAGTAGCTTTGACACCTTCGAATTGGGTTAATCTATGTCACATTGCTCTGTAACCTGCGATGGGGTAGTCTAGCTGCATAAAACCCATATACCTGGGACGCCATTTTGGCAGGATAACTAAGCCAAATATTGGGATGTAATGCTGCAATTTGGGCCAAAGACTGAGGGGGTGGCACCAATAAATATGCAACAGCTTTGGGACTTACAGCTAGGAGTAAATCCGCTGCAGGGAGATTCTGGGACTTAGGATGAACTCTACTGGTTGCAGTAGCTCATATATACAGGGGGTCATGTTCCCACCATAACTAAGCCAATTATGGAGATATCGTACTGCAATTTGGTCCAGACACTAAGCAAAAATCACTAATAAATATGGAATAGCTTTGACACCTCCGGAATGGGTTAATCCAGGCCCCATTGCCCTGTAAGCTGCAATTAAGTGGTCTAGCTGCCTAGAACCCCTGTACCTGGTGCGCCATTTTGGCAGCAGGGCTAAGCCAGATATTGGGATGTAATGCTGCAATTTGGGCCAAAGATTGAGGGGGTGGCACCAATAAATATGCAACAGCTTTGGGACTTACAGCTAGCAGTAAATCCGCTGCAGGGAGATTCTGGGACTTGGGATGAACTCTACTGGTTGCAGTAGCTCATATCTACAGGGGGTCATGTTCCCACCATAACTAAGCCAATTATGGAGATATCGTACTGCAATTTGGTCCAGACACTAAGCAAAAATCACTAATAAATATGGAATAGCTTTGACACCTCCGGAATGGGTTAATCCAGGCCCCATTGCCCTGTAAGCTGCAATTAAGTGGTCTAGCTGCCTAGAACCCCTGTACCTGGTGCGCCATTTTGGCAGCAGGGCTAAGCCAGATATTGGGATGTAATGCTGCAATTTGGGCCAAAGATTGAGGGGGTGGCACCAATAAATATGCAACAGCTTTGGGACTTACAGCTAGCAGTAAATCCGCTGCAGGGAGATTCTGGGACTTGGGATGAACTCTACTGGTTGCAGTAGCTCATATCTACAGGGGGTCATGTTCCCACCATAACTAAGCCAATTATGGAGATATCGTACTGCAATTTGGTCCAGACACTAAGCAAAAATCACTAATAAATATGGAATAGCTTTGACACCTCCGGAATGGGTTAATCCAGGCCCCATTGCCCTGTAAGCTGCAATTAAGTGGTCTAGCTGCATAGAACCCCTGTACCTGGTGCGCCATTTTGGCAGCAGGGCTAAGCCAGATATTGGGATGTAATGCTGCAATTTGGGCCAAAGACTGAGGGGGTGGCACCAATAAATATGCAACAGCTTTGGGACTTACAGCTAGCAGTAAATCCGCTGCAGGGAGATTCTGCGACTTGGGATGAAATATACTGGTTGCAGTAATTCATATGTACAGGGGGTCATGTTTCCACCATAACTAAGCCAAATATTGAGATATTATGCTGCAATTTGGTCCAAACACTGAGTAAAAATTACCAATAAAGATGGAGTAGCTTTGACACCTTCGAATTGGGTTAATCTA
Organism: Sabellastarte sp. h YS-2021; assembly: GCA_964017235.1. Taxonomy (NCBI): domain Eukaryota; kingdom Metazoa; phylum Annelida; class Polychaeta; order Sabellida; family Sabellidae; genus Sabellastarte; species Sabellastarte sp. h YS-2021. Next base: position 665,161 of record CAXHLB010000006.1, on the reverse strand, counting down.
TGTCACATTGCTCTGTAACCTGCGATGGGGTAGTCTAGCTGCATAAAACCCATATACCTGGGACGCCATTTTGGCAGGATAACTAAGCCAAATATTGGGATGTAATGCTGCAATTTGGGCCAAAGACTGAGGGGGTGGCACCAATAAATATGCAACAGCTTTGGGACTTACAGCTAGCAGTAAATCCGCTGCAGGGAGATTCTGCGACTTGGGATGAAATATACTGGTTGCAGTAATTCATATGTACAGGGGGTCATGTTTCCACCATAACTAAGCCAAATATTGAGATATTATGCTGCAATTTGGTCCAAACACTGAGTAAAAATTACCAATAAAGATGGAGTAGCTTTGACACCTTCGAATTGGGTTAATCTATGTCACATTGCTCTGTAACCTGCGATGGGGTAGTCTAGCTGCATAAAACCCATATACCTGGGACGCCATTTTGGCAGGATAACTAAGCCAAATATTGGGATGTAATGCTGCAATTTGGGCCAAAGACTGAGGGGGTGGCACCAATAAATATGCAACAGCTTTGGGACTTACAGCTAGCAGTAAATCCGCTGCAGGGAGATTCTGCGACTTGGGATGAAATATACTGGTTGCAGTAATTCATATGTACAGGGGGTCATGTTTCCACCATAACTAAGCCAAATATTGAGATATTATGCTGCAATTTGGTCCAAACACTGAGTAAAAATTACCAATAAAGATGGAGTAGCTTTGACACCTTCGAATTGGGTTAATCTATGTCACATTGCTCTGTAACCTGCGATGGGGTAGTCTAGCTGCATAAAACCCATATACCTGGGACGCCATTTTGGCAGGATAACTAAGCCAAATATTGGGATGTAATGCTGCAATTTGGGCCAAAGACTGAGGGGGTGGCACCAATAAATATGCAACAGCTTTGGGACTTACAGCTAGGAGTAAATCCGCTGCAGGGAGATTCTGGGACTTAGGATGAACTCTACTGGTTGCAGTAGCTCATATATACAGGGGGTCATGTTCCCACCATAACTAAGCCAATTATGGAGATATCGTACTGCAATTTGGTCCAGACACTAAGCAAAAATCACTAATAAATATGGAATAGCTTTGACACCTCCGGAATGGGTTAATCCAGGCCCCATTGCCCTGTAAGCTGCAATTAAGTGGTCTAGCTGCCTAGAACCCCTGTACCTGGTGCGCCATTTTGGCAGCAGGGCTAAGCCAGATATTGGGATGTAATGCTGCAATTTGGGCCAAAGATTGAGGGGGTGGCACCAATAAATATGCAACAGCTTTGGGACTTACAGCTAGCAGTAAATCCGCTGCAGGGAGATTCTGGGACTTGGGATGAACTCTACTGGTTGCAGTAGCTCATATCTACAGGGGGTCATGTTCCCACCATAACTAAGCCAATTATGGAGATATCGTACTGCAATTTGGTCCAGACACTAAGCAAAAATCACTAATAAATATGGAATAGCTTTGACACCTCCGGAATGGGTTAATCCAGGCCCCATTGCCCTGTAAGCTGCAATTAAGTGGTCTAGCTGCATAGAACCCCTGTACCTGGTGCGCCATTTTGGCAGCAGGGCTAAGCCAGATATTGGGATGTAATGCTGCAATTTGGGCCAAAGACTGAGGGGGTGGCACCAATAAATATGCAACAGCTTTGGGACTTACAGCTAGCAGTAAATCCGCTGCAGGGAGATTCTGCGACTTGGGATGAAATATACTGGTTGCAGTAATTCATATGTACAGGGGGTCATGTTTCCACCATAACTAAGCCAAATATTGAGATATTATGCTGCAATTTGGTCCAAACACTGAGTAAAAATTACCAATAAAGATGGAGTAGCTTTGACACCTTCGAATTGGGTTAATCTATGTCACATTGCTCTGTAACCTGCGATGGGGTAGTCTAGCTGCATAAAACCCATATACCTGGGACGCCATTTTGGCAGGATAACTAAGCCAAATATTGGGATGTAATGCTGCAATTTGGGCCAAAGACTGAGGGGGTGGCACCAATAAATATGCAACAGCTTTGGGACTTACAGCTAGCAGTAAATCCGCTGCAGGGAGATTCTGCGACTTGGGATGAAATATACTGGTTGCAGTAATTCATATATACAGGGGGTCATGTTTCCACCATAACTAAGCCAAATATTGAGATATTATGCTGCAATTTGGTCCAAACACTGAGTAAAAATTACCAATAAAGATGGAGTAGCTTTGACACCTTCGAATTGGGTTAATCTATGTCACATTGCTCTGTAACCTGCGATGGGGTAGTCTAGCTGCATAAAACCCATATACCTGGGACGCCATTTTGGCAGGATAACTAAGCCAAATATTGGGATGTAATGCTGCAATTTGGGCCAAAGACTGAGGGGGTGGCACCAATAAATATGCAACAGCTTTGGGACTTACAGCTAGCAGTAAATCCGCTGCAGGGAGATTCTGCGACTTGGGATGAAATATACTGGTTGCAGTAATTCATATGTACAGGGGGTCATGTTTCCACCATAACTAAGCCAAATATTGAGATATTATGCTGCAATTTGGTCCAAACACTGAGTAAAAATTACCAATAAAGATGGAGTAGCTTTGACACCTTCGAATTGGGTTAATCTATGTCACATTGCTCTGTAACCTGCGATGGGGTAGTCTAGCTGCATAAAACCCATATACCTGGGACGCCATTTTGGCAGGATAACTAAGCCAAATATTGGGATGTAATGCTGCAATTTGGGCCAAAGACTGAGGGGGTGGCACCAATAAATATGCAACAGCTTTGGGACTTACAGCTAGGAGTAAATCCGCTGCAGGGAGATTCTGGGACTTAGGATGAACTCTACTGGTTGCAGTAGCTCATATATACAGGGGGTCATGTTCCCACCATAACTAAGCCAATTATGGAGATATCGTACTGCAATTTGGTCCAGACACTAAGCAAAAATCACTAATAAATATGGAATAGCTTTGACACCTCCGGAATGGGTTAATCCAGGCCCCATTGCCCTGTAAGCTGCAATTAAGTGGTCTAGCTGCCTAGAACCCCTGTACCTGGTGCGCCATTTTGGCAGCAGGGCTAAGCCAGATATTGGGATGTAATGCTGCAATTTGGGCCAAAGATTGAGGGGGTGGCACCAATAAATATGCAACAGCTTTGGGACTTACAGCTAGCAGTAAATCCGCTGCAGGGAGATTCTGGGACTTGGGATGAACTCTACTGGTTGCAGTAGCTCATATCTACAGGGGGTCATGTTCCCACCATAACTAAGCCAATTATGGAGATATCGTACTGCAATTTGGTCCAGACACTAAGCAAAAATCACTAATAAATATGGAATAGCTTTGACACCTCCGGAATGGGTTAATCCAGGCCCCATTGCCCTGTAAGCTGCAATTAAGTGGTCTAGCTGCATAGAACCCCTGTACCTGGTGCGCCATTTTGGCAGCAGGGCTAAGCCAGATATTGGGATGTAATGCTGCAATTTGGGCCAAAGACTGAGGGGGTGGCACCAATAAATATGCAACAGCTTTGGGACTTACAGCTAGCAGTAAATCCGCTGCAGGGAGATTCTGCGACTTGGGATGAAATATACTGGTTGCAGTAATTCATATGTACAGGGGGTCATGTTTCCACCATAACTAAGCCAAATATTGAGATATTATGCTGCAATTTGGTCCAAACACTGAGTAAAAATTACCAATAAAGATGGAGTAGCTTTGACACCTTCGAATTGGGTTAATCTATGTCACATTGCTCTGTAACCTGCGATGGGGTAGTCTAGCTGCATAAAACCCATATACCTGGGACGCCATTTTGGCAGGATAACTAAGCCAAATATTGGGATGTAATGCTGCAATTTGGGCCAAAGACTGAGGGGGTGGCACCAATAAATATGCAACAGCTTTGGGACTTACAGCTAGCAGTAAATCCGCTGCAGGGAGATTCTGCGACTTGGGATGAAATATACTGGTTGCAGTAATTCATATGTACAGGGGGTCATGTTTCCACCATAACTAAGCCAAATATTGAGATATTATGCTGCAATTTGGTCCAAACACTGAGTAAAAATTACCAATAAAGATGGAGTAGCTTTGACACCTTCGAATTGGGTTAATCTATGTCACATTGCTCTGTAACCTGCGATGGGGTAGTCTAGCTGCATAAAACCCATATACCTGGGACGCCATTTTGGCAGGATAACTAAGCCAAATATTGGGATGTAATGCTGCAATTTGGGCCAAAGACTGAGGGGGTGGCACCAATAAATATGCAACAGCTTTGGGACTTACAGCTAGCAGTAAATCCGCTGCAGGGAGATTCTGCGACTTGGGATGAAATATACTGGTTGCAGTAATTCATATGTACAGGGGGTCATGTTTCCACCATAACTAAGCCAAATATTGAGATATTATGCTGCAATTTGGTCCAAACACTGAGTAAAAATTACCAATAAAGATGGAGTAGCTTTGACACCTTCGAATTGGGTTAATCTATGTCACATTGCTCTGTAACCTGCGATGGGGTAGTCTAGCTGCATAAAACCCATATACCTGGGACGCCATTTTGGCAGGATAACTAAGCCAAATATTGGGATGTAATGCTGCAATTTGGGCCAAAGACTGAGGGGGTGGCACCAATAAATATGCAACAGCTTTGGGACTTACAGCTAGGAGTAAATCCGCTGCAGGGAGATTCTGGGACTTAGGATGAACTCTACTGGTTGCAGTAGCTCATATATACAGGGGGTCATGTTCCCACCATAACTAAGCCAATTATGGAGATATCGTACTGCAATTTGGTCCAGACACTAAGCAAAAATCACTAATAAATATGGAATAGCTTTGACACCTCCGGAATGGGTTAATCCAGGCCCCATTGCCCTGTAAGCTGCAATTAAGTGGTCTAGCTGCCTAGAACCCCTGTACCTGGTGCGCCATTTTGGCAGCAGGGCTAAGCCAGATATTGGGATGTAATGCTGCAATTTGGGCCAAAGATTGAGGGGGTGGCACCAATAAATATGCAACAGCTTTGGGACTTACAGCTAGCAGTAAATCCGCTGCAGGGAGATTCTGGGACTTGGGATGAACTCTACTGGTTGCAGTAGCTCATATCTACAGGGGGTCATGTTCCCACCATAACTAAGCCAATTATGGAGATATCGTACTGCAATTTGGTCCAGACACTAAGCAAAAATCACTAATAAATATGGAATAGCTTTGACACCTCCGGAATGGGTTAATCCAGGCCCCATTGCCCTGTAAGCTGCAATTAAGTGGTCTAGCTGCCTAGAACCCCTGTACCTGGTGCGCCATTTTGGCAGCAGGGCTAAGCCAGATATTGGGATGTAATGCTGCAATTTGGGCCAAAGATTGAGGGGGTGGCACCAATAAATATGCAACAGCTTTGGGACTTACAGCTAGCAGTAAATCCGCTGCAGGGAGATTCTGGGACTTGGGATGAACTCTACTGGTTGCAGTAGCTCATATCTACAGGGGGTCATGTTCCCACCATAACTAAGCCAATTATGGAGATATCGTACTGCAATTTGGTCCAGACACTAAGCAAAAATCACTAATAAATATGGAATAGCTTTGACACCTCCGGAATGGGTTAATCCAGGCCCCATTGCCCTGTAAGCTGCAATTAAGTGGTCTAGCTGCATAGAACCCCTGTACCTGGTGCGCCATTTTGGCAGCAGGGCTAAGCCAGATATTGGGATGTAATGCTGCAATTTGGGCCAAAGACTGAGGGGGTGGCACCAATAAATATGCAACAGCTTTGGGACTTACAGCTAGCAGTAAATCCGCTGCAGGGAGATTCTGCGACTTGGGATGAAATATACTGGTTGCAGTAATTCATATGTACAGGGGGTCATGTTTCCACCATAACTAAGCCAAATATTGAGATATTATGCTGCAATTTGGTCCAAACACTGAGTAAAAATTACCAATAAAGATGGAGTAGCTTTGACACCTTCGAATTGGGTTAATCTATGTCACATTGCTCTGTAACCTGCGATGGGGTAGTCTAGCTGCATAAAACCCATATACCTGGGACGCCATTTTGGCAGGATAACTAAGCCAAATATTGGGATGTAATGCTGCAATTTGGGCCAAAGACTGAGGGGGTGGCACCAATAAATATGCAACAGCTTTGGGACTTACAGCTAGCAGTAAATCCGCTGCAGGGAGATTCTGCGACTTGGGATGAAATATACTGGTTGCAGTAATTCATATGTACAGGGGGTCATGTTTCCACCATAACTAAGCCAAATATTGAGATATTATGCTGCAATTTGGTCCAAACACTGAGTAAAAATTACCAATAAAGATGGAGTAGCTTTGACACCTTCGAATTGGGTTAATCTATGTCACATTGCTCTGTAACCTGCGATGGGGTAGTCTAGCTGCATAAAACCCATATACCTGGGACGCCATTTTGGCAGGATAACTAAGCCAAATATTGGGATGTAATGCTGCAATTTGGGCCAAAGACTGAGGGGGTGGCACCAATAAATATGCAACAGCTTTGGGACTTACAGCTAGCAGTAAATCCGCTGCAGGGAGATTCTGCGACTTGGGATGAAATATACTGGTTGCAGTAATTCATATGTACAGGGGGTCATGTTTCCACCATAACTAAGCCAAATATTGAGATATTATGCTGCAATTTGGTCCAAACACTGAGTAAAAATTACCAATAAAGATGGAGTAGCTTTGACACCTTCGAATTGGGTTAATCTATGTCACATTGCTCTGTAACCTGCGATGGGGTAGTCTAGCTGCATAAAACCCATATACCTGGGACGCCATTTTGGCAGGATAACTAAGCCAAATATTGGGATGTAATGCTGCAATTTGGGCCAAAGACTGAGGGGGTGGCACCAATAAATATGCAACAGCTTTGGGACTTACAGCTAGGAGTAAATCCGCTGCAGGGAGATTCTGGGACTTAGGATGAACTCTACTGGTTGCAGTAGCTCATATATACAGGGGGTCATGTTCCCACCATAACTAAGCCAATTATGGAGATATCGTACTGCAATTTGGTCCAGACACTAAGCAAAAATCACTAATAAATATGGAATAGCTTTGACACCTCCGGAATGGGTTAATCCAGGCCCCATTGCCCTGTAAGCTGCAATTAAGTGGTCTAGCTGCCTAGAACCCCTGTACCTGGTGCGCCATTTTGGCAGCAGGGCTAAGCCAGATATTGGGATGTAATGCTGCAATTTGGGCCAAAGATTGAGGGGGTGGCACCAATAAATATGCAACAGCTTTGGGACTTACAGCTAGCAGTAAATCCGCTGCAGGGAGATTCTGGGACTTGGGATGAACTCTACTGGTTGCAGTAGCTCATATCTACAGGGGGTCATGTTCCCACCATAACTAAGCCAATTATGGAGATATCGTACTGCAATTTGGTCCAGACACTAAGCAAAAATCACTAATAAATATGGAATAGCTTTGACACCTCCGGAATGGGTTAATCCAGGCCCCATTGCCCTGTAAGCTGCAATTAAGTGGTCTAGCTGCATAGAACCCCTGTACCTGGTGCGCCATTTTGGCAGCAGGGCTAAGCCAGATATTGGGATGTAATGCTGCAATTTGGGCCAAAGACTGAGGGGGTGGCACCAATAAATATGCAACAGCTTTGGGACTTACAGCTAGCAGTAAATCCGCTGCAGGGAGATTCTGCGACTTGGGATGAAATATACTGGTTGCAGTAATTCATATGTACAGGGGGTCATGTTTCCACCATAACTAAGCCAAATATTGAGATATTATGCTGCAATTTGGTCCAAACACTGAGTAAAAATTACCAATAAAGATGGAGTAGCTTTGACACCTTCGAATTGGGTTAATCTATGTCACATTGCTCTGTAACCTGCGATGGGGTAGTCTAGCTGCATAAAACCCATATACCTGGGACGCCATTTTGGCAGGATAACTAAGCCAAATATTGGGATGTAATGCTGCAATTTGGGCCAAAGACTGAGGGGGTGGCACCAATAAATATGCAACAGCTTTGGGACTTACAGCTAGCAGTAAATCCGCTGCAGGGAGATTCTGCGACTTGGGATGAAATATACTGGTTGCAGTAATTCATATGTACAGGGGGTCATGTTTCCACCATAACTAAGCCAAATATTGAGATATTATGCTGCAATTTGGTCCAAACACTGAGTAAAAATTACCAATAAAGATGGAGTAGCTTTGACACCTTCGAATTGGGTTAATCTATGTCACATTGCTCTGTAACCTGCGATGGGGTAGTCTAGCTGCATAAAACCCATATACCTGGGACGCCATTTTGGCAGGATAACTAAGCCAAATATTGGGATGTAATGCTGCAATTTGGGCCAAAGACTGAGGGGGTGGCACCAATAAATATGCAACAGCTTTGGGACTTACAGCTAGGAGTAAATCCGCTGCAGGGAGATTCTGCGACTTGGGATGAAATATACTGGTTGCAGTAATTCATATGTACAGGGGGTCATGTTTCCACCATAACTAAGCCAAATATTGAGATATTATGCTGCAATTTGGTCCAAACACTGAGTAAAAATTACCAATAAAGATGGAGTAGCTTTGACACCTTCGAATTGGGTTAATCTATGTCACATTGCTCTGTAACCTGCGATGGGGTAGTCTAGCTGCATAAAACCCATATACCTGGGACGCCATTTTGGCAGGATAACTAAGCCAAATATTGGGATGTAATGCTGCAATTTGGGCCAAAGACTGAGGGGGTGGCACCAATAAATATGCAACAGCTTTGGGACTTACAGCTAGGAGTAAATCCGCTGCAGGGAGATTCTGGGACTTAGGATGAACTCTACTGGTTGCAGTAGCTCATATATACAGGGGGTCATGTTCCCACCATAACTAAGCCAATTATGGAGATATCGTACTGCAATTTGGTCCAGACACTAAGCAAAAATCACTAATAAATATGGAATAGCTTTGACACCTCCGGAATGGGTTAATCCAGGCCCCATTGCCCTGTAAGCTGCAATTAAGTGGTCTAGCTGCCTAGAACCCCTGTACCTGGTGCGCCATTTTGGCAGCAGGGCTAAGCCAGATATTGGGATGTAATGCTGCAATTTGGGCCAAAGATTGAGGGGGTGGCACCAATAAATATGCAACAGCTTTGGGACTTACAGCTAGCAGTAAATCCGCTGCAGGGAGATTCTGGGACTTGGGATGAACTCTACTGGTTGCAGTAGCTCATATCTACAGGGGGTCATGTTCCCACCATAACTAAGCCAATTATGGAGATATCGTACTGCAATTTGGTCCAGACACTAAGCAAAAATCACTAATAAATATGGAATAGCTTTGACACCTCCGGAATGGGTTAATCCAGGCCCCATTGCCCTGTAAGCTGCAATTAAGTGGTCTAGCTGCCTAGAACCCCTGTACCTGGTGCGCCATTTTGGCAGCAGGGCTAAGCCAGATATTGGGATGTAATGCTGCAATTTGGGCCAAAGATTGAGGGGGTGGCACCAATAAATATGCAACAGCTTTGGGACTTACAGCTAGCAGTAAATCCGCTGCAGGGAGATTCTGGGACTTGGGATGAACTCTACTGGTTGCAGTAGCTCATATCTACAGGGGGTCATGTTCCCACCATAACTAAGCCAATTATGGAGATATCGTACTGCAATTTGGTCCAGACACTAAGCAAAAATCACTAATAAATATGGAATAGCTTTGACACCTCCGGAATGGGTTAATCCAGGCCCCATTGCCCTGTAAGCTGCAATTAAGTGGTCTAGCTGCATAGAACCCCTGTACCTGGTGCGCCATTTTGGCAGCAGGGCTAAGCCAGATATTGGGATGTAATGCTGCAATTTGGGCCAAAGACTGAGGGGGTGGCACCAATAAATATGCAACAGCTTTGGGACTTACAGCTAGCAGTAAATCCGCTGCAGGGAGATTCTGCGACTTGGGATGAAATATACTGGTTGCAGTAATTCATATGTACAGGGGGTCATGTTTCCACCATAACTAAGCCAAATATTGAGATATTATGCTGCAATTTGGTCCAAACACTGAGTAAAAATTACCAATAAAGATGGAGTAGCTTTGACACCTTCGAATTGGGTTAATCTATGTCACATTGCTCTGTAACCTGCGATGGGGTAGTCTAGCTGCATAAAACCCATATACCTGGGACGCCATTTTGGCAGGATAACTAAGCCAAATATTGGGATGTAATGCTGCAATTTGGGCCAAAGACTGAGGGGGTGGCACCAATAAATATGCAACAGCTTTGGGACTTACAGCTAGCAGTAAATCCGCTGCAGGGAGATTCTGCGACTTGGGATGAAATATACTGGTTGCAGTAATTCATATGTACAGGGGGTCATGTTTCCACCATAACTAAGCCAAATATTGAGATATTATGCTGCAATTTGGTCCAAACACTGAGTAAAAATTACCAATAAAGATGGAGTAGCTTTGACACCTTCGAATTGGGTTAATCTATGTCACATTGCTCTGTAACCTGCGATGGGGTAGTCTAGCTGCATAAAACCCATATACCTGGGACGCCATTTTGGCAGGATAACTAAGCCAAATATTGGGATGTAATGCTGCAATTTGGGCCAAAGACTGAGGGGGTGGCACCAATAAATATGCAACAGCTTTGGGACTTACAGCTAGGAGTAAATCCGCTGCAGGGAGATTCTGGGACTTAGGATGAACTCTACTGGTTGCAGTAGCTCATATATACAGGGGGTCATGTTCCCACCATAACTAAGCCAATTATGGAGATATCGTACTGCAATTTGGTCCAGACACTAAGCAAAAATCACTAATAAATATGGAATAGCTTTGACACCTCCGGAATGGGTTAATCCAGGCCCCATTGCCCTGTAAGCTGCAATTAAGTGGTCTAGCTGCCTAGAACCCCTGTACCTGGTGCGCCATTTTGGCAGCAGGGCTAAGCCAGATATTGGGATGTAATGCTGCAATTTGGGCCAAAGATTGAGGGGGTGGCACCAATAAATATGCAACAGCTTTGGGACTTACAGCTAGCAGTAAATCCGCTGCAGGGAGATTCTGGGACTTGGGATGAACTCTACTGGTTGCAGTAGCTCATATCTACAGGGGGTCATGTTCCCACCATAACTAAGCCAATTATGGAGATATCGTACTGCAATTTGGTCCAGACACTAAGCAAAAATCACTAATAAATATGGAATAGCTTTGACACCTCCGGAATGGGTTAATCCAGGCCCCATTGCCCTGTAAGCTGCAATTAAGTGGTCTAGCTGCCTAGAACCCCTGTACCTGGTGCGCCATTTTGGCAGCAGGGCTAAGCCAGATATTGGGATGTAATGCTGCAATTTGGGCCAAAGATTGAGGGGGTGGCACCAATAAATATGCAACAGCTTTGGGACTTACAGCTAGCAGTAAATCCGCTGCAGGGAGATTCTGGGACTTGGGATGAACTCTACTGGTTGCAGTAGCTCATATCTACAGGGGGTCATGTTCCCACCATAACTAAGCCAATTATGGAGATATCGTACTGCAATTTGGTCCAGACACTAAGCAAAAATCACTAATAAATATGGAATAGCTTTGACACCTCCGGAATGGGTTAATCCAGGCCCCATTGCCCTGTAAGCTGCAATTAAGTGGTCTAGCTGCATAGAACCCCTGTACCTAGTGCGCCATTTTGGCAGCAGGGCTAAGCCAGATATTGGGATGTAATGCTGCAATTTGGGCCAAAGACTGAGGGGGTGGCACCAATAAATATGCAACAGCTTTGGGACTTACAGCTAGCAGTAAATCCGCTGCAGGGAGATTCTGCGACTTGGGATGAAATATACTGGTTGCAGTAATTCATATGTACAGGGGGTCATGTTTCCACCATAACTAAGCCAAATATTGAGATATTATGCTGCAATTTGGTCCAAACACTGAGTAAAAATTACCAATAAAGATGGAGTAGCTTTGACACCTTCGAATTGGGTTAATCTATGTCACATTGCTCTGTAACCTGCGATGGGGTAGTCTAGCTGCATAAAACCCATATACCTGGGACGCCATTTTGGCAGGATAACTAAGCCAAATATTGGGATGTAATGCTGCAATTTGGGCCAAAGACTGAGGGGGTGGCACCAATAAATATGCAACAGCTTTGGGACTTACAGCTAGGAGTAAATCCGCTGCAGGGAGATTCTGGGACTTAGGATGAACTCTACTGGTTGCAGTAGCTCATATATACAGGGGGTCATGTTCCCACCATAACTAAGCCAATTATGGAGATATCGTACTGCAATTTGGTCCAGACACTAAGCAAAAATCACTAATAAATATGGAATAGCTTTGACACCTCCGGAATGGGTTAATCCAGGCCCCATTGCCCTGTAAGCTGCAATTAAGTGGTCTAGCTGCCTAGAACCCCTGTACCTGGTGCGCCATTTTGGCAGCAGGGCTAAGCCAGATATTGGGATGTAATGCTGCAATTTGGGCCAAAGATTGAGGGGGTGGCACCAATAAATATGCAACAGCTTTGGGACTTACAGCTAGCAGTAAATCCGCTGCAGGGAGATTCTGGGACTTGGGATGAACTCTACTGGTTGCAGTAGCTCATATCTACAGGGGGTCATGTTCCCACCATAACTAAGCCAATTATGGAGATATCGTACTGCAATTTGGTCCAGACACTAAGCAAAAATCACTAATAAATATGGAATAGCTTTGACACCTCCGGAATGGGTTAATCCAGGCCCCATTGCCCTGTAAGCTGCAATTAAGTGGTCTAGCTGCATAGAACCCCTGTACCTAGTGCGCCATTTTGGCAGCAGGGCTAAGCCAGATATTGGGATGTAATGCTGCAATTTGGGCCAAAGACTGAGGGGGTGGCACCAATAAATATGCAACAGCTTTGGGACTTACAGCTAGCAGTAAATCCGCTGCAGGGAGATTCTGCGACTTGGGATGAAATATACTGGTTGCAGTAATTCATATGTACAGGGGGTCATGTTTCCACCATAACTAAGCCAAATATTGAGATATTATGCTGCAATTTGGTCCAAACACTGATTAAAAATTACCAATAAAGATGGAGTAGCTTTGACACCTTCGAATTGGGTTAATCTATGTCACATTGCTCTGTAACCTGCGATGGGGTAGTCTAGCTGCATAAAACCCATATACCTGGGACGCCATTTTGGCAGGATAACTAAGCCAAATATTGGGATGTAATGCTGCAATTTGGGCCAAAGACTGAGGGGGTGGCACCAATAAATATGCAACAGCTTTGGGACTTACAGCTAGCAGTAAATCCGCTGCAGGGAGATTCTGCGACTTGGGATGAAATATACTGGTTGCAGTAATTCATATGTACAGGGGGTCATGTTTCCACCATAACTAAGCCAAATATTGAGATATTATGCTGCAATTTGGTCCAAACACTGAGTAAAAATTACCAATAAAGATGGAGTAGCTTTGACACCTTCGAATTGGGTTAATCTATGTCACATTGCTCTGTAACCTGCGATGGGGTAGTCTAGCTGCATAAAACCCATATACCTGGGACGCCATTTTGGCAGGATAACTAAGCCAAATATTGGGATGTAATGCTGCAATTTGGGCCAAAGACTGAGGGGGTGGCACCAATAAATATGCAACAGCTTTGGGACTTACAGCTAGGAGTAAATCCGCTGCAGGGAGATTCTGGGACTTAGGATGAACTCTACTGGTTGCAGTAGCTCATATATACAGGGGGTCATGTTCCCACCATAACTAAGCCAATTATGGAGATATCGTACTGCAATTTGGTCCAGACACTAAGCAAAAATCACTAATAAATATGGAATAGCTTTGACACCTCCGGAATGGGTTAATCCAGGCCCCATTGCCCTGTAAGCTGCAATTAAGTGGTCTAGCTGCCTAGAACCCCTGTACCTGGTGCGCCATTTTGGCAGCAGGGCTAAGCCAGATATTGGGATGTAATGCTGCAATTTGGGCCAAAGATTGAGGGGGTGGCACCAATAAATATGCAACAGCTTTGGGACTTACAGCTAGCAGTAAATCCGCTGCAGGGAGATTCTGGGACTTGGGATGAACTCTACTGGTTGCAGTAGCTCATATCTACAGGGGGTCATGTTCCCACCATAACTAAGCCAATTATGGAGATATCGTACTGCAATTTGGTCCAGACACTAAGCAAAAATCACTAATAAATATGGAATAGCTTTGACACCTCCGGAATGGGTTAATCCAGGCCCCATTGCCCTGTAAGCTGCAATTAAGTGGTCTAGCTGCATAGAACCCCTGTACCTAGTGCGCCATTTTGGCAGCAGGGCTAAGCCAGATATTGGGATGTAATGCTGCAATTTGGGCCAAAGACTGAGGGGGTGGCACCAATAAATATGCAACAGCTTTGGGACTTACAGCTAGCAGTAAATCCGCTGCAGGGAGATTCTGCGACTTGGGATGAAATATACTGGTTGCAGTAATTCATATGTACAGGGGGTCATGTTTCCACCATAACTAAGCCAAATATTGAGATATTATGCTGCAATTTGGTCCAAACACTGATTAAAAATTACCAATAAAGATGGAGTAGCTTTGACACCTTCGAATTGGGTTAATCTATGTCACATTGCTCTGTAACCTGCGATGGGGTAGTCTAGCTGCATAAAACCCATATACCTGGGACGCCATTTTGGCAGGATAACTAAGCCAAATATTGGGATGTAATGCTGCAATTTGGGCCAAAGACTGAGGGGGTGGCACCAATAAATATGCAACAGCTTTGGGACTTACAGCTAGCAGTAAATCCGCTGCAGGGAGATTCTGCGACTTGGGATGAAATATACTGGTTGCAGTAATTCATATGTACAGGGGGTCATGTTTCCACCATAACTAAGCCAAATATTGAGATATTATGCTGCAATTTGGTCCAAACACTGAGTAAAAATTACCAATAAAGATGGAGTAGCTTTGACACCTTCGAATTGGGTTAATCTATGTCACATTGCTCTGTAACCTGCGATGGGGTAGTCTAGCTGCATAAAACCCATATACCTGGGACGCCATTTTGGCAGGATAACTAAGCCAAATATTGGGATGTAATGCTGCAATTTGGGCCAAAGACTGAGGGGGTGGCACCAATAAATATGCAACAGCTTTGGGACTTACAGCTAGCAGTAAATCCGCTGCAGGGAGATTCTGCGACTTGGGATGAAATATACTGGTTGCAGTAATTCATATGTACAGGGGGTCATGTTTCCACCATAACTAAGCCAAATATTGAGATATTATGCTGCAATTTGGTCCAAACACTGAGTAAAAATTACCAATAAAGATGGAGTAGCTTTGACACCTTCGAATTGGGTTAATCTATGTCACATTGCTCTGTAACCTGCGATGGGGTAGTCTAGCTGCATAAAACCCATATACCTGGGACGCCATTTTGGCAGGATAACTAAGCCAAATATTGGGATGTAATGCTGCAATTTGGGCCAAAGACTGAGGGGGTGGCACCAATAAATATGCAACAGCTTTGGGACTTACAGCTAGCAGTAAATCCGCTGCAGGGAGATTCTGCGACTTGGGATGAAATATAATGGTTGCAGTAATTCATATGTACAGGGGGTCATGTTTCCACCATAACTAAGCCAAATATTGAGATATTATGCTGCAATTTGGTCCAAACACTGAGTAAAAATTACCAATAAAGATGGAGTAGCTTTGACACCTTCGAATTGGGTTAATCTATGTCACATTGCTCTGTAACCTGCGATGGGGTAGTCTAGCTGCATAAAACCCATATACCTGGGACGCCATTTTGGCAGGATAACTAAGCCAAATATTGGGATGTAATGCTGCAATTTGGGCCAAAGACTGAGGGGGTGGCACCAATAAATATGCAACAGCTTTGGGACTTACAGCTAGCAGTAAATCCGCTGCAGGGAGATTCTGCGACTTGGGATGAAATATACTGGTTGCAGTAATTCATATGTACAGGGGGTCATGTTTCCACCATAACTAAGCCAAATATTGAGATATTATGCTGCAATTTGGTCCAAACACTGAGTAAAAATTACCAATAAAGATGGAGTAGCTTTGACACCTTCGAATTGGGTTAATCTATGTCACATTGCTCTGTAACCTGCGATGGGGTAGTCTAGCTGCATAAAACCCATATACCTGGGACGCCATTTTGGCAGGATAACTAAGCCAAATATTGGGATGTAATGCTGCAATTTGGGCCAAAGACTGAGGGGGTGGCACCAATAAATATGCAACAGCTTTGGGACTTACAGCTAGGAGTAAATCCGCTGCAGGGAGATTCTGGGACTTAGGATGAACTCTACTGGTTGCAGTAGCTCATATATACAGGGGGTCATGTTCCCACCATAACTAAGCCAATTATGGAGATATCGTACTGCAATTTGGTCCAGACACTAAGCAAAAATCACTAATAAATATGGAATAGCTTTGACACCTCCGGAATGGGTTAATCCAGGCCCCATTGCCCTGTAAGCTGCAATTAAGTGGTCTAGCTGCCTAGAACCCCTGTACCTGGTGCGCCATTTTGGCAGCAGGGCTAAGCCAGATATTGGGATGTAATGCTGCAATTTGGGCCAAAGATTGAGGGGGTGGCACCAATAAATATGCAACAGCTTTGGGACTTACAGCTAGCAGTAAATCCGCTGCAGGGAGATTCTGGGACTTGGGATGAACTCTACTGGTTGCAGTAGCTCATATCTACAGGGGGTCATGTTCCCACCATAACTAAGCCAATTATGGAGATATCGTACTGCAATTTGGTCCAGACACTAAGCAAAAATCACTAATAAATATGGAATAGCTTTGACACCTCCGGAATGGGTTAATCCAGGCCCCATTGCCCTGTAAGCTGCAATTAAGTGGTCTAGCTGCCTAGAACCCCTGTACCTGGTGCGCCATTTTGGCAGCAGGGCTAAGCCAGATATTGGGATGTAATGCTGCAATTTGGGCCAAAGATTGAGGGGGTGGCACCAATAAATATGCAACAGCTTTGGGACTTACAGCTAGCAGTAAATCCGCTGCAGGGAGATTCTGGGACTTGGGATGAACTCTACTGGTTGCAGTAGCTCATATCTACAGGGGGTCATGTTCCCACCATAACTAAGCCAATTATGGAGATATCGTACTGCAATTTGGTCCAGACACTAAGCAAAAATCACTAATAAATATGGAATAGCTTTGACACCTCCGGAATGGGTTAATCCAGGCCCCATTGC
Source organism: Sabellastarte sp. h YS-2021 (assembly GCA_964017235.1). Taxonomy (NCBI): domain Eukaryota; kingdom Metazoa; phylum Annelida; class Polychaeta; order Sabellida; family Sabellidae; genus Sabellastarte; species Sabellastarte sp. h YS-2021. The sequence goes on along the minus strand of CAXHLB010000006.1, from coordinate 647,900 downwards.
CCTGTAAGCTGCAATTAAGTGGTCTAGCTGCCTAGAACCCCTGTACCTGGTGCGCCATTTTGGCAGCAGGGCTAAGCCAGATATTGGGATGTAATGCTGCAATTTGGGCCAAAGATTGAGGGGGTGGCACCAATAAATATGCAACAGCTTTGGGACTTACAGCTAGCAGTAAATCCGCTGCAGGGAGATTCTGGGACTTGGGATGAACTCTACTGGTTGCAGTAGCTCATATCTACAGGGGGTCATGTTCCCACCATAACTAAGCCAATTATGGAGATATCGTACTGCAATTTGGTCCAGACACTAAGCAAAAATCACTAATAAATATGGAATAGCTTTGACACCTCCGGAATGGGTTAATCCAGGCCCCATTGCCCTGTAAGCTGCAATTAAGTGGTCTAGCTGCATAGAACCCCTGTACCTGGTGCGCCATTTTGGCAGCAGGGCTAAGCCAGATATTGGGATGTAATGCTGCAATTTGGGCCAAAGACTGAGGGGGTGGCACCAATAAATATGCAACAGCTTTGGGACTTACAGCTAGCAGTAAATCCGCTGCAGGGAGATTCTGCGACTTGGGATGAAATATACTGGTTGCAGTAATTCATATGTACAGGGGGTCATGTTTCCACCATAACTAAGCCAAATATTGAGATATTATGCTGCAATTTGGTCCAAACACTGAGTAAAAATTACCAATAAAGATGGAGTAGCTTTGACACCTTCGAATTGGGTTAATCTATGTCACATTGCTCTGTAACCTGCGATGGGGTAGTCTAGCTGCATAAAACCCATATACCTGGGACGCCATTTTGGCAGGATAACTAAGCCAAATATTGGGATGTAATGCTGCAATTTGGGCCAAAGACTGAGGGGGTGGCACCAATAAATATGCAACAGCTTTGGGACTTACAGCTAGCAGTAAATCCGCTGCAGGGAGATTCTGCGACTTGGGATGAAATATACTGGTTGCAGTAATTCATATGTACAGGGGGTCATGTTTCCACCATAACTAAGCCAAATATTGAGATATTATGCTGCAATTTGGTCCAAACACTGAGTAAAAATTACCAATAAAGATGGAGTAGCTTTGACACCTTCGAATTGGGTTAATCTATGTCACATTGCTCTGTAACCTGCGATGGGGTAGTCTAGCTGCATAAAACCCATATACCTGGGACGCCATTTTGGCAGGATAACTAAGCCAAATATTGGGATGTAATGCTGCAATTTGGGCCAAAGACTGAGGGGGTGGCACCAATAAATATGCAACAGCTTTGGGACTTACAGCTAGCAGTAAATCCGCTGCAGGGAGATTCTGCGACTTGGGATGAAATATACTGGTTGCAGTAATTCATATGTACAGGGGGTCATGTTTCCACCATAACTAAGCCAAATATTGAGATATTATGCTGCAATTTGGTCCAAACACTGAGTAAAAATTACCAATAAAGATGGAGTAGCTTTGACACCTTCGAATTGGGTTAATCTATGTCACATTGCTCTGTAACCTGCGATGGGGTAGTCTAGCTGCATAAAACCCATATACCTGGGACGCCATTTTGGCAGGATAACTAAGCCAAATATTGGGATGTAATGCTGCAATTTGGGCCAAAGACTGAGGGGGTGGCACCAATAAATATGCAACAGCTTTGGGACTTACAGCTAGGAGTAAATCCGCTGCAGGGAGATTCTGGGACTTAGGATGAACTCTACTGGTTGCAGTAGCTCATATATACAGGGGGTCATGTTCCCACCATAACTAAGCCAATTATGGAGATATCGTACTGCAATTTGGTCCAGACACTAAGCAAAAATCACTAATAAATATGGAATAGCTTTGACACCTCCGGAATGGGTTAATCCAGGCCCCATTGCCCTGTAAGCTGCAATTAAGTGGTCTAGCTGCCTAGAACCCCTGTACCTGGTGCGCCATTTTGGCAGCAGGGCTAAGCCAGATATTGGGATGTAATGCTGCAATTTGGGCCAAAGATTGAGGGGGTGGCACCAATAAATATGCACCAGCTTTGGGACTTACAGCTAGCAGTAAATCCGCTGCAGGGAGATTCTGGGACTTGGGATGAACTCTACTGGTTGCAGTAGCTCATATCTACAGGGGGTCATGTTCCCACCATAACTAAGCCAATTATGGAGATATCGTACTGCAATTTGGTCCAGACACTAAGCAAAAATCACTAATAAATATGGAATAGCTTTGACACCTCCGGAATGGGTTAATCCAGGCCCCATTGCCCTGTAAGCTGCAATTAAGTGGTCTAGCTGCCTAGAACCCCTGTACCTGGTGCGCCATTTTGGCAGCAGGGCTAAGCCAGATATTGGGATGTAATGCTGCAATTTGGGCCAAAGATTGAGGGGGTGGCACCAATAAATATGCAACAGCTTTGGGACTTACAGCTAGCAGTAAATCCGCTGCAGGGAGATTCTGGGACTTGGGATGAACTCTACTGGTTGCAGTAGCTCATATCTACAGGGGGTCATGTTCCCACCATAACTAAGCCAATTATGGAGATATCGTACTGCAATTTGGTCCAGACACTAAGCAAAAATCACTAATAAATATGGAATAGCTTTGACACCTCCGGAATGGGTTAATCCAGGCCCCATTGCCCTGTAAGCTGCAATTAAGTGGTCTAGCTGCCTAGAACCCCTGTACCTGGTGCGCCATTTTGGCAGCAGGGCTAAGCCAGATATTGGGATGTAATGCTGCAATTTGGGCCAAAGATTGAGGGGGTGGCACCAATAAATATGCAACAGCTTTGGGACTTACAGCTAGCAGTAAATCCGCTGCAGGGAGATTCTGGGACTTGGGATGAACTCTACTGGTTGCAGTAGCTCATATCTACAGGGGGTCATGTTCCCACCATAACTAAGCCAATTATGGAGATATCGTACTGCAATTTGGTCCAGACACTAAGCAAAAATCACTAATAAATATGGAATAGCTTTGACACCTCCGGAATGGGTTAATCCAGGCCCCATTGCCCTGTAAGCTGCAATTAAGTGGTCTAGCTGCATAGAACCCCTGTACCTGGTGCGCCATTTTGGCAGCAGGGCTAAGCCAGATATTGGGATGTAATGCTGCAATTTGGGCCAAAGACTGAGGGGGTGGCACCAATAAATATGCAACAGCTTTGGGACTTACAGCTAGCAGTAAATCCGCTGCAGGGAGATTCTGCGACTTGGGATGAAATATACTGGTTGCAGTAATTCATATGTACAGGGGGTCATGTTTCCACCATAACTAAGCCAAATATTGAGATATTATGCTGCAATTTGGTCCAAACACTGAGTAAAAATTACCAATAAAGATGGAGTAGCTTTGACACCTTCGAATTGGGTTAATCTATGTCACATTGCTCTGTAACCTGCGATGGGGTAGTCTAGCTGCATAAAACCCATATACCTGGGACGCCATTTTGGCAGGATAACTAAGCCAAATATTGGGATGTAATGCTGCAATTTGGGCCAAAGACTGAGGGGGTGGCACCAATAAATATGCAACAGCTTTGGGACTTACAGCTAGCAGTAAATCCGCTGCAGGGAGATTCTGCGACTTGGGATGAAATATACTGGTTGCAGTAATTCATATGTACAGGGGGTCATGTTTCCACCATAACTAAGCCAAATATTGAGATATTATGCTGCAATTTGGTCCAAACACTGAGTAAAAATTACCAATAAAGATGGAGTAGCTTTGACACCTTCGAATTGGGTTAATCTATGTCACATTGCTCTGTAACCTGCGATGGGGTAGTCTAGCTGCATAAAACCCATATACCTGGGACGCCATTTTGGCAGGATAACTAAGCCAAATATTGGGATGTAATGCTGCAATTTGGGCCAAAGACTGAGGGGGTGGCACCAATAAATATGCAACAGCTTTGGGACTTACAGCTAGCAGTAAATCCGCTGCAGGGAGATTCTGCGACTTGGGATGAAATATACTGGTTGCAGTAATTCATATGTACAGGGGGTCATGTTTCCACCATAACTAAGCCAAATATTGAGATATTATGCTGCAATTTGGTCCAAACACTGAGTAAAAATTACCAATAAAGATGGAGTAGCTTTGACACCTTCGAATTGGGTTAATCTATGTCACATTGCTCTGTAACCTGCGATGGGGTAGTCTAGCTGCATAAAACCCATATACCTGGGACGCCATTTTGGCAGGATAACTAAGCCAAATATTGGGATGTAATGCTGCAATTTGGGCCAAAGACTGAGGGGGTGGCACCAATAAATATGCAACAGCTTTGGGACTTACAGCTAGGAGTAAATCCGCTGCAGGGAGATTCTGGGACTTAGGATGAACTCTACTGGTTGCAGTAGCTCATATATACAGGGGGTCATGTTCCCACCATAACTAAGCCAATTATGGAGATATCGTACTGCAATTTGGTCCAGACACTAAGCAAAAATCACTAATAAATATGGAATAGCTTTGACACCTCCGGAATGGGTTAATCCAGGCCCCATTGCCCTGTAAGCTGCAATTAAGTGGTCTAGCTGCCTAGAACCCCTGTACCTGGTGCGCCATTTTGGCAGCAGGGCTAAGCCAGATATTGGGATGTAATGCTGCAATTTGGGCCAAAGATTGAGGGGGTGGCACCAATAAATATGCACCAGCTTTGGGACTTACAGCTAGCAGTAAATCCGCTGCAGGGAGATTCTGGGACTTGGGATGAACTCTACTGGTTGCAGTAGCTCATATCTACAGGGGGTCATGTTCCCACCATAACTAAGCCAATTATGGAGATATCGTACTGCAATTTGGTCCAGACACTAAGCAAAAATCACTAATAAATATGGAATAGCTTTGACACCTCCGGAATGGGTTAATCCAGGCCCCATTGCCCTGTAAGCTGCAATTAAGTGGTCTAGCTGCCTAGAACCCCTGTACCTGGTGCGCCATTTTGGCAGCAGGGCTAAGCCAGATATTGGGATGTAATGCTGCAATTTGGGCCAAAGATTGAGGGGGTGGCACCAATAAATATGCAACAGCTTTGGGACTTACAGCTAGCAGTAAATCCGCTGCAGGGAGATTCTGGGACTTGGGATGAACTCTACTGGTTGCAGTAGCTCATATCTACAGGGGGTCATGTTCCCACCATAACTAAGCCAATTATGGAGATATCGTACTGCAATTTGGTCCAGACACTAAGCAAAAATCACTAATAAATATGGAATAGCTTTGACACCTCCGGAATGGGTTAATCCAGGCCCCATTGCCCTGTAAGCTGCAATTAAGTGGTCTAGCTGCCTAGAACCCCTGTACCTGGTGCGCCATTTTGGCAGCAGGGCTAAGCCAGATATTGGGATGTAATGCTGCAATTTGGGCCAAAGATTGAGGGGGTGGCACCAATAAATATGCAACAGCTTTGGGACTTACAGCTAGCAGTAAATCCGCTGCAGGGAGATTCTGGGACTTGGGATGAACTCTACTGGTTGCAGTAGCTCATATCTACAGGGGGTCATGTTCCCACCATAACTAAGCCAATTATGGAGATATCGTACTGCAATTTGGTCCAGACACTAAGCAAAAATCACTAATAAATATGGAATAGCTTTGACACCTCCGGAATGGGTTAATCCAGGCCCCATTGCCCTGTAAGCTGCAATTAAGTGGTCTAGCTGCATAGAACCCCTGTACCTGGTGCGCCATTTTGGCAGCAGGGCTAAGCCAGATATTGGGATGTAATGCTGCAATTTGGGCCAAAGACTGAGGGGGTGGCACCAATAAATATGCAACAGCTTTGGGACTTACAGCTAGCAGTAAATCCGCTGCAGGGAGATTCTGCGACTTGGGATGAAATATACTGGTTGCAGTAATTCATATGTACAGGGGGTCATGTTTCCACCATAACTAAGCCAAATATTGAGATATTATGCTGCAATTTGGTCCAAACACTGAGTAAAAATTACCAATAAAGATGGAGTAGCTTTGACACCTTCGAATTGGGTTAATCTATGTCACATTGCTCTGTAACCTGCGATGGGGTAGTCTAGCTGCATAAAACCCATATACCTGGGACGCCATTTTGGCAGGATAACTAAGCCAAATATTGGGATGTAATGCTGCAATTTGGGCCAAAGACTGAGGGGGTGGCACCAATAAATATGCAACAGCTTTGGGACTTACAGCTAGCAGTAAATCCGCTGCAGGGAGATTCTGCGACTTGGGATGAAATATACTGGTTGCAGTAATTCATATGTACAGGGGGTCATGTTTCCACCATAACTAAGCCAAATATTGAGATATTATGCTGCAATTTGGTCCAAACACTGAGTAAAAATTACCAATAAAGATGGAGTAGCTTTGACACCTTCGAATTGGGTTAATCTATGTCACATTGCTCTGTAACCTGCGATGGGGTAGTCTAGCTGCATAAAACCCATATACCTGGGACGCCATTTTGGCAGGATAACTAAGCCAAATATTGGGATGTAATGCTGCAATTTGGGCCAAAGACTGAGGGGGTGGCACCAATAAATATGCAACAGCTTTGGGACTTACAGCTAGCAGTAAATCCGCTGCAGGGAGATTCTGCGACTTGGGATGAAATATACTGGTTGCAGTAATTCATATGTACAGGGGGTCATGTTTCCACCATAACTAAGCCAAATATTGAGATATTATGCTGCAATTTGGTCCAAACACTGAGTAAAAATTACCAATAAAGATGGAGTAGCTTTGACACCTTCGAATTGGGTTAATCTATGTCACATTGCTCTGTAACCTGCGATGGGGTAGTCTAGCTGCATAAAACCCATATACCTGGGACGCCATTTTGGCAGGATAACTAAGCCAAATATTGGGATGTAATGCTGCAATTTGGGCCAAAGACTGAGGGGGTGGCACCAATAAATATGCAACAGCTTTGGGACTTACAGCTAGGAGTAAATCCGCTGCAGGGAGATTCTGGGACTTAGGATGAACTCTACTGGTTGCAGTAGCTCATATATACAGGGGGTCATGTTCCCACCATAACTAAGCCAATTATGGAGATATCGTACTGCAATTTGGTCCAGACACTAAGCAAAAATCACTAATAAATATGGAATAGCTTTGACACCTCCGGAATGGGTTAATCCAGGCCCCATTGCCCTGTAAGCTGCAATTAAGTGGTCTAGCTGCCTAGAACCCCTGTACCTGGTGCGCCATTTTGGCAGCAGGGCTAAGCCAGATATTGGGATGTAATGCTGCAATTTGGGCCAAAGATTGAGGGGGTGGCACCAATAAATATGCAACAGCTTTGGGACTTACAGCTAGCAGTAAATCCGCTGCAGGGAGATTCTGGGACTTGGGATGAACTCTACTGGTTGCAGTAGCTCATATCTACAGGGGGTCATGTTCCCACCATAACTAAGCCAATTATGGAGATATCGTACTGCAATTTGGTCCAGACACTAAGCAAAAATCACTAATAAATATGGAATAGCTTTGACACCTCCGGAATGGGTTAATCCAGGCCCCATTGCCCTGTAAGCTGCAATTAAGTGGTCTAGCTGCATAGAACCCCTGTACCTGGTGCGCCATTTTGGCAGCAGGGCTAAGCCAGATATTGGGATGTAATGCTGCAATTTGGGCCAAAGACTGAGGGGGTGGCACCAATAAATATGCAACAGCTTTGGGACTTACAGCTAGCAGTAAATCCGCTGCAGGGAGATTCTGCGACTTGGGATGAAATATACTGGTTGCAGTAATTCATATGTACAGGGGGTCATGTTTCCACCATAACTAAGCCAAATATTGAGATATTATGCTGCAATTTGGTCCAAACACTGAGTAAAAATTACCAATAAAGATGGAGTAGCTTTGACACCTTCGAATTGGGTTAATCTATGTCACATTGCTCTGTAACCTGCGATGGGGTAGTCTAGCTGCATAAAACCCATATACCTGGGACGCCATTTTGGCAGGATAACTAAGCCAAATATTGGGATGTAATGCTGCAATTTGGGCCAAAGACTGAGGGGGTGGCACCAATAAATATGCAACAGCTTTGGGACTTACAGCTAGCAGTAAATCCGCTGCAGGGAGATTCTGCGACTTGGGATGAAATATACTGGTTGCAGTAATTCATATGTACAGGGGGTCATGTTTCCACCATAACTAAGCCAAATATTGAGATATTATGCTGCAATTTGGTCCAAACACTGAGTAAAAATTACCAATAAAGATGGAGTAGCTTTGACACCTTCGAATTGGGTTAATCTATGTCACATTGCTCTGTAACCTGCGATGGGGTAGTCTAGCTGCATAAAACCCATATACCTGGGACGCCATTTTGGCAGGATAACTAAGCCAAATATTGGGATGTAATGCTGCAATTTGGGCCAAAGACTGAGGGGGTGGCACCAATAAATATGCAACAGCTTTGGGACTTACAGCTAGCAGTAAATCCGCTGCAGGGAGATTCTGCGACTTGGGATGAAATATAATGGTTGCAGTAATTCATATGTACAGGGGGTCATGTTTCCACCATAACTAAGCCAAATATTGAGATATTATGCTGCAATTTGGTCCAAACACTGAGTAAAAATTACCAATAAAGATGGAGTAGCTTTGACACCTTCGAATTGGGTTAATCTATGTCACATTGCTCTGTAACCTGCGATGGGGTAGTCTAGCTGCATAAAACCCATATACCTGGGACGCCATTTTGGCAGGATAACTAAGCCAAATATTGGGATGTAATGCTGCAATTTGGGCCAAAGACTGAGGGGGTGGCACCAATAAATATGCAACAGCTTTGGGACTTACAGCTAGCAGTAAATCCGCTGCAGGGAGATTCTGCGACTTGGGATGAAATATACTGGTTGCAGTAATTCATATGTACAGGGGGTCATGTTTCCACCATAACTAAGCCAAATATTGAGATATTATGCTGCAATTTGGTCCAAACACTGAGTAAAAATTACCAATAAAGATGGAGTAGCTTTGACACCTTCGAATTGGGTTAATCTATGTCACATTGCTCTGTAACCTGCGATGGGGTAGTCTAGCTGCATAAAACCCATATACCTGGGACGCCATTTTGGCAGGATAACTAAGCCAAATATTGGGATGTAATGCTGCAATTTGGGCCAAAGACTGAGGGGGTGGCACCAATAAATATGCAACAGCTTTGGGACTTACAGCTAGCAGTAAATCCGCTGCAGGGAGATTCTGCGACTTGGGATGAAATATAATGGTTGCAGTAATTCATATGTACAGGGGGTCATGTTTCCACCATAACTAAGCCAAATATTGAGATATTATGCTGCAATTTGGTCCAAACACTGAGTAAAAATTACCAATAAAGATGGAGTAGCTTTGACACCTTCGAATTGGGTTAATCTATGTCACATTGCTCTGTAACCTGCGATGGGGTAGTCTAGCTGCATAAAACCCATATACCTGGGACGCCATTTTGGCAGGATAACTAAGCCAAATATTGGGATGTAATGCTGCAATTTGGGCCAAAGACTGAGGGGGTGGCACCAATAAATATGCAACAGCTTTGGGACTTACAGCTAGCAGTAAATCCGCTGCAGGGAGATTCTGCGACTTGGGATGAAATATACTGGTTGCAGTAATTCATATGTACAGGGGGTCATGTTTCCACCATAACTAAGCCAAATATTGAGATATTATGCTGCAATTTGGTCCAAACACTGAGTAAAAATTACCAATAAAGATGGAGTAGCTTTGACACCTTCGAATTGGGTTAATCTATGTCACATTGCTCTGTAACCTGCGATGGGGTAGTCTAGCTGCATAAAACCCATATACCTGGGACGCCATTTTGGCAGGATAACTAAGCCAAATATTGGGATGTAATGCTGCAATTTGGGCCAAAGACTGAGGGGGTGGCACCAATAAATATGCAACAGCTTTGGGACTTACAGCTAGCAGTAAATCCGCTGCAGGGAGATTCTGCGACTTGGGATGAAATATAATGGTTGCAGTAATTCATATGTACAGGGGGTCATGTTTCCACCATAACTAAGCCAAATATTGAGATATTATGCTGCAATTTGGTCCAAACACTGAGTAAAAATTACCAATAAAGATGGAGTAGCTTTGACACCTTCGAATTGGGTTAATCTATGTCACATTGCTCTGTAACCTGCGATGGGGTAGTCTAGCTGCATAAAACCCATATACCTGGGACGCCATTTTGGCAGGATAACTAAGCCAAATATTGGGATGTAATGCTGCAATTTGGGCCAAAGACTGAGGGGGTGGCACCAATAAATATGCAACAGCTTTGGGACTTACAGCTAGCAGTAAATCCGCTGCAGGGAGATTCTGCGACTTGGGATGAAATATACTGGTTGCAGTAATTCATATGTACAGGGGGTCATGTTTCCACCATAACTAAGCCAAATATTGAGATATTATGCTGCAATTTGGTCCAAACACTGAGTAAAAATTACCAATAAAGATGGAGTAGCTTTGACACCTTCGAATTGGGTTAATCTATGTCACATTGCTCTGTAACCTGCGATGGGGTAGTCTAGCTGCATAAAACCCATATACCTGGGACGCCATTTTGGCAGGATAACTAAGCCAAATATTGGGATGTAATGCTGCAATTTGGGCCAAAGACTGAGGGGGTGGCACCAATAAATATGCAACAGCTTTGGGACTTACAGCTAGCAGTAAATCCGCTGCAGGGAGATTCTGCGACTTGGGATGAAATATACTGGTTGCAGTAATTCATATGTACAGGGGGTCATGTTTCCACCATAACTAAGCCAAATATTGAGATATTATGCTGCAATTTGGTCCAAACACTGAGTAAAAATTACCAATAAAGATGGAGTAGCTTTGACACCTTCGAATTGGGTTAATCTATGTCACATTGCTCTGTAACCTGCGATGGGGTAGTCTAGCTGCATAAAACCCATATACCTGGGACGCCATTTTGGCAGGATAACTAAGCCAAATATTGGGATGTAATGCTGCAATTTGGGCCAAAGACTGAGGGGGTGGCACCAATAAATATGCAACAGCTTTGGGACTTACAGCTAGCAGTAAATCCGCTGCAGGGAGATTCTGCGACTTGGGATGAAATATAATGGTTGCAGTAATTCATATGTACAGGGGGTCATGTTTCCACCATAACTAAGCCAAATATTGAGATATTATGCTGCAATTTGGTCCAAACACTGAGTAAAAATTACCAATAAAGATGGAGTAGCTTTGACACCTTCGAATTGGGTTAATCTATGTCACATTGCTCTGTAACCTGCGATGGGGTAGTCTAGCTGCATAAAACCCATATACCTGGGACGCCATTTTGGCAGGATAACTAAGCCAAATATTGGGATGTAATGCTGCAATTTGGGCCAAAGACTGAGGGGGTGGCACCAATAAATATGCAACAGCTTTGGGACTTACAGCTAGCAGTAAATCCGCTGCAGGGAGATTCTGCGACTTGGGATGAAATATACTGGTTGCAGTAATTCATATGTACAGGGGGTCATGTTTCCACCATAACTAAGCCAAATATTGAGATATTATGCTGCAATTTGGTCCAAACACTGAGTAAAAATTACCAATAAAGATGGAGTAGCTTTGACACCTTCGAATTGGGTTAATCTATGTCACATTGCTCTGTAACCTGCGATGGGGTAGTCTAGCTGCATAAAACCCATATACCTGGGACGCCATTTTGGCAGGATAACTAAGCCAAATATTGGGATGTAATGCTGCAATTTGGGCCAAAGACTGAGGGGGTGGCACCAATAAATATGCAACAGCTTTGGGACTTACAGCTAGCAGTAAATCCGCTGCAGGGAGATTCTGCGACTTGGGATGAAATATAATGGTTGCAGTAATTCATATGTACAGGGGGTCATGTTTCCACCATAACTAAGCCAAATATTGAGATATTATGCTGCAATTTGGTCCAAACACTGAGTAAAAATTACCAATAAAGATGGAGTAGCTTTGACACCTTCGAATTGGGTTAATCTATGTCACATTGCTCTGTAACCTGCGATGGGGTAGTCTAGCTGCATAAAACCCATATACCTGGGACGCCATTTTGGCAGGATAACTAAGCCAAATATTGGGATGTAATGCTGCAATTTGGGCCAAAGACTGAGGGGGTGGCACCAATAAATATGCAACAGCTTTGGGACTTACAGCTAGCAGTAAATCCGCTGCAGGGAGATTCTGCGACTTGGGATGAAATATACTGGTTGCAGTAATTCATATGTACAGGGGGTCATGTTTCCACCATAACTAAGCCAAATATTGAGATATTATGCTGCAATTTGGTCCAAACACTGAGTAAAAATTACCAATAAAGATGGAGTAGCTTTGACACCTTCGAATTGGGTTAATCTATGTCACATTGCTCTGTAACCTGCGATGGGGTAGTCTAGCTGCATAAAACCCATATACCTGGGACGCCATTTTGGCAGGATAACTAAGCCAAATATTGGGATGTAATGCTGCAATTTGGGCCAAAGACTGAGGGGGTGGCACCAATAAATATGCAACAGCTTTGGGACTTACAGCTAGGAGTAAATCCGCTGCAGGGAGATTCTGGGACTTAGGATGAACTCTACTGGTTGCAGTAGCTCATATATACAGGGGGTCATGTTCCCACCATAACTAAGCCAATTATGGAGATATCGTACTGCAATTTGGTCCAGACACTAAGCAAAAATCACTAATAAATATGGAATAGCTTTGACACCTCCGGAATGGGTTAATCCAGGCCCCATTGCCCTGTAAGCTGCAATTAAGTGGTCTAGCTGCCTAGAACCCCTGTACCTGGTGCGCCATTTTGGCAGCAGGGCTAAGCCAGATATTGGGATGTAATGCTGCAATTTGGGCCAAAGATTGAGGGGGTGGCACCAATAAATATGCAACAGCTTTGGGACTTACAGCTAGCAGTAAATCCGCTGCAGGGAGATTCTGGGACTTGGGATGAACTCTACTGGTTGCAGTAGCTCATATCTACAGGGGGTCATGTTCCCACCATAACTAAGCCAATTATGGAGATATCGTACTGCAATTTGGTCCAGACACTAAGCAAAAATCACTAATAAATATGGAATAGCTTTGACACCTCCGGAATGGGTTAATCCAGGCCCCATTGCCCTGTAAGCTGCAATTAAGTGGTCTAGCTGCCTAGAACCCCTGTACCTGGTGCGCCATTTTGGCAGCAGGGCTAAGCCAGATATTGGGATGTAATGCTGCAATTTGGGCCAAAGATTGAGGGGGTGGCACCAATAAATATGCAACAGCTTTGGGACTTACAGCTAGCAGTAAATCCGCTGCAGGGAGATTCTGGGACTTGGGATGAACTCTACTGGTTGCAGTAGCTCATATCTACAGGGGGTCATGTTCCCACCATAACTAAGCCAATTATGGAGATATCGTACTGCAATTTGGTCCAGACACTAAGCAAAAATCACTAATAAATATGGAATAGCTTTGACACCTCCGGAATGGGTTAATCCAGGCCCCATTGCCCTGTAAGCTGCAATTAAGTGGTCTAGCTGCCTAGAACCCCTGTACCTGGTGCGCCATTTTGGCAGCAGGGCTAAGCCAGATATTGGGATGTAATGCTGCAATTTGGGCCAAAGATTGAGGGGGTGGCACCAATAAATATGCAACAGCTTTGGGACTTACAGCTAGCAGTAAATCCGCTGCAGGGAGATTCTGGGACTTGGGATGAACTCTACTGGTTGCAGTAGCTCATATCTACAGGGGGTCATGTTCCCACCATAACTAAGCCAATTATGGAGATATCGTACTGCAATTTGGTCCAGACACTAAGCAAAAATCACTAATAAATATGGAATAGCTTTGACACCTCCGGAATGGGTTAATCCAGGCCCCATTGCCCTGTAAGCTGCAATTAAGTGGTCTAGCTGCATAGAACCCCTGTACCTGGTGCGCCATTTTGGCAGCAGGGCTAAGCCAGATATTGGGATGTAATGCTGCAATTTGGGCCAAAGACTGAGGGGGTGGCACCAATAAATATGCAACAGCTTTGGGACTTACAGCTAGCAGTAAATCCGCTGCAGGGAGATTCTGCGACTTGGGATGAAATATACTGGTTGCAGTAATTCATATGTACAGGGGGTCATGTTTCCACCATAACTAAGCCAAATATTGAGATATTATGCTGCAATTTGGTCCAAACACTGAGTAAAAATTACCAATAAAGATGGAGTAGCTTTGACACCTTCGAATTGGGTTAATCTATGTCACATTGCTCTGTAACCTGCGATGGGGTAGTCTAGCTGCATAAAACCCATATACCTGGGACGCCATTTTGGCAGGATAACTAAGCCAAATATTGGGATGTAATGCTGCAATTTGGGCCAAAGACTGAGGGGGTGGCACCAATAAATATGCAACAGCTTTGGGACTTACAGCTAGCAGTAAATCCGCTGCAGGGAGATTCTGCGACTTGGGATGAAATATACTGGTTGCAGTAATTCATATGTACAGGGGGTCATGTTTCCACCATAACTAAGCCAAATATTGAGATATTATGCTGCAATTTGGTCCAAACACTGAGTAAAAATTACCAATAAAGATGGAGTAGCTTTGACACCTTCGAATTGGGTTAATCTATGTCACATTGCTCTGTAACCTGCGATGGGGTAGTCTAGCTGCATAAAACCCATATACCTGGGACGCCATTTTGGCAGGATAACTAAGCCAAATATTGGGATGTAATGCTGCAATTTGGGCCAAAGACTGAGGGGGTGGCACCAATAAATATGCAACAGCTTTGGGACTTACAGCTAGCAGTAAATCCGCTGCAGGGAGATTCTGCGACTTGGGATGAAATATACTGGTTGCAGTAATTCATATGTACAGGGGGTCATGTTTCCACCATAACTAAGCCAAATATTGAGATATTATGCTGCAATTTGGTCCAAACACTGAGTAAAAATTACCAATAAAGATGGAGTAGCTTTGACACCTTCGAATTGGGTTAATCTATGTCACATTGCTCTGTAACCTGCGATGGGGTAGTCTAGCTGCATAAAACCCATATACCTGGGACGCCATTTTGGCAGGATAACTAAGCCAAATATTGGGATGTAATGCTGCAATTTGGGCCAAAGACTGAGGGGGTGGCACCAATAAATATGCAACAGCTTTGGGACTTACAGCTAGGAGTAAATCCGCTGCAGGGAGATTCTGGGACTTAGGATGAACTCTACTGGTTGCAGTAGCTCATATATACAGGGGGTCATGTTCCCACCATAACTAAGCCAATTATGGAGATATCGTACTGCAATTTGGTCCAGACACTAAGCAAAAATCACTAATAAATATGGAATAGCTTTGACACCTCCGGAATGGGTTAATCCAGGCCCCATTGCCCTGTAAGCTGCAATTAAGTGGTCTAGCTGCCTAGAACCCCTGTACCTGGTGCGCCATTTTGGCAGCAGGGCTAAGCCAGATATTGGGATGTAATGCTGCAATTTGGGCCAAAGATTGAGGGGGTGGCACCAATAAATATGCAACAGCTTTGGGACTTACAGCTAGCAGTAAATCCGCTGCAGGGAGATTCTGGGACTTGGGATGAACTCTACTGGTTGCAGTAGCTCATATCTACAGGGGGTCATGTTCCCACCATAACTAAGCCAATTATGGAGATATCGTACTGCAATTTG
Organism: Sabellastarte sp. h YS-2021; assembly: GCA_964017235.1. NCBI lineage: Eukaryota > Metazoa > Annelida > Polychaeta > Sabellida > Sabellidae > Sabellastarte > Sabellastarte sp. h YS-2021. The sequence goes on along the minus strand of CAXHLB010000006.1, from coordinate 632,231 downwards.
GTCCAGACACTAAGCAAAAATCACTAATAAATATGGAATAGCTTTGACACCTCCGGAATGGGTTAATCCAGGCCCCATTGCCCTGTAAGCTGCAATTAAGTGGTCTAGCTGCATAGAACCCCTGTACCTGGTGCGCCATTTTGGCAGCAGGGCTAAGCCAGATATTGGGATGTAATGCTGCAATTTGGGCCAAAGACTGAGGGGGTGGCACCAATAAATATGCAACAGCTTTGGGACTTACAGCTAGCAGTAAATCCGCTGCAGGGAGATTCTGCGACTTGGGATGAAATATACTGGTTGCAGTAATTCATATGTACAGGGGGTCATGTTTCCACCATAACTAAGCCAAATATTGAGATATTATGCTGCAATTTGGTCCAAACACTGAGTAAAAATTACCAATAAAGATGGAGTAGCTTTGACACCTTCGAATTGGGTTAATCTATGTCACATTGCTCTGTAACCTGCGATGGGGTAGTCTAGCTGCATAAAACCCATATACCTGGGACGCCATTTTGGCAGGATAACTAAGCCAAATATTGGGATGTAATGCTGCAATTTGGGCCAAAGACTGAGGGGGTGGCACCAATAAATATGCAACAGCTTTGGGACTTACAGCTAGCAGTAAATCCGCTGCAGGGAGATTCTGCGACTTGGGATGAAATATACTGGTTGCAGTAATTCATATGTACAGGGGGTCATGTTTCCACCATAACTAAGCCAAATATTGAGATATTATGCTGCAATTTGGTCCAAACACTGAGTAAAAATTACCAATAAAGATGGAGTAGCTTTGACACCTTCGAATTGGGTTAATCTATGTCACATTGCTCTGTAACCTGCGATGGGGTAGTCTAGCTGCATAAAACCCATATACCTGGGACGCCATTTTGGCAGGATAACTAAGCCAAATATTGGGATGTAATGCTGCAATTTGGGCCAAAGACTGAGGGGGTGGCACCAATAAATATGCAACAGCTTTGGGACTTACAGCTAGCAGTAAATCCGCTGCAGGGAGATTCTGCGACTTGGGATGAAATATACTGGTTGCAGTAATTCATATGTACAGGGGGTCATGTTTCCACCATAACTAAGCCAAATATTGAGATATTATGCTGCAATTTGGTCCAAACACTGAGTAAAAATTACCAATAAAGATGGAGTAGCTTTGACACCTTCGAATTGGGTTAATCTATGTCACATTGCTCTGTAACCTGCGATGGGGTAGTCTAGCTGCATAAAACCCATATACCTGGGACGCCATTTTGGCAGGATAACTAAGCCAAATATTGGGATGTAATGCTGCAATTTGGGCCAAAGACTGAGGGGGTGGCACCAATAAATATGCAACAGCTTTGGGACTTACAGCTAGGAGTAAATCCGCTGCAGGGAGATTCTGGGACTTAGGATGAACTCTACTGGTTGCAGTAGCTCATATATACAGGGGGTCATGTTCCCACCATAACTAAGCCAATTATGGAGATATCGTACTGCAATTTGGTCCAGACACTAAGCAAAAATCACTAATAAATATGGAATAGCTTTGACACCTCCGGAATGGGTTAATCCAGGCCCCATTGCCCTGTAAGCTGCAATTAAGTGGTCTAGCTGCCTAGAACCCCTGTACCTGGTGCGCCATTTTGGCAGCAGGGCTAAGCCAGATATTGGGATGTAATGCTGCAATTTGGGCCAAAGATTGAGGGGGTGGCACCAATAAATATGCAACAGCTTTGGGACTTACAGCTAGCAGTAAATCCGCTGCAGGGAGATTCTGGGACTTGGGATGAACTCTACTGGTTGCAGTAGCTCATATCTACAGGGGGTCATGTTCCCACCATAACTAAGCCAATTATGGAGATATCGTACTGCAATTTGGTCCAGACACTAAGCAAAAATCACTAATAAATATGGAATAGCTTTGACACCTCCGGAATGGGTTAATCCAGGCCCCATTGCCCTGTAAGCTGCAATTAAGTGGTCTAGCTGCATAGAACCCCTGTACCTGGTGCGCCATTTTGGCAGCAGGGCTAAGCCAGATATTGGGATGTAATGCTGCAATTTGGGCCAAAGACTGAGGGGGTGGCACCAATAAATATGCAACAGCTTTGGGACTTACAGCTAGCAGTAAATCCGCTGCAGGGAGATTCTGCGACTTGGGATGAAATATACTGGTTGCAGTAATTCATATGTACAGGGGGTCATGTTTCCACCATAACTAAGCCAAATATTGAGATATTATGCTGCAATTTGGTCCAAACACTGAGTAAAAATTACCAATAAAGATGGAGTAGCTTTGACACCTTCGAATTGGGTTAATCTATGTCACATTGCTCTGTAACCTGCGATGGGGTAGTCTAGCTGCATAAAACCCATATACCTGGGACGCCATTTTGGCAGGATAACTAAGCCAAATATTGGGATGTAATGCTGCAATTTGGGCCAAAGACTGAGGGGGTGGCACCAATAAATATGCAACAGCTTTGGGACTTACAGCTAGCAGTAAATCCGCTGCAGGGAGATTCTGCGACTTGGGATGAAATATACTGGTTGCAGTAATTCATATGTACAGGGGGTCATGTTTCCACCATAACTAAGCCAAATATTGAGATATTATGCTGCAATTTGGTCCAAACACTGAGTAAAAATTACCAATAAAGATGGAGTAGCTTTGACACCTTCGAATTGGGTTAATCTATGTCACATTGCTCTGTAACCTGCGATGGGGTAGTCTAGCTGCATAAAACCCATATACCTGGGACGCCATTTTGGCAGGATAACTAAGCCAAATATTGGGATGTAATGCTGCAATTTGGGCCAAAGACTGAGGGGGTGGCACCAATAAATATGCAACAGCTTTGGGACTTACAGCTAGCAGTAAATCCGCTGCAGGGAGATTCTGCGACTTGGGATGAAATATACTGGTTGCAGTAATTCATATGTACAGGGGGTCATGTTTCCACCATAACTAAGCCAAATATTGAGATATTATGCTGCAATTTGGTCCAAACACTGAGTAAAAATTACCAATAAAGATGGAGTAGCTTTGACACCTTCGAATTGGGTTAATCTATGTCACATTGCTCTGTAACCTGCGATGGGGTAGTCTAGCTGCATAAAACCCATATACCTGGGACGCCATTTTGGCAGGATAACTAAGCCAAATATTGGGATGTAATGCTGCAATTTGGGCCAAAGACTGAGGGGGTGGCACCAATAAATATGCAACAGCTTTGGGACTTACAGCTAGGAGTAAATCCGCTGCAGGGAGATTCTGGGACTTAGGATGAACTCTACTGGTTGCAGTAGCTCATATATACAGGGGGTCATGTTCCCACCATAACTAAGCCAATTATGGAGATATCGTACTGCAATTTGGTCCAGACACTAAGCAAAAATCACTAATAAATATGGAATAGCTTTGACACCTCCGGAATGGGTTAATCCAGGCCCCATTGCCCTGTAAGCTGCAATTAAGTGGTCTAGCTGCCTAGAACCCCTGTACCTGGTGCGCCATTTTGGCAGCAGGGCTAAGCCAGATATTGGGATGTAATGCTGCAATTTGGGCCAAAGATTGAGGGGGTGGCACCAATAAATATGCAACAGCTTTGGGACTTACAGCTAGCAGTAAATCCGCTGCAGGGAGATTCTGGGACTTGGGATGAACTCTACTGGTTGCAGTAGCTCATATCTACAGGGGGTCATGTTCCCACCATAACTAAGCCAATTATGGAGATATCGTACTGCAATTTGGTCCAGACACTAAGCAAAAATCACTAATAAATATGGAATAGCTTTGACACCTCCGGAATGGGTTAATCCAGGCCCCATTGCCCTGTAAGCTGCAATTAAGTGGTCTAGCTGCATAGAACCCCTGTACCTGGTGCGCCATTTTGGCAGCAGGGCTAAGCCAGATATTGGGATGTAATGCTGCAATTTGGGCCAAAGACTGAGGGGGTGGCACCAATAAATATGCAACAGCTTTGGGACTTACAGCTAGCAGTAAATCCGCTGCAGGGAGATTCTGCGACTTGGGATGAAATATACTGGTTGCAGTAATTCATATGTACAGGGGGTCATGTTTCCACCATAACTAAGCCAAATATTGAGATATTATGCTGCAATTTGGTCCAAACACTGAGTAAAAATTACCAATAAAGATGGAGTAGCTTTGACACCTTCGAATTGGGTTAATCTATGTCACATTGCTCTGTAACCTGCGATGGGGTAGTCTAGCTGCATAAAACCCATATACCTGGGACGCCATTTTGGCAGGATAACTAAGCCAAATATTGGGATGTAATGCTGCAATTTGGGCCAAAGACTGAGGGGGTGGCACCAATAAATATGCAACAGCTTTGGGACTTACAGCTAGCAGTAAATCCGCTGCAGGGAGATTCTGCGACTTGGGATGAAATATACTGGTTGCAGTAATTCATATGTACAGGGGGTCATGTTTCCACCATAACTAAGCCAAATATTGAGATATTATGCTGCAATTTGGTCCAAACACTGAGTAAAAATTACCAATAAAGATGGAGTAGCTTTGACACCTTCGAATTGGGTTAATCTATGTCACATTGCTCTGTAACCTGCGATGGGGTAGTCTAGCTGCATAAAACCCATATACCTGGGACGCCATTTTGGCAGGATAACTAAGCCAAATATTGGGATGTAATGCTGCAATTTGGGCCAAAGACTGAGGGGGTGGCACCAATAAATATGCAACAGCTTTGGGACTTACAGCTAGCAGTAAATCCGCTGCAGGGAGATTCTGCGACTTGGGATGAAATATACTGGTTGCAGTAATTCATATGTACAGGGGGTCATGTTTCCACCATAACTAAGCCAAATATTGAGATATTATGCTGCAATTTGGTCCAAACACTGAGTAAAAATTACCAATAAAGATGGAGTAGCTTTGACACCTTCGAATTGGGTTAATCTATGTCACATTGCTCTGTAACCTGCGATGGGGTAGTCTAGCTGCATAAAACCCATATACCTGGGACGCCATTTTGGCAGGATAACTAAGCCAAATATTGGGATGTAATGCTGCAATTTGGGCCAAAGACTGAGGGGGTGGCACCAATAAATATGCAACAGCTTTGGGACTTACAGCTAGCAGTAAATCCGCTGCAGGGAGATTCTGCGACTTGGGATGAAATATACTGGTTGCAGTAATTCATATGTACAGGGGGTCATGTTTCCACCATAACTAAGCCAAATATTGAGATATTATGCTGCAATTTGGTCCAAACACTGAGTAAAAATTACCAATAAAGATGGAGTAGCTTTGACACCTTCGAATTGGGTTAATCTATGTCACATTGCTCTGTAACCTGCGATGGGGTAGTCTAGCTGCATAAAACCCATATACCTGGGACGCCATTTTGGCAGGATAACTAAGCCAAATATTGGGATGTAATGCTGCAATTTGGGCCAAAGACTGAGGGGGTGGCACCAATAAATATGCAACAGCTTTGGGACTTACAGCTAGGAGTAAATCCGCTGCAGGGAGATTCTGGGACTTAGGATGAACTCTACTGGTTGCAGTAGCTCATATATACAGGGGGTCATGTTCCCACCATAACTAAGCCAATTATGGAGATATCGTACTGCAATTTGGTCCAGACACTAAGCAAAAATCACTAATAAATATGGAATAGCTTTGACACCTCCGGAATGGGTTAATCCAGGCCCCATTGCCCTGTAAGCTGCAATTAAGTGGTCTAGCTGCCTAGAACCCCTGTACCTGGTGCGCCATTTTGGCAGCAGGGCTAAGCCAGATATTGGGATGTAATGCTGCAATTTGGGCCAAAGATTGAGGGGGTGGCACCAATAAATATGCAACAGCTTTGGGACTTACAGCTAGCAGTAAATCCGCTGCAGGGAGATTCTGGGACTTGGGATGAACTCTACTGGTTGCAGTAGCTCATATCTACAGGGGGTCATGTTCCCACCATAACTAAGCCAATTATGGAGATATCGTACTGCAATTTGGTCCAGACACTAAGCAAAAATCACTAATAAATATGGAATAGCTTTGACACCTCCGGAATGGGTTAATCCAGGCCCCATTGCCCTGTAAGCTGCAATTAAGTGGTCTAGCTGCCTAGAACCCCTGTACCTGGTGCGCCATTTTGGCAGCAGGGCTAAGCCAGATATTGGGATGTAATGCTGCAATTTGGGCCAAAGATTGAGGGGGTGGCACCAATAAATATGCAACAGCTTTGGGACTTACAGCTAGCAGTAAATCCGCTGCAGGGAGATTCTGGGACTTGGGATGAACTCTACTGGTTGCAGTAGCTCATATCTACAGGGGGTCATGTTCCCACCATAACTAAGCCAATTATGGAGATATCGTACTGCAATTTGGTCCAGACACTAAGCAAAAATCACTAATAAATATGGAATAGCTTTGACACCTCCGGAATGGGTTAATCCAGGCCCCATTGCCCTGTAAGCTGCAATTAAGTGGTCTAGCTGCATAGAACCCCTGTACCTGGTGCGCCATTTTGGCAGCAGGGCTAAGCCAGATATTGGGATGTAATGCTGCAATTTGGGCCAAAGACTGAGGGGGTGGCACCAATAAATATGCAACAGCTTTGGGACTTACAGCTAGCAGTAAATCCGCTGCAGGGAGATTCTGCGACTTGGGATGAAATATACTGGTTGCAGTAATTCATATGTACAGGGGGTCATGTTTCCACCATAACTAAGCCAAATATTGAGATATTATGCTGCAATTTGGTCCAAACACTGAGTAAAAATTACCAATAAAGATGGAGTAGCTTTGACACCTTCGAATTGGGTTAATCTATGTCACATTGCTCTGTAACCTGCGATGGGGTAGTCTAGCTGCATAAAACCCATATACCTGGGACGCCATTTTGGCAGGATAACTAAGCCAAATATTGGGATGTAATGCTGCAATTTGGGCCAAAGACTGAGGGGGTGGCACCAATAAATATGCAACAGCTTTGGGACTTACAGCTAGCAGTAAATCCGCTGCAGGGAGATTCTGCGACTTGGGATGAAATATACTGGTTGCAGTAATTCATATGTACAGGGGGTCATGTTTCCACCATAACTAAGCCAAATATTGAGATATTATGCTGCAATTTGGTCCAAACACTGAGTAAAAATTACCAATAAAGATGGAGTAGCTTTGACACCTTCGAATTGGGTTAATCTATGTCACATTGCTCTGTAACCTGCGATGGGGTAGTCTAGCTGCATAAAACCCATATACCTGGGACGCCATTTTGGCAGGATAACTAAGCCAAATATTGGGATGTAATGCTGCAATTTGGGCCAAAGACTGAGGGGGTGGCACCAATAAATATGCAACAGCTTTGGGACTTACAGCTAGCAGTAAATCCGCTGCAGGGAGATTCTGCGACTTGGGATGAAATATACTGGTTGCAGTAATTCATATGTACAGGGGGTCATGTTTCCACCATAACTAAGCCAAATATTGAGATATTATGCTGCAATTTGGTCCAAACACTGAGTAAAAATTACCAATAAAGATGGAGTAGCTTTGACACCTTCGAATTGGGTTAATCTATGTCACATTGCTCTGTAACCTGCGATGGGGTAGTCTAGCTGCATAAAACCCATATACCTGGGACGCCATTTTGGCAGGATAACTAAGCCAAATATTGGGATGTAATGCTGCAATTTGGGCCAAAGACTGAGGGGGTGGCACCAATAAATATGCAACAGCTTTGGGACTTACAGCTAGGAGTAAATCCGCTGCAGGGAGATTCTGGGACTTAGGATGAACTCTACTGGTTGCAGTAGCTCATATATACAGGGGGTCATGTTCCCACCATAACTAAGCCAATTATGGAGATATCGTACTGCAATTTGGTCCAGACACTAAGCAAAAATCACTAATAAATATGGAATAGCTTTGACACCTCCGGAATGGGTTAATCCAGGCCCCATTGCCCTGTAAGCTGCAATTAAGTGGTCTAGCTGCCTAGAACCCCTGTACCTGGTGCGCCATTTTGGCAGCAGGGCTAAGCCAGATATTGGGATGTAATGCTGCAATTTGGGCCAAAGATTGAGGGGGTGGCACCAATAAATATGCAACAGCTTTGGGACTTACAGCTAGCAGTAAATCCGCTGCAGGGAGATTCTGGGACTTGGGATGAACTCTACTGGTTGCAGTAGCTCATATCTACAGGGGGTCATGTTCCCACCATAACTAAGCCAATTATGGAGATATCGTACTGCAATTTGGTCCAGACACTAAGCAAAAATCACTAATAAATATGGAATAGCTTTGACACCTCCGGAATGGGTTAATCCAGGCCCCATTGCCCTGTAAGCTGCAATTAAGTGGTCTAGCTGCATAGAACCCCTGTACCTGGTGCGCCATTTTGGCAGCAGGGCTAAGCCAGATATTGGGATGTAATGCTGCAATTTGGGCCAAAGACTGAGGGGGTGGCACCAATAAATATGCAACAGCTTTGGGACTTACAGCTAGCAGTAAATCCGCTGCAGGGAGATTCTGCGACTTGGGATGAAATATACTGGTTGCAGTAATTCATATGTACAGGGGGTCATGTTTCCGCCATAACTAAGCCAAATATTGAGATATTATGCTGCAATTTGGTCCAAACACTGAGTAAAAATTACCAATAAAGATGGAGTAGCTTTGACACCTTCGAATTGGGTTAATCTATGTCACATTGCTCTGTAACCTGCGATGGGGTAGTCTAGCTGCATAAAACCCATATACCTGGGACGCCATTTTGGCAGGATAACTAAGCCAAATATTGGGATGTAATGCTGCAATTTGGGCCAAAGACTGAGGGGGTGGCACCAATAAATATGCAACAGCTTTGGGACTTACAGCTAGCAGTAAATCCGCTGCAGGGAGATTCTGCGACTTGGGATGAAATATACTGGTTGCAGTAATTCATATGTACAGGGGGTCATGTTTCCACCATAACTAAGCCAAATATTGAGATATTATGCTGCAATTTGGTCCAAACACTGAGTAAAAATTACCAATAAAGATGGAGTAGCTTTGACACCTTCGAATTGGGTTAATCTATGTCACATTGCTCTGTAACCTGCGATGGGGTAGTCTAGCTGCATAAAACCCATATACCTGGGACGCCATTTTGGCAGGATAACTAAGCCAAATATTGGGATGTAATGCTGCAATTTGGGCCAAAGACTGAGGGGGTGGCACCAATAAATATGCAACAGCTTTGGGACTTACAGCTAGCAGTAAATCCGCTGCAGGGAGATTCTGCGACTTGGGATGAAATATACTGGTTGCAGTAATTCATATGTACAGGGGGTCATGTTTCCACCATAACTAAGCCAAATATTGAGATATTATGCTGCAATTTGGTCCAAACACTGAGTAAAAATTACCAATAAAGATGGAGTAGCTTTGACACCTTCGAATTGGGTTAATCTATGTCACATTGCTCTGTAACCTGCGATGGGGTAGTCTAGCTGCATAAAACCCATATACCTGGGACGCCATTTTGGCAGGATAACTAAGCCAAATATTGGGATGTAATGCTGCAATTTGGGCCAAAGACTGAGGGGGTGGCACCAATAAATATGCAACAGCTTTGGGACTTACAGCTAGGAGTAAATCCGCTGCAGGGAGATTCTGGGACTTAGGATGAACTCTACTGGTTGCAGTAGCTCATATATACAGGGGGTCATGTTCCCACCATAACTAAGCCAATTATGGAGATATCGTACTGCAATTTGGTCCAGACACTAAGCAAAAATCACTAATAAATATGGAATAGCTTTGACACCTCCGGAATGGGTTAATCCAGGCCCCATTGCCCTGTAAGCTGCAATTAAGTGGTCTAGCTGCCTAGAACCCCTGTACCTGGTGCGCCATTTTGGCAGCAGGGCTAAGCCAGATATTGGGATGTAATGCTGCAATTTGGGCCAAAGATTGAGGGGGTGGCACCAATAAATATGCAACAGCTTTGGGACTTACAGCTAGCAGTAAATCCGCTGCAGGGAGATTCTGGGACTTGGGATGAACTCTACTGGTTGCAGTAGCTCATATCTACAGGGGGTCATGTTCCCACCATAACTAAGCCAATTATGGAGATATCGTACTGCAATTTGGTCCAGACACTAAGCAAAAATCACTAATAAATATGGAATAGCTTTGACACCTCCGGAATGGGTTAATCCAGGCCCCATTGCCCTGTAAGCTGCAATTAAGTGGTCTAGCTGCATAGAACCCCTGTACCTGGTGCGCCATTTTGGCAGCAGGGCTAAGCCAGATATTGGGATGTAATGCTGCAATTTGGGCCAAAGACTGAGGGGGTGGCACCAATAAATATGCAACAGCTTTGGGACTTACAGCTAGCAGTAAATCCGCTGCAGGGAGATTCTGCGACTTGGGATGAAATATACTGGTTGCAGTAATTCATATGTACAGGGGGTCATGTTTCCACCATAACTAAGCCAAATATTGAGATATTATGCTGCAATTTGGTCCAAACACTGAGTAAAAATTACCAATAAAGATGGAGTAGCTTTGACACCTTCGAATTGGGTTAATCTATGTCACATTGCTCTGTAACCTGCGATGGGGTAGTCTAGCTGCATAAAACCCATATACCTGGGACGCCATTTTGGCAGGATAACTAAGCCAAATATTGGGATGTAATGCTGCAATTTGGGCCAAAGACTGAGGGGGTGGCACCAATAAATATGCAACAGCTTTGGGACTTACAGCTAGCAGTAAATCCGCTGCAGGGAGATTCTGCGACTTGGGATGAAATATACTGGTTGCAGTAATTCATATGTACAGGGGGTCATGTTTCCACCATAACTAAGCCAAATATTGAGATATTATGCTGCAATTTGGTCCAAACACTGAGTAAAAATTACCAATAAAGATGGAGTAGCTTTGACACCTTCGAATTGGGTTAATCTATGTCACATTGCTCTGTAACCTGCGATGGGGTAGTCTAGCTGCATAAAACCCATATACCTGGGACGCCATTTTGGCAGGATAACTAAGCCAAATATTGGGATGTAATGCTGCAATTTGGGCCAAAGACTGAGGGGGTGGCACCAATAAATATGCAACAGCTTTGGGACTTACAGCTAGCAGTAAATCCGCTGCAGGGAGATTCTGCGACTTGGGATGAAATATACTGGTTGCAGTAATTCATATGTACAGGGGGTCATGTTTCCACCATAACTAAGCCAAATATTGAGATATTATGCTGCAATTTGGTCCAAACACTGAGTAAAAATTACCAATAAAGATGGAGTAGCTTTGACACCTTCGAATTGGGTTAATCTATGTCACATTGCTCTGTAACCTGCGATGGGGTAGTCTAGCTGCATAAAACCCATATACCTGGGACGCCATTTTGGCAGGATAACTAAGCCAAATATTGGGATGTAATGCTGCAATTTGGGCCAAAGACTGAGGGGGTGGCACCAATAAATATGCAACAGCTTTGGGACTTACAGCTAGGAGTAAATCCGCTGCAGGGAGATTCTGGGACTTAGGATGAACTCTACTGGTTGCAGTAGCTCATATATACAGGGGGTCATGTTCCCACCATAACTAAGCCAATTATGGAGATATCGTACTGCAATTTGGTCCAGACACTAAGCAAAAATCACTAATAAATATGGAATAGCTTTGACACCTCCGGAATGGGTTAATCCAGGCCCCATTGCCCTGTAAGCTGCAATTAAGTGGTCTAGCTGCCTAGAACCCCTGTACCTGGTGCGCCATTTTGGCAGCAGGGCTAAGCCAGATATTGGGATGTAATGCTGCAATTTGGGCCAAAGATTGAGGGGGTGGCACCAATAAATATGCAACAGCTTTGGGACTTACAGCTAGCAGTAAATCCGCTGCAGGGAGATTCTGGGACTTGGGATGAACTCTACTGGTTGCAGTAGCTCATATCTACAGGGGGTCATGTTCCCACCATAACTAAGCCAATTATGGAGATATCGTACTGCAATTTGGTCCAGACACTAAGCAAAAATCACTAATAAATATGGAATAGCTTTGACACCTCCGGAATGGGTTAATCCAGGCCCCATTGCCCTGTAAGCTGCAATTAAGTGGTCTAGCTGCATAGAACCCCTGTACCTGGTGCGCCATTTTGGCAGCAGGGCTAAGCCAGATATTGGGATGTAATGCTGCAATTTGGGCCAAAGACTGAGGGGGTGGCACCAATAAATATGCAACAGCTTTGGGACTTACAGCTAGCAGTAAATCCGCTGCAGGGAGATTCTGCGACTTGGGATGAAATATACTGGTTGCAGTAATTCATATGTACAGGGGGTCATGTTTCCACCATAACTAAGCCAAATATTGAGATATTATGCTGCAATTTGGTCCAAACACTGAGTAAAAATTACCAATAAAGATGGAGTAGCTTTGACACCTTCGAATTGGGTTAATCTATGTCACATTGCTCTGTAACCTGCGATGGGGTAGTCTAGCTGCATAAAACCCATATACCTGGGACGCCATTTTGGCAGGATAACTAAGCCAAATATTGGGATGTAATGCTGCAATTTGGGCCAAAGACTGAGGGGGTGGCACCAATAAATATGCAACAGCTTTGGGACTTACAGCTAGCAGTAAATCCGCTGCAGGGAGATTCTGCGACTTGGGATGAAATATACTGGTTGCAGTAATTCATATGTACAGGGGGTCATGTTTCCACCATAACTAAGCCAAATATTGAGATATTATGCTGCAATTTGGTCCAAACACTGAGTAAAAATTACCAATAAAGATGGAGTAGCTTTGACACCTTCGAATTGGGTTAATCTATGTCACATTGCTCTGTAACCTGCGATGGGGTAGTCTAGCTGCATAAAACCCATATACCTGGGACGCCATTTTGGCAGGATAACTAAGCCAAATATTGGGATGTAATGCTGCAATTTGGGCCAAAGACTGAGGGGGTGGCACCAATAAATATGCAACAGCTTTGGGACTTACAGCTAGCAGTAAATCCGCTGCAGGGAGATTCTGCGACTTGGGATGAAATATACTGGTTGCAGTAATTCATATGTACAGGGGGTCATGTTTCCACCATAACTAAGCCAAATATTGAGATATTATGCTGCAATTTGGTCCAAACACTGAGTAAAAATTACCAATAAAGATGGAGTAGCTTTGACACCTTCGAATTGGGTTAATCTATGTCACATTGCTCTGTAACCTGCGATGGGGTAGTCTAGCTGCATAAAACCCATATACCTGGGACGCCATTTTGGCAGGATAACTAAGCCAAATATTGGGATGTAATGCTGCAATTTGGGCCAAAGACTGAGGGGGTGGCACCAATAAATATGCAACAGCTTTGGGACTTACAGCTAGCAGTAAATCCGCTGCAGGGAGATTCTGCGACTTGGGATGAAATATACTGGTTGCAGTAATTCATATGTACAGGGGGTCATGTTTCCACCATAACTAAGCCAAATATTGAGATATTATGCTGCAATTTGGTCCAAACACTGAGTAAAAATTACCAATAAAGATGGAGTAGCTTTGACACCTTCGAATTGGGTTAATCTATGTCACATTGCTCTGTAACCTGCGATGGGGTAGTCTAGCTGCATAAAACCCATATACCTGGGACGCCATTTTGGCAGGATAACTAAGCCAAATATTGGGATGTAATGCTGCAATTTGGGCCAAAGACTGAGGGGGTGGCACCAATAAATATGCAACAGCTTTGGGACTTACAGCTAGGAGTAAATCCGCTGCAGGGAGATTCTGGGACTTAGGATGAACTCTACTGGTTGCAGTAGCTCATATATACAGGGGGTCATGTTCCCACCATAACTAAGCCAATTATGGAGATATCGTACTGCAATTTGGTCCAGACACTAAGCAAAAATCACTAATAAATATGGAATAGCTTTGACACCTCCGGAATGGGTTAATCCAGGCCCCATTGCCCTGTAAGCTGCAATTAAGTGGTCTAGCTGCCTAGAACCCCTGTACCTGGTGCGCCATTTTGGCAGCAGGGCTAAGCCAGATATTGGGATGTAATGCTGCAATTTGGGCCAAAGATTGAGGGGGTGGCACCAATAAATATGCAACAGCTTTGGGACTTACAGCTAGCAGTAAATCCGCTGCAGGGAGATTCTGGGACTTGGGATGAACTCTACTGGTTGCAGTAGCTCATATCTACAGGGGGTCATGTTCCCACCATAACTAAGCCAATTATGGAGATATCGTACTGCAATTTGGTCCAGACACTAAGCAAAAATCACTAATAAATATGGAATAGCTTTGACACCTCCGGAATGGGTTAATCCAGGCCCCATTGCCCTGTAAGCTGCAATTAAGTGGTCTAGCTGCCTAGAACCCCTGTACCTGGTGCGCCATTTTGGCAGCAGGGCTAAGCCAGATATTGGGATGTAATGCTGCAATTTGGGCCAAAGATTGAGGGGGTGGCACCAATAAATATGCAACAGCTTTGGGACTTACAGCTAGCAGTAAATCCGCTGCAGGGAGATTCTGGGACTTGGGATGAACTCTACTGGTTGCAGTAGCTCATATCTACAGGGGGTCATGTTCCCACCATAACTAAGCCAATTATGGAGATATCGTACTGCAATTTGGTCCAGACACTAAGCAAAAATCACTAATAAATATGGAATAGCTTTGACACCTCCGGAATGGGTTAATCCAGGCCCCATTGCCCTGTAAGCTGCAATTAAGTGGTCTAGCTGCATAGAACCCCTGTACCTGGTGCGCCATTTTGGCAGCAGGGCTAAGCCAGATATTGGGATGTAATGCTGCAATTTGGGCCAAAGACTGAGGGGGTGGCACCAATAAATATGCAACAGCTTTGGGACTTACAGCTAGCAGTAAATCCGCTGCAGGGAGATTCTGCGACTTGGGATGAAATATACTGGTTGCAGTAATTCATATGTACAGGGGGTCATGTTTCCACCATAACTAAGCCAAATATTGAGATATTATGCTGCAATTTGGTCCAAACACTGAGTAAAAATTACCAATAAAGATGGAGTAGCTTTGACACCTTCGAATTGGGTTAATCTATGTCACATTGCTCTGTAACCTGCGATGGGGTAGTCTAGCTGCATAAAACCCATATACCTGGGACGCCATTTTGGCAGGATAACTAAGCCAAATATTGGGATGTAATGCTGCAATTTGGGCCAAAGACTGAGGGGGTGGCACCAATAAATATGCAACAGCTTTGGGACTTACAGCTAGCAGTAAATCCGCTGCAGGGAGATTCTGCGACTTGGGATGAAATATACTGGTTGCAGTAATTCATATGTACAGGGGGTCATGTTTCCACCATAACTAAGCCAAATATTGAGATATTATGCTGCAATTTGGTCCAAACACTGAGTAAAAATTACCAATAAAGATGGAGTAGCTTTGACACCTTCGAATTGGGTTAATCTATGTCACATTGCTCTGTAACCTGCGATGGGGTAGTCTAGCTGCATAAAACCCATATACCTGGGACGCCATTTTGGCAGGATAACTAAGCCAAATATTGGGATGTAATGCTGCAATTTGGGCCAAAGACTGAGGGGGTGGCACCAATAAATATGCAACAGCTTTGGGACTTACAGCTAGCAGTAAATCCGCTGCAGGGAGATTCTGCGACTTGGGATGAAATATACTGGTTGCAGTAATTCATATGTACAGGGGGTCATGTTTCCACCATAACTAAGCCAAATATTGAGATATTATGCTGCAATTTGGTCCAAACACTGAGTAAAAATTACCAATAAAGATGGAGTAGCTTTGACACCTTCGAATTGGGTTAATCTATGTCACATTGCTCTGTAACCTGCGATGGGGTAGTCTAGCTGCATAAAACCCATATACCTGGGACGCCATTTTGGCAGGATAACTAAGCCAAATATTGGGATGTAATGCTGCAATTTGGGCCAAAGACTGAGGGGGTGGCACCAATAAATATGCAACAGCTTTGGGACTTACAGCTAGGAGTAAATCCGCTGCAGGGAGATTCTGGGACTTAGGATGAACTCTACTGGTTGCAGTAGCTCATATATACAGGGGGTCATGTTCCCACCATAACTAAGCCAATTATGGAGATATCGTACTGCAATTTGGTCCAGACACTAAGCAAAAATCACTAATAAATATGGAATAGCTTTGACACCTCCGGAATGGGTTAATCCAGGCCCCATTGCCCTGTAAGCTGCAATTAAGTGGTCTAGCTGCCTAGAACCCCTGTACCTGGTGCGCCATTTTGGCAGCAGGGCTAAGCCAGATATTGGGATGTAATGCTGCAATTTGGGCCAAAGATTGAGGGGGTGGCACCAATAAATATGCAACAGCTTTGGGACTTACAGCTAGCAGTAAATCCGCTGCAGGGAGATTCTGGGACTTGGGATGAACTCTACTGGTTGCAGTAGCTCATATCTACAGGGGGTCATGTTCCCACCATAACTAAGCCAATTATGGAGATATCGTACTGCAATTTGGTCCAGACACTAAGCAAAAATCACTAATAAATATGGAATAGCTTTGACACCTCCGGAATGGGTTAATCCAGGCCCCATTGCCCTGTAAGCTGCAATTAAGTGGTCTAGCTGCATAGAACCCCTGTACCTGGTGCGCCATTTTGGCAGCAGGGCTAAGCCAGATATTGGGATGTAATGCTGCAATTTGGGCCAAAGACTGAGGGGGTGGCACCAATAAATATGCAACAGCTTTGGGACTTACAGCTAGCAGTAAATCCGCTGCAGGGAGATTCTGCGACTTGGGATGAAATATACTGGTTGCAGTAATTCATATGTACAGGGGGTCATGTTTCCACCATAACTAAGCCAAATATTGAGATATTATGCTGCAATTTGGTCCAAACACTGAGTAAAAATTACCAATAAAGATGGAGTAGCTTTGACACCTTCGAATTGGGTTAATCTATGTCACATTGCTCTGTAACCTGCGATGGGGTAGTCTAGCTGCATAAAACCCATATACCTGGGACGCCATTTTGGCAGGATAACTAAGCCAAATATTGGGATGTAATGCTGCAATTTGGGCCAAAGACTGAGGGGGTGGCACCAATAAATATGCAACAGCTTTGGGACTTACAGCTAGCAGTAAATCCGCTGCAGGGAGATTCTGCGACTTGGGATGAAATATACTGGTTGCAGTAATTCATATGTACAGGGGGTCATGTTTCCACCATAACTAAGCCAAATATTGAGATATTATGCTGCAATTTGGTCCAAACACTGAGTAAAAATTACCAATAAAGATGGAGTAGCTTTGACACCTTCGAATTGGGTTAATCTATGTCACATTGCTCTGTAACCTGCGATGGGGTAGTCTAGCTGCATAAAACCCATATACCTGGGACGCCATTTTGGCAGGATAACTAAGCCAAATATTGGGATGTAATGCTGCAATTTGGGCCAAAGACTGAGGGGGTGGCACCAATAAATATGCAACAGCTTTGGGACTTACAGCTAGCAGTAAATCCGCTGCAGGGAGATTCTGCGACTTGGGATGAAATATACTGGTTGCAGTAATTCATATGTACAGGGGGTCATGTTTCCACCATAACTAAGCCAAATATTGAGATATTATGCTGCAATTTGGTCCAAACACTGAGTAAAAATTACCAATAAAGATGGAGTAGCTTTGACACCTTCGAATTGGGTTAATCTATGTCACATTGCTCTGTAACCTGCGATGGGGTAGTCTAGCTGCATAAAACCCATATACCTGGGACGCCATTTTGGCAGGATAACTAAGCCAAATATTGGGATGTAATGCTGCAATTTGGGCCAAAGACTGAGGGGGTGGCACCAATAAATATGCAACAGCTTTGGGACTTACAGCTAGGAGTAAATCCGCTGCAGGGAGATTCTGGGACTTAGGATGAACTCTACTGGTTGCAGTAGCTCATATATACAGGGGGTCATGTTCCCACCATAACTAAGCCAATTATGGAGATATCGTACTGCAATTTGGTCCAGACACTAAGCAAAAATCACTAATAAATATGGAATAGCTTTGACACCTCCGGAATGGGTTAATCCAGGCCCCATTGCCCTGTAAGCTGCAATTAAGTGGTCTAGCTGCCTAGAACCCCTGTACCTGGTGCGCCATTTTGGCAGCAGGGCTAAGCCAGATATTGGGATGTAATGCTGCAATTTGGGCCAAAGATTGAGGGGGTGGCACCAATAAATATGCAACAGCTTTGGGACTTACAGCTAGCAGTAAATCCGCTGCAGGGAGATTCTGGGACTTGGGATGAACTCTACTGGTTGCAGTAGCTCATATCTACAGGGGGTCATGTTCCCACCATAACTAAGCCAATTATGGAGATATCGTACTGCAATTTGGTCCAGACACTAAGCAAAAATCACTAATAAATATGGAATAGCTTTGACACCTCCGGAATGGGTTAATCCAGGCCCCATTGCCCTGTAAGCTGCAATTAAGTGGTCTAGCTGCCTAGAACCCCTGTACCTGGTGCGCCATTTTGGCAGCAGGGCTAAGCCAGATATTGGGATGTAATGCTGCAATTTGGGCCAAAGATTGAGGGGGTGGCACCAATAAATATGCAACAGCTTTGGGACTTACAGCTAGCAGTAAATCCGCTGCAGGGAGATTCTGGGACTTGGGATGAACTCTACTGGTTGCAGTAGCTCATATCTACAGGGGGTCATGTTCCCACCATAACTAAGCCAATTATGGAGATATCGTACTGCAATTTGGTCCAGACACTAAGCAAAAATCACTAATAAATATGGAATAGCTTTGACACCTCCGGAATGGGTTAATCCAGGCCCCATTGCCCTGTAAGCTGCAATTAAGTGGTCTAGCTGCATAGAACCCCTGTACCTGGTGCGCCATTTTGGCAGCAGGGCTAAGCCAGATATTGGGATGTAATGCTGCAATTTGGGCCAAAGACTGAGGGGGTGGCACCAATAAATATGCAACAGCTTTGGGACTTACAGCTAGCAGTAAATCCGCTGCAGGGAGATTCTGCGACTTGGGATGAAATATACTGGTTGCAGTAATTCATATGTACAGGGGGTCATGTTTCCACCATAACTAAGCCAAATATTGAGATATTATGCTGCAATTTGGTCCAAACACTGAGTAAAAATTACCAATAAAGATGGAGTAGCTTTGACACCTTCGAATTGGGTTAATCTATGTCACATTGCTCTGTAACCTGCGATGGGGTAGTCTAGCTGCATAAAACCCATATACCTGGGACGCCATTTTGGCAGGATAACTAAGCCAAATATTGGGATGTAATGCTGCAATTTGGGCCAAAGACTGAGGGGGTGGCACCAATAAATATGCAACAGCTTTGGGACTTACAGCTAGCAGTAAATCCGCTGCAGGGAGATTCTGCGACTTGGGATGAAATATACTGGTTGCAGTAATTCATATGTACAGGGGGTCATGTTTCCACCATAACTAAGCCAAATATTGAGATATTATGCTGCAATTTGGTCCAAACACTGAGTAAAAATTACCAATAAAGATGGAGTAGCTTTGACACCTTCGAATTGGGTTAATCTATGTCACATTGCTCTGTAACCTGCGATGGGGTAGTCTAGCTGCATAAAACCCATATACCTGGGACGCCATTTTGGCAGGATAACTAAGCCAAATATTGGGATGTAATGCTGCAATTTGGGCCAAAGACTGAGGGGGTGGCACCAATAAATATGCAACAGCTTTGGGACTTACAGCTAGGAGTAAATCCGCTGCAGGGAGATTCTGGGACTTAGGATGAACTCTACTGGTTGCAGTAGCTCATATATACAGGGGGTCATGTTCCCACCATAACTAAGCCAATTATGGAGATATCGTACTGCAATTTGGTCCAGACACTAAGCAAAAATCACTAATAAATATGGAATAGCTTTGACACCTCCGGAATGGGTTAATCCAGGCCCCATTGCCCTGTAAGCTGCAATTAAGTGGTCTAGCTGCCTAGAACCCCTGTACCTGGTGCGCCATTTTGGCAGCAGGGCTAAGCCAGATATTGGGATGTAATGCTGCAATTTGGGCCAAAGATTGAGGGGGTGGCACCAATAAATATGCAACAGCTTTGGGACTTACAGCTAGCAGTAAATCCGCTGCAGGGAGATTCTGGGACTTGGGATGAACTCTACTGGTTGCAGTAGCTCATATCTACAGGGGGTCATGTTCCCACCATAACTAAGCCAATTATGGAGATATCGTACTGCAATTTGGTCCAGACACTAAGCAAAAATCACTAATAAATATGGAATAGCTTTGACACCTCCGGAATGGGTTAATCCAGGCCCCATTGCCCTGTAAGCTGCAATTAAGTGGTCTAGCTGCCTAGAACCCCTGTACCTGGTGCGCCATTTTGGCAGCAGGGCTAAGCCAGATATTGGGATGTAATGCTGCAATTTGGGCCAAAGATTGAGGGGGTGGCACCAATAAATATGCAACAGCTTTGGGACTTACAGCTAGCAGTAAATCCGCTGCAGGGAGATTCTGGGACTTGGGATGAACTCTACTGGTTGCAGTAGCTCATATCTACAGGGGGTCATGTTCCCACCATAACTAAGCCAATTATGGAGATATCGTACTGCAATTTGGTCCAGACACTAAGCAAAAATCACTAATAAATATGGAATAGCTTTGACACCTCCGGAATGGGTTAATCCAGGCCCCATTGCCCTGTAAGCTGCAATTAAGTGGTCTAGCTGCATAGAACCCCTGTACCTAGTGCGCCATTTTGGCAGCAGGGCTAAGCCAGATATTGGGATGTAATGCTGCAATTTGGGCCAAAGACTGAGGGGGTGGCACCAATAAATATGCAACAGCTTTGGGACTTACAGCTAGCAGTAAATCCGCTGCAGGGAGATTCTGCGACTTGGGATGAAATATACTGGTTGCAGTAATTCATATGTACAGGGGGTCATGTTTCCACCATAACTAAGCCAAATATTGAGATATTATGCTGCAATTTGGTCCAAACACTGAGTAAAAATTACCAATAAAGATGGAGTAGCTTTGACACCTTCGAATTGGGTTAATCTATGTCACATTGCTCTGTAACCTGCGATGGGGTAGTCTAGCTGCATAAAACCCATATACCTGGGACGCCATTTTGGCAGGATAACTAAGCCAAATATTGGGATGTAATGCTGCAATTTGGGCCAAAGACTGAGGGGGTGGCACCAATAAATATGCAACAGCTTTGGGACTTACAGCTAGCAGTAAATCCGCTGCAGGGAGATTCTGCGACTTGGGATGAAATATACTGGTTGCAGTAATTCATATGTACAGGGGGTCATGTTTCCACCATAACTAAGCCAAATATTGAGATATTATGCTGCAATTTGGTCCAAACACTGAGTAAAAATTACCAATAAAGATGGAGTAGCTTTGACACCTTCGAATTGGGTTAATCTATGTCACATTGCTCTGTAACCTGCGATGGGGTAGTCTAGCTGCATAAAACCCATATACCTGGGACGCCATTTTGGCAGGATAACTAAGCCAAATATTGGGATGTAATGCTGCAATTTGGGCCAAAGACTGAGGGGGTGGCACCAATAAATATGCAACAGCTTTGGGACTTACAGCTAGGAGTAAATCCGCTGCAGGGAGATTCTGGGACTTAGGATGAACTCTACTGGTTGCAGTAGCTCATATATACAGGGGGTCATGTTCCCACCATAACTAAGCCAATTATGGAGATATCGTACTGCAATTTGGTCCAGACACTAAGCAAAAATCACTAATAAATATGGAATAGCTTTGACACCTCCGGAATGGGTTAATCCAGGCCCCATTGCCCTGTAAGCTGCAATTAAGTGGTCTAGCTGCCTAGAACCCCTGTACCTGGTGCGCCATTTTGGCAGCAGGGCTAAGCCAGATATTGGGATGTAATGCTGCAATTTGGGCCAAAGATTGAGGGGGTGGCACCAATAAATATGCAACAGCTTTGGGACTTACAGCTAGCAGTAAATCCGCTGCAGGGAGATTCTGGGACTTGGGATGAACTCTACTGGTTGCAGTAGCTCATATCTACAGGGGGTCATGTTCCCACCATAACTAAGCCAATTATGGAGATATCGTACTGCAATTTGGTCCAGACACTAAGCAAAAATCACTAATAAATATGGAATAGCTTTGACACCTCCGGAATGGGTTAATCCAGGCCCCATTGCCCTGTAAGCTGCAATTAAGTGGTCTAGCTGCCTAGAACCCCTGTACCTGGTGCGCCATTTTGGCAGCAGGGCTAAGCCAGATATTGGGATGTAATGCTGCAATTTGGGCCAAAGATTGAGGGGGTGGCACCAATAAATATGCAACAGCTTTGGGACTTACAGCTAGCAGTAAATCCGCTGCAGGGAGATTCTGGGACTTGGGATGAACTCTACTGGTTGCAGTAGCTCATATCTACAGGGGGTCATGTTCCCACCATAACTAAGCCAATTATGGAGATATCGTACTGCAATTTGGTCCAGACACTAAGCAAAAATCACTAATAAATATGGAATAGCTTTGACACCTCCGGAATGGGTTAATCCAGGCCCCATTGCCCTGTAAGCTGCAATTAAGTGGTCTAGCTGCATAGAACCCCTGTACCTGGTGCGCCATTTTGGCAGCAGGGCTAAGCCAGATATTGGGATGTAATGCTGCAATTTGGGCCAAAGACTGAGGGGGTGGCACCAATAAATATGCAACAGCTTTGGGACTTACAGCTAGCAGTAAATCCGCTGCAGGGAGATTCTGCGACTTGGGATGAAATATACTGGTTGCAGTAATTCATATGTACAGGGGGTCATGTTTCCACCATAACTAAGCCAAATATTGAGATATTATGCTGCAATTTGGTCCAAACACTGAGTAAAAATTACCAATAAAGATGGAGTAGCTTTGACACCTTCGAATTGGGTTAATCTATGTCACATTGCTCTGTAACCTGCGATGGGGTAGTCTAGCTGCATAAAACCCATATACCTGGGACGCCATTTTGGCAGGATAACTAAGCCAAATATTGGGATGTAATGCTGCAATTTGGGCCAAAGACTGAGGGGGTGGCACCAATAAATATGCAACAGCTTTGGGACTTACAGCTAGCAGTAAATCCGCTGCAGGGAGATTCTGCGACTTGGGATGAAATATACTGGTTGCAGTAATTCATATGTACAGGGGGTCATGTTTCCACCATAACTAAGCCAAATATTGAGATATTATGCTGCAATTTGGTCCAAACACTGAGTAAAAATTACCAATAAAGATGGAGTAGCTTTGACACCTTCGAATTGGGTTAATCTATGTCACATTGCTCTGTAACCTGCGATGGGGTAGTCTAGCTGCATAAAACCCATATACCTGGGACGCCATTTTGGCAGGATAACTAAGCCAAATATTGGGATGTAATGCTGCAATTTGGGCCAAAGACTGAGGGGGTGGCACCAATAAATATGCAACAGCTTTGGGACTTACAGCTAGGAGTAAATCCGCTGCAGGGAGATTCTGGGACTTAGGATGAACTCTACTGGTTGCAGTAGCTCATATATACAGGGGGTCATGTTCCCACCATAACTAAGCCAATTATGGAGATATCGTACTGCAATTTGGTCCAGACACTAAGCAAAAATCACTAATAAATATGGAATAGCTTTGACACCTCCGGAATGGGTTAATCCAGGCCCCATTGCCCTGTAAGCTGCAATTAAGTGGTCTAGCTGCCTAGAACCCCTGTACCTGGTGCGCCATTTTGGCAGCAGGGCTAAGCCAGATATTGGGATGTAATGCTGCAATTTGGGCCAAAGATTGAGGGGGTGGCACCAATAAATATGCAACAGCTTTGGGACTTACAGCTAGCAGTAAATCCGCTGCAGGGAGATTCTGGGACTTGGGATGAACTCTACTGGTTGCAGTAGCTCATATCTACAGGGGGTCATGTTCCCACCATAACTAAGCCAATTATGGAGATATCGTACTGCAATTTGGTCCAGACACTAAGCAAAAATCACTAATAAATATGGAATAGCTTTGACACCTCCGGAATGGGTTAATCCAGGCCCCATTGCCCTGTAAGCTGCAATTAAGTGGTCTAGCTGCCTAGAACCCCTGTACCTGGTGCGCCATTTTGGCAGCAGGGCTAAGCCAGATATTGGGATGTAATGCTGCAATTTGGGCCAAAGATTGAGGGGGTGGCACCAATAAATATGCAACAGCTTTGGGACTTACAGCTAGCAGTAAATCCGCTGCAGGGAGATTCTGGGACTTGGGATGAACTCTACTGGTTGCAGTAGCTCATATCTACAGGGGGTCATGTTCCCACCATAACTAAGCCAATTATGGAGATATCGTACTGCAATTTGGTCCAGACACTAAGCAAAAATCACTAATAAATATGGAATAGCTTTGACACCTCCGGAATGGGTTAATCCAGGCCCCATTGCCCTGTAAGCTGCAATTAAGTGGTCTAGCTGCATAGAACCCCTGTACCTAGTGCGCCATTTTGGCAGCAGGGCTAAGCCAGATATTGGGATGTAATGCTGCAATTTGGGCCAAAGACTGAGGGGGTGGCACCAATAAATATGCAACAGCTTTGGGACTTACAGCTAGCAGTAAATCCGCTGCAGGGAGATTCTGCGACTTGGGATGAAATATACTGGTTGCAGTAATTCATATGTACAGGGGGTCATGTTTCCACCATAACTAAGCCAAATATTGAGATATTATGCTGCAATTTGGTCCAAACACTGATTAAAAATTACCAATAAAGATGGAGTAGCTTTGACACCTTCGAATTGGGTTAATCTATGTCACATTGCTCTGTAACCTGCGATGGGGTAGTCTAGCTGCATAAAACCCATATACCTGGGACGCCATTTTGGCAGGATAACTAAGCCAAATATTGGGATGTAATGCTGCAATTTGGGCCAAAGACTGAGGGGGTGGCACCAATAAATATGCAACAGCTTTGGGACTTACAGCTAGCAGTAAATCCGCTGCAGGGAGATTCTGCGACTTGGGATGAAATATACTGGTTGCAGTAATTCATATGTACAGGGGGTCATGTTTCCACCATAACTAAGCCAAATATTGAGATATTATGCTGCAATTTGGTCCAAACACTGAGTAAAAATTACCAATAAAGATGGAGTAGCTTTGACACCTTCGAATTGGGTTAATCTATGTCACATTGCTCTGTAACCTGCGATGGGGTAGTCTAGCTGCATAAAACCCATATACCTGGGACGCCATTTTGGCAGGATAACTAAGCCAAATATTGGGATGTAATGCTGCAATTTGGGCCAAAGACTGAGGGGGTGGCACCAATAAATATGCAACAGCTTTGGGACTTACAGCTAGCAGTAAATCCGCTGCAGGGAGATTCTGCGACTTGGGATGAAATATACTGGTTGCAGTAATTCATATGTACAGGGGGTCATGTTTCCACCATAACTAAGCCAAATATTGAGATATTATGCTGCAATTTGGTCCAAACACTGAGTAAAAATTACCAATAAAGATGGAGTAGCTTTGACACCTTCGAATTGGGTTAATCTATGTCACATTGCTCTGTAACCTGCGATGGGGTAGTCTAGCTGCATAAAACCCATATACCTGGGACGCCATTTTGGCAGGATAACTAAGCCAAATATTGGGATGTAATGCTGCAATTTGGGCCAAAGACTGAGGGGGTGGCACCAATAAATATGCAACAGCTTTGGGACTTACAGCTAGCAGTAAATCCGCTGCAGGGAGATTCTGCGACTTGGGATGAAATATACTGGTTGCAGTAATTCATATGTACAGGGGGTCATGTTTCCACCATAACTAAGCCAAATATTGAGATATTATGCTGCAATTTGGTCCAAACACTGAGTAAAAATTACCAATAAAGATGGAGTAGCTTTGACACCTTCGAATTGGGTTAATCTATGTCACATTGCTCTGTAACCTGCGATGGGGTAGTCTAGCTGCATAAAACCCATATACCTGGGACGCCATTTTGGCAGGATAACTAAGCCAAATATTGGGATGTAATGCTGCAATTTGGGCCAAAGACTGAGGGGGTGGCACCAATAAATATGCAACAGCTTTGGGACTTACAGCTAGCAGTAAATCCGCTGCAGGGAGATTCTGCGACTTGGGATGAAATATACTGGTTGCAGTAATTCATATGTACAGGGGGTCATGTTTCCACCATAACTAAGCCAAATATTGAGATATTATGCTGCAATTTGGTCCAAACACTGAGTAAAAATTACCAATAAAGATGGAGTAGCTTTGACACCTTCGAATTGGGTTAATCTATGTCACATTGCTCTGTAACCTGCGATGGGGTAGTCTAGCTGCATAAAACCCATATACCTGGGACGCCATTTTGGCAGGATAACTAAGCCAAATATTGGGATGTAATGCTGCAATTTGGGCCAAAGACTGAGGGGGTGGCACCAATAAATATGCAACAGCTTTGGGACTTACAGCTAGCAGTAAATCCGCTGCAGGGAGATTCTGCGACTTGGGATGAAATATACTGGTTGCAGTAATTCATATGTACAGGGGGTCATGTTTCCACCATAACTAAGCCAAATATTGAGATATTATGCTGCAATTTGGTCCAAACACTGAGTAAAAATTACCAATAAAGATGGAGTAGCTTTGACACCTTCGAATTGGGTTAATCTATGTCACATTGCTCTGTAACCTGCGATGGGGTAGTCTAGCTGCATAAAACCCATATACCTGGGACGCCATTTTGGCAGGATAACTAAGCCAAATATTGGGATGTAATGCTGCAATTTGGGCCAAAGACTGAGGGGGTGGCACCAATAAATATGCAACAGCTTTGGGACTTACAGCTAGCAGTAAATCCGCTGCAGGGAGATTCTGCGACTTGGGATGAAATATACTGGTTGCAGTAATTCATATGTACAGGGGGTCATGTTTCCACCATAACTAAGCCAAATATTGAGATATTATGCTGCAATTTGGTCCAAACACTGAGTAAAAATTACCAATAAAGATGGAGTAGCTTTGACACCTTCGAATTGGGTTAATCTATGTCACATTGCTCTGTAACCTGCGATGGGGTAGTCTAGCTGCATAAAACCCATATACCTGGGACGCCATTTTGGCAGGATAACTAAGCCAAATATTGGGATGTAATGCTGCAATTTGGGCCAAAGACTGAGGGGGTGGCACCAATAAATATGCAACAGCTTTGGGACTTACAGCTAGGAGTAAATCCGCTGCAGGGAGATTCTGGGACTTAGGATGAACTCTACTGGTTGCAGTAGCTCATATATACAGGGGGTCATGTTCCCACCATAACTAAGCCAATTATGGAGATATCGTACTGCAATTTGGTCCAGACACTAAGCAAAAATCACTAATAAATATGGAATAGCTTTGACACCTCCGGAATGGGTTAATCCAGGCCCCATTGCCCTGTAAGCTGCAATTAAGTGGTCTAGCTGCCTAGAACCCCTGTACCTGGTGCGCCATTTTGGCAGCAGGGCTAAGCCAGATATTGGGATGTAATGCTGCAATTTGGGCCAAAGATTGAGGGGGTGGCACCAATAAATATGCAACAGCTTTGGGACTTACAGCTAGCAGTAAATCCGCTGCAGGGAGATTCTGGGACTTGGGATGAACTCTACTGGTTGCAGTAGCTCATATCTACAGGGGGTCATGTTCCCACCATAACTAAGCCAATTATGGAGATATCGTACTGCAATTTGGTCCAGACACTAAGCAAAAATCACTAATAAATATGGAATAGCTTTGACACCTCCGGAATGGGTTAATCCAGGCCCCATTGCCCTGTAAGCTGCAATTAAGTGGTCTAGCTGCCTAGAACCCCTGTACCTGGTGCGCCATTTTGGCAGCAGGGCTAAGCCAGATATTGGGATGTAATGCTGCAATTTGGGCCAAAGATTGAGGGGGTGGCACCAATAAATATGCAACAGCTTTGGGACTTACAGCTAGCAGTAAATCCGCTGCAGGGAGATTCTGGGACTTGGGATGAACTCTACTGGTTGCAGTAGCTCATATCTACAGGGGGTCATGTTCCCACCATAACTAAGCCAATTATGGAGATATCGTACTGCAATTTGGTCCAGACACTAAGCAAAAATCACTAATAAATATGGAATAGCTTTGACACCTCCGGAATGGGTTAATCCAGGCCCCATTGCCCTGTAAGCTGCAATTAAGTGGTCTAGCTGCATAGAACCCCTGTACCTAGTGCGCCATTTTGGCAGCAGGGCTAAGCCAGATATTGGGATGTAATGCTGCAATTTGGGCCAAAGACTGAGGGGGTGGCACCAATAAATATGCAACAGCTTTGGGACTTACAGCTAGCAGTAAATCCGCTGCAGGGAGATTCTGCGACTTGGGATGAAATATACTGGTTGCAGTAATTCATATGTACAGGGGGTCATGTTTCCACCATAACTAAGCCAAATATTGAGATATTATGCTGCAATTTGGTCCAAACACTGATTAAAAATTACCAATAAAGATGGAGTAGCTTTGACACCTTCGAATTGGGTTAATCTATGTCACATTGCTCTGTAACCTGCGATGGGGTAGTCTAGCTGCATAAAACCCATATACCTGGGACGCCATTTTGGCAGGATAACTAAGCCAAATATTGGGATGTAATGCTGCAATTTGGGCCAAAGACTGAGGGGGTGGCACCAATAAATATGCAACAGCTTTGGGACTTACAGCTAGCAGTAAATCCGCTGCAGGGAGATTCTGCGACTTGGGATGAAATATACTGGTTGCAGTAATTCATATGTACAGGGGGTCATGTTTCCACCATAACTAAGCCAAATATTGAGATATTATGCTGCAATTTGGTCCAAACACTGAGTAAAAATTACCAATAAAGATGGAGTAGCTTTGACACCTTCGAATTGGGTTAATCTATGTCACATTGCTCTGTAACCTGCGATGGGGTAGTCTAGCTGCATAAAACCCATATACCTGGGACGCCATTTTGGCAGGATAACTAAGCCAAATATTGGGATGTAATGCTGCAATTTGGGCCAAAGACTGAGGGGGTGGCACCAATAAATATGCAACAGCTTTGGGACTTACAGCTAGCAGTAAATCCGCTGCAGGGAGATTCTGCGACTTGGGATGAAATATACTGGTTGCAGTAATTCATATGTACAGGGGGTCATGTTTCCACCATAACTAAGCCAAATATTGAGATATTATGCTGCAATTTGGTCCAAACACTGAGTAAAAATTACCAATAAAGATGGAGTAGCTTTGACACCTTCGAATTGGGTTAATCTATGTCACATTGCTCTGTAACCTGCGATGGGGTAGTCTAGCTGCATAAAACCCATATACCTGGGACGCCATTTTGGCAGGATAACTAAGCCAAATATTGGGATGTAATGCTGCAATTTGGGCCAAAGACTGAGGGGGTGGCACCAATAAATATGCAACAGCTTTGGGACTTACAGCTAGCAGTAAATCCGCTGCAGGGAGATTCTGCGACTTGGGATGAAATATACTGGTTGCAGTAATTCATATGTACAGGGGGTCATGTTTCCACCATAACTAAGCCAAATATTGAGATATTATGCTGCAATTTGGTCCAAACACTGAGTAAAAATTACCAATAAAGATGGAGTAGCTTTGACACCTTCGAATTGGGTTAATCTATGTCACATTGCTCTGTAACCTGCGATGGGGTAGTCTAGCTGCATAAAACCCATATACCTGGGACGCCATTTTGGCAGGATAACTAAGCCAAATATTGGGATGTAATGCTGCAATTTGGGCCAAAGACTGAGGGGGTGGCACCAATAAATATGCAACAGCTTTGGGACTTACAGCTAGCAGTAAATCCGCTGCAGGGAGATTCTGCGACTTGGGATGAAATATACTGGTTGCAGTAATTCATATGTACAGGGGGTCATGTTTCCACCATAACTAAGCCAAATATTGAGATATTATGCTGCAATTTGGTCCAAACACTGAGTAAAAATTACCAATAAAGATGGAGTAGCTTTGACACCTTCGAATTGGGTTAATCTATGTCACATTGCTCTGTAACCTGCGATGGGGTAGTCTAGCTGCATAAAACCCATATACCTGGGACGCCATTTTGGCAGGATAACTAAGCCAAATATTGGGATGTAATGCTGCAATTTGGGCCAAAGACTGAGGGGGTGGCACCAATAAATATGCAACAGCTTTGGGACTTACAGCTAGCAGTAAATCCGCTGCAGGGAGATTCTGCGACTTGGGATGAAATATACTGGTTGCAGTAATTCATATGTACAGGGGGTCATGTTTCCACCATAACTAAGCCAAATATTGAGATATTATGCTGCAATTTGGTCCAAACACTGAGTAAAAATTACCAATAAAGATGGAGTAGCTTTGACACCTTCGAATTGGGTTAATCTATGTCACATTGCTCTGTAACCTGCGATGGGGTAGTCTAGCTGCATAAAACCCATATACCTGGGACGCCATTTTGGCAGGATAACTAAGCCAAATATTGGGATGTAATGCTGCAATTTGGGCCAAAGACTGAGGGGGTGGCACCAATAAATATGCAACAGCTTTGGGACTTACAGCTAGCAGTAAATCCGCTGCAGGGAGATTCTGCGACTTGGGATGAAATATACTGGTTGCAGTAATTCATATGTACAGGGGGTCATGTTTCCACCATAACTAAGCCAAATATTGAGATATTATGCTGCAATTTGGTCCAAACACTGAGTAAAAATTACCAATAAAGATGGAGTAGCTTTGACACCTTCGAATTGGGTTAATCTATGTCACATTGCTCTGTAACCTGCGATGGGGTAGTCTAGCTGCATAAAACCCATATACCTGGGACGCCATTTTGGCAGGATAACTAAGCCAAATATTGGGATGTAATGCTGCAATTTGGGCCAAAGACTGAGGGGGTGGCACCAATAAATATGCAACAGCTTTGGGACTTACAGCTAGCAGTAAATCCGCTGCAGGGAGATTCTGCGACTTGGGATGAAATATACTGGTTGCAGTAATTCATATGTACAGGGGGTCATGTTTCCACCATAACTAAGCCAAATATTGAGATATTATGCTGCAATTTGGTCCAAACACTGAGTAAAAATTACCAATAAAGATGGAGTAGCTTTGACACCTTCGAATTGGGTTAATCTATGTCACATTGCTCTGTAACCTGCGATGGGGTAGTCTAGCTGCATAAAACCCATATACCTGGGACGCCATTTTGGCAGGATAACTAAGCCAAATATTGGGATGTAATGCTGCAATTTGGGCCAAAGACTGAGGGGGTGGCACCAATAAATATGCAACAGCTTTGGGACTTACAGCTAGCAGTAAATCCGCTGCAGGGAGATTCTGCGACTTGGGATGAAATATACTGGTTGCAGTAATTCATATGTACAGGGGGTCATGTTTCCACCATAACTAAGCCAAATATTGAGATATTATGCTGCAATTTGGTCCAAACACTGAGTAAAAATTACCAATAAAGATGGAGTAGCTTTGACACCTTCGAATTGGGTTAATCTATGTCACATTGCTCTGTAACCTGCGATGGGGTAGTCTAGCTGCATAAAACCCATATACCTGGGACGCCATTTTGGCAGGATAACTAAGCCAAATATTGGGATGTAATGCTGCAATTTGGGCCAAAGACTGAGGGGGTGGCACCAATAAATATGCAACAGCTTTGGGACTTACAGCTAGCAGTAAATCCGCTGCAGGGAGATTCTGCGACTTGGGATGAAATATACTGGTTGCAGTAATTCATATGTACAGGGGGTCATGTTTCCACCATAACTAAGCCAAATATTGAGATATTATGCTGCAATTTGGTCCAAACACTGAGTAAAAATTACCAATAAAGATGGAGTAGCTTTGACACCTTCGAATTGGGTTAATCTATGTCACATTGCTCTGTAACCTGCGATGGGGTAGTCTAGCTGCATAAAACCCATATACCTGGGACGCCATTTTGGCAGGATAACTAAGCCAAATATTGGGATGTAATGCTGCAATTTGGGCCAAAGACTGAGGGGGTGGCACCAATAAATATGCAACAGCTTTGGGACTTACAGCTAGGAGTAAATCCGCTGCAGGGAGATTCTGGGACTTAGGATGAACTCTACTGGTTGCAGTAGCTCATATATACAGGGGGTCATGTTCCCACCATAACTAAGCCAATTATGGA